>CM060383.1:21219057-21819057 GCA_030545235.1 Helianthus tuberosus
GATGGTGGTAGTGGTGTGGTTGTTGTGTTTGCAAAAACCCCATTGATTCTTCCCCTGTTTCGAACACCATCCACCACCACCGTCAACACCATCCACCACTGCCACCATCGTCAATAATCAGTCAGCACCATCCCCACACCTCCGGCCACTCCATAACTACCACTGCCACCACTGGCCAATTGAACAGAGGAGGAAATTGAACATGAATTTAGTTGAGGAAAGTTGGAATGGATCAAGATACATGTATATATACAAATTCAGAGGCGGTTAAGGAGTCAAAAACGTAATGAGATTTGTGGAGGTGTTTGGGGTTAGCGGATAAGCATGAATAGCAGAGAAAACGGGATTTGATTTGGTTTTTAAGTTGATACGGAGAGGAGATAAACATTGCGAACGAACACAAATGAAAAACGACTGTATGGAAGGAGCTCCGGGTTTGCCGGAATCCGACCGGAAATTTCGGAGAAGATGACCGGAAGAGCGGTCTTTCTGTTTGTTTGAAATTTGTTTTGAGGAATTGCAATTTGGTCCTTGTATTTTTAACTCTTTTCAATCAGGTTTAAAACTTGAAGATTTTCACCCAAAGTTAACAGAATAAATGGATGGAGTTAAGTTGGTGGACTGAAATGGTTACGAAAATGAAACTAATGGACTGAAATCGCAATTTTTAAACTAATGGACTGAAACCGTTATTTTTGACAAACCTCAGGGACGAAAACAGTAATTAACTCTAAAACAAATTATCACATCATAAGTTTGGACTGCCACTTCATTATAATTTGCCTAAAACTTTATAACTACAGATTTTATAACATTATTGTCTCGAAAGTTAATTACCAAACAGGAGCTGCTTATTTTAGGACAACTCAAAAATTAATTATTATGTTTTCCACTGAAGAATAAAGAATTGGTTGAAAGAAACTAAAAGTAAATTTGGAAATATTATTGGTGGATGGTACAAATGGCATGATGAAAAGCTATAGGTCGGTTTCGAACATAAAAGTAAGTTGAAAGGATGAAAGGGAAATTTCAATCAAGTTATGATTTGTAGTCCTTTTCTTCAGATGATTTTTAAATAAGAAAATCACATTGTTTCATATCACTATAATGATAATCGTATAAGGTGGTAAAATCACCTTGATAATCATGACAAGCGTCTTAGTCACAAATATATTTTTGCTCTAACAAACAAACATGGTCATGTGATACGCAACTAAAGTCGTATATTAATTTCTCTCTCTCGTATCACACTCACACGTCCCACCGTAGATGTTTGTTGAAACTAGTTCAATATATACATAACACATGTGAATTCAGGTCGCGTAACACCCGTGCACCATAGGAGTCTATGCATTGTGATAGTTATATCTCTTCACATAGAAAGTTTTTTTTTTCATATCGAAGGCTATAGCACGTGCAGGTAGCGTATCCATGCATGATGAACCTAACCGATTCCAGCCGAACATTGGTACCGCGATCGGTATTATCAGAATTGTTAGCGATATACGTTTTTTATGGTTTTTGATTGATATGAAGCATGTTTCGATATCATTTTGGCACATCACAACTTTATTTTTTTAGTTCTCCTTTTATTGCTATCCCGAGTGTCAGTAACGTACCGATACCAACCAAAACCGAATTCTCACCGCATCGCACGGGGGATCCCACTAGCTTTAGAACAATAGGATACAAGTATCGTTTGTTTTCATGTAATAAGTTATACCAACATGTTATATAAATACAAGTATTGTTAATATGAATTGTATATAGTTTCTTTTTTATATATCATATTATGGTAGAGACAACACATCTATTCCACCAATCTTTTCATCTCTACTGTGCCGTGGCCACTAAGCTAAACTAACTTTATAATCTTATCTCCATGTTTATGTCTAATCTAAATACTCATTTCTCTTTACTTTTTGCAATTTTGTTTATTTTTCTCCCTTTATGACTAATGATATGTGAGATTTTGGATCATTTTATAAATAAATAAAATGTTATAATAATACATATATTAGTTTGAGTATAAAATTTTAAAGGATGTCAACTTTCATAGTAGCACATGCACAATGCATCATGTTTGTTGGTACAAGAGATCGATGTCACAATGCATGTATGAAAGGCTATTTCTAAATTCTACCCCTCCATATTCACTTTTTTTAATAGTTCATAGTGTTTTATTAGGTGGTATTTTTATAGGAAACATATTTATGATTTAAAACATAAAAGTAGAAAGTAGTAATCTTACAAGACATACCAAATAGTTGCAACTTAGCAAGAAACATAGACATAGTGGTGCGTCTATTCATTGTCGTTTGACAACTTATGATTATGTGTGTATACACGCATCGGGTGGATATGCACAACTGATATATGCACACACGATAGGGTAGGGTAGAGATCCTAAGAGAAATCCATATTATTTTAGAAACTTGAGAAGCATTACGAATCACACATTTCCCTAAGCTTTCGTAACATAGACATATGTATAGTTTAAAATTGACAATATACATATATGTATATTGTTAAATCTTGAATTATACACATATGTATACAGTCAATTTTAAACTATACATATGTGTATATTACGAAAAGCTTAGGGAAAATGTGTGGTCCGAAATGCTTCTCAAGTTTCTCAATTAGTCTAGTGCTTCTTACACGATTCTAACCCTATCTAAAATGCGTATTTTGTATACCCAAAATCCGCATGTTATATATGCTCAGCGTACATTAAGCCACATTGTACAATACACTTTCACTATATATATATATATATATATAGGGTAGGGATATTGTACATTAATTCAGAAGTGTATTATAACACCATATAAACACCGTATAACACAATGTAACACTATATAACACCATATAACACCATGTAACACTATATAACAATATATAACACTATACATCTATCATAGACATGCTATCAGACAAAAAATAGTGTTATATTTGTTATATAGTGTTATATGGTGTAATATAGTGTTATATATAGTGTTATAATCTGGATTAATGTACAGGATCCTCTACCTATATATATATATATATATAGGACAAAGATCCGTTAGGAACCACCTCTTATTGCGAGAACCGCGAGAACCAATGTGAACACAACCAAAAATGCCTAAAAATAGCTAAAAATCACACAAAAATTTTTTTTTTAATATTTTTTATAAAAAAATCGCTACTTTTCGAAGCCAAAAAAAAAATTAAAAAAAAAAAGTTGGCTACTAAAAGTAGCGATTTTAAGATAAAAATATTTAAAAAAAAATTTAGAATTTTTTTTGATTTTTTAGGTTTTTTGGGGGTTTAGTTTTTAGCATTTTAGCTTGGGGGGTTAGGTTTTTTTAGGTTGCGTTCACATTGGTTCTCGTGGTTCTCGCAATAAGGGTGGTTCTCGCATGAACCTTACCCGGGTCAGGATCATTTCAGAACCATAAATATTTACAGAACTCACAGAACTCCTAATAACCAATCTTTTTATTTATATATTTTTATGTTTAGGATAATTTTATCATTTATTATGTGTATTTTTACGATGACATACATGTTAATAGTAGTTTTATCATTTTTTACGATAATAAAAAGATCCTAAATACAAAAAATTATATATAAAATGATTGTTTATTAGGAGTTCTAAAAGTTCTGTAGTTATTTAGAGTTCTGAAATGAACTCAACCCTATATAGGGTATTGCCTTTAGGCAAAAAATCAAACTAAACCAACTCATGCACGACTTATTTGTTACTATTAAAACAAGGGGTGTTCACGGTCTGGTTTCACAGTTTTTAGGTTATACCGTGAACTAAACCGTTAGTAATGGTTTTTTATTCTTGTAAAACAAAACCAAACCGTAGAAGTTCTAAACCGAACCAAACCAAACCAGACCATTTGTAACAGTTTGGTTTCACGGTTTGGGCTCGTTGGACTTTTATACAAGAGGTTCAAAATAAAATGTATATAAGTAAAGTTTTTATGTATTTGTAGAATTCAATAAATTATCTAAGTCGGGGAATGAGAGCAACTTGATTTTAAAACGTTTTGGTTTATACAACAACCATAACTCGTAAATCCCGGCAAGCTATATAAATCTAATTAGTAATTGAGTGTTTTTTTTTTAAAGTTGGTACATGAATTTAAAAAAAGAACACGGAGAAGGGGGTCGGCTTAGTTTTTTGAAATTTGAGAATATGAAAATGGATTTTAGCCCATTCTTTTTTTTTTTTTTTAAGCTTTACTTTTTTATTTGAATTTCAATCACCAGAGCAAATTACATAAGAATAGCAGGTAGACAGCAACAAACTGCGCCGCCATCCCTTTCTTTATTTACTTTAATTTAAGTTGACTTAAACAATTTTAAATTTAATTATGATTTAATAATATATAATATGATATATTTAAAATTGTAATAATAAATTCTTATGGTTCAGTTCGGTTTTATATGGTTGGTAACCAAACCATTCGTTACGGTTTGAGAATATTGAAACCGACCAACCACAAGTTAGGTTAAAAACCGACCATGAAACCAACCCAATGACCAGTGTGAGCAGTTTCACAATTTGAAACCGAAACGTAAACACCTCTAATTAAAACATTATGTTTGTGTATTTATCAAAGTTTTCTACTTAAAATTGATAAAGTACTTAACAACCCTCCCTGTATGTATAATTGTTTATAAATCAATGTGTGCTGACAAAAACATGATAATAAATAATAATTGAATCCTTAAACCATTTCTGAAACTGTGAAGATGCATATGCAAAAAACAGTTGACCTGGTATTCAATATTAGATTAGATACATTGACATACAGCATGTCATATTCAATATTACATAAAATGATAAAATCTACATGACACAGCATTACACTCGCCGGTCACTATTGACTTGCTTTACTGAAAAAATGGTCGATCTGCAAGAGCCCCCGAGACTGCAAACTACTTGCTTTGGCGCCAGGCTTGCTACTTTTCGCTGAAATTGTTGATCCCCGAGAGTTCTGCTTGTAGAAATTTAAAAAAATGTCAAAAAATAACCACACTTTAAACACAACTTTAATATAAGCATAATTGCATAAAACAAATAAGTGATTTTGGTAACGAGTGAAAACTGGTCAGATTGGGTTGACCTGAAACACTTTTTGACCGAATTAACGCCAGCATTGGCACAAGATCAAAATTGAAACATACTAAAGTGAGCCATTCGTTAGACGGTAATGTAAGTGAGAAAACTTACAAGTGAGGAATAATTTGGGGATTTCAAAACTTTGATTGTACCGCCTCTACCGTCAGCTCCAACAGCGATAAGATCACCGGATGTTTTACTCTGACCGTTTTTGCACCACTTTCCCGAGTGTCTTTTTGTTGCATCTAAAAGTCCACTAGAGAAACAAAAGTCTGCGGTTGTTTCAAGTTTAAAAGAATAAATAGTTAGTTTGCAACCAATTTCTCATCAATCAACCTCCTAACAACATCTTGGTTTAAAAAAGCGCGAAACGCACAAAAGCGACAAGGTCTAAAATTAAAGCGCAAAGTGCAAATCGCAAAAGCGAAAGGCTTTTCGTACGCGAGGCGCAAGGTGCTTATATATTTTTATATATATAGGATTAGGTTCAAGAGTGAACACTAGTGTAGTTTGCGAACTGAGTGAACTAATCCTGGCCATACATGTGTGTAGATCAATGGCCATGATTTGATGATGAAATACACTAGTCTATTTTACGATTTGATGATTAAATCCTAGCCATCCACATGCGTAAATCAATGGCCAATATTTGTTCATTCAGTTCGCAAATACATTAGTGTTCACTCTAGAACCCCACCCTATATATATATCCTATAGGCTTTTAACATCCCTTACCCAAATTGTCGTTATAAATAAAGTTTATATATGATTTAATGTATAAATCACTTAAGTACAACCATTTTAGCAACATGCATAACACTTTAAAGCACAAAAACACCTTATGTACAAACAGCGCGCGCCTCAGGGGATTTTTTTTTTCCGAAAAAAGCTCGCTTTTTGTACAAAGCTTGCCTTATGTCACACAAGGAGCAGCTCTTTGCGCCTAGGGTCGCTTTGCGCTTAAGCGCTCTTTTTTAAAACAAGAACAACATTCAATTGGATCATGTGAATGGGTCAAGATGGGTTTATTTTTAGAGCTAGACGACCCACCTACACTTTTTCTTGTTTTCATTAAAAATAATCAATATACTAGATATGGTGATATAGATATAAAAATATATTAGTAAATTAGTTATCCATATATTATATGAATAACATAATAGAGAAGGTTGTAAACACTTGAATTATGTCAAAGTCCATATAGCATAAACAACTTTTAACTCCCTTAACCCGTTTCCTTCTCAAAAAAAAAAAAAAAAAAACCTCACTAGAGATGGTAATATAGTGGGTTGGGTAACGGGTCAGAACGGGTTCATCAGGTTGAACCAGTTAACTTTTGTGCAGCTCAAAACGGGTTCAGGTCGTAAACCTCTATTCTAACCTTACCTGTTGGTCATAGTTGTTAATAGTGCTCACTGTAGCGAATAGCGTAGCGAAGCGTGAGTTTCCCGCTAAATGATGTTTAGCCTAAATAGTGTAAAAATAGCGGTTTTAAATTTTTTATTATAAATATAGATAGAGATTGAAAAAAAGAAGTGTATTTAGAGGTTTTATTTCAGGAATGAAAAAAGAAGTGTATTTCTTCCATATTTACAGAACTTTGATAAATTATACATGTAAAATATTTCTAAAAAATTCTTCTAGTGTATCGCTAAACATGAAATAAAAGGTAGCTTGTCGCTATCGTCCGCTATTCGCTATTGACAACTATGCTGTTGGTCATAATAATATAACCAGAGTTGACCCATCTTCACATTAATGTATCGAAACTTCACTCTAACAAACTGCATGATTACCTTCTTGAGGATTAACAACTGGCGAAGAAGCTTCTTTTGCAATGTTAAAAAGAGGCTTATCTTGTCCACTCTCACTTGTTTCATGCACATTCTTTGATATATACGAAGCACCCGTTTTTGCGCTTTTAGTAGGCTGAGGTACTGAATCATTTGATGAGAATTTAAATGAAACCGAAACCTTCGGTGCATCATCATCGATTGAAATGTAAGAACTAACACCATCTTTTTTATTACTTTCATTAATATTCTCACACACTCTTAACCTCTTTGTTTTTCCAAGATGAATAACAGGCTCCTTTATTACTTTCATTTCCTTATCTGTCTCCAACTTTTGGATTTTTTTCTGATAAGTGACACACATTAAGTTATCCGTTAAGCAAAGGTTAGATATAAAATAAATGTTCTTGTAACGGATTTACCTTAAGTTTTTCTAATTCTTCTATTTGCTCTTTAGCCTTTTCAAGCTGTTCATGAGAACGGGCCACGTTCCTCGCCAGATTGTTACACTTAACCATTAGGTCCTTATACAACCTATTAGAAAAACATGCAGTATCATATTATGTCCCTGTGTAAATATGTAAAAATAGCATACATGAATGTGGCATTGAATTAACAAGTTATAACCTTTTATCCCCCCCCCCCCCCCCCCCCCCCCCCCCCCCAAAAAAAAAAAAGAAGCAATATAACCTACTCGCCACGGGCACCCAAAGACTTCTTTATAATATCCACACTTTCTTCACTGTGGGGCTTCGTACCCAAAGACGCAAGTTTGACAATTTCGTTCTCTTCCAAGTTGAAATCTGAGACCCTGCATTATAATTTCATACCTAACACATTATAAATTCTATAGAATATAGAAAACTGGACAGATAAGTGTATGCGGGTCGACCCAACAGACCCATTTCGACATGAACATGTTTTGACCCTCTACCAATCACGCACGACTCACAAGATTTTTCACTTATACCCGTAATTATATAAACTGAGAACCAAGAAACTTAAGGTTTTGGTTTTTTGGTTCTTCGTCATATACTATACTTACAATTTGAGTGCAGCGAGTTCTTTCGCTAAATCCATATTCCCGTTTTGCAAGTTAATACACTCCTTTTCTGTTTCACTAAGTTCCTGTAGCATAGTTAATAGTAAGAATAACTTTAATCATATCTAAAATTGGATAATAAAAGTGGTTGTAGATGTAATAGACTGAAAATTAGAGAAAAATTGACTTATAAATAAATAAAAATAAAATAACAAAAAAACTCACAAAAAAGAGAAATTTGGATTAGTGCCGAGTAGGGCTGCAAACGAACCAAATGTTTGGCGAACAGTTCGGGGGGAAGTTCGTTTAGTTAAATGAACAAACATGAAATATTTAATAAGCATTTGTGTTTGATAGTTCATTAGTGTTTTTAACTTTATATTTTATTTAAATATGTCAAAATTCCAACAAATAAAATATTTAATAAGCATTAGTGTATCATATATGTTGTTCATGAACGTTTGTTTGTGTTCGTTTGTTTGTGTTTGTGTCCATTAACATTAGATTGTGTTCATTACCTAAAATTAACAAACAAAAACATACGGACACGAACACGTTCATTTCCTTAACAAACGAACACGAACATAAAATCTCGTTTGGTAAGTGTTCATGAACAGTTTGTAAACACATATATTTCTTAACAAACGAACACAAACAAAGTCTTGTTCATGTTCATTCGGTTAGTTTGCAGCCCTAGTACCGAGAGCATTTTTTTAAAACACCGCTGTTGAAAAATCACATCAATAAAATTTTGTAATAACAACTTACTTGTGTTTTCAAGTTAAGTTTGTGGTGTATTGTGAGCGTTTGCTCCAAAGTTTCAATTTTTAGTGAAGCTTCTTTCTTCAACTGCTCTTTGCACACACAAAGCTACAAGAAAAAAAAAATCACAACTTAAATCAACCAAAAATTGCCAACAAACATACAAAAGCACATTCAAAAAAGAAAAACTAGATTCCAACAGTTAAAATACCTCATTACTAACGTTAGTGATATCATCCTCTCGACTTTCTAAAGCTGAATTGAGCGCGTTGACCTTTCGCTCGAGTCTCTTGACCTCTAACTTAAGTTCCCTTGAATCTTCTTTGTGAGTTTGCGATTTTTGAGAGGGATTAGAGTCGTTAGAGTCACCGGCTGACTGAAAATAGAGCCGACTCACGTTAGATGCTGCACATTTTTGCTTGCAGATTGGACATTGTTTCTTCCCTTTTGAACAGTACTCAAGCCGTTGTTGTAAGCTGGATTTGTCACCATCAGAAACAAACAATATCACAATATAATTGGTAAAAACTAAATAATTATAACATCTTAATACCATCTTCAACAAATAGTTAATGGTTCAAATTCAAAAATATTACATAATGTGCATACAATGAGCACTAACAAGTAGATAAAAAGTTCATCCAATTGAACATACGATAGGGATGAATAATAAATAAAAAACATACCATACATAAAAATCATATGCAGAAAACTTAAAAGTCATTAAATAACAACTAGGGTTTTATAAATTTGTTGATTAGAATTTCCATTGGTATTACATATATCATACAGAACAGACGGAATATTAATTGACTGAGAAAAAAGGGAAGTAATTTAACTGTATGAACTGCAAAGTCTTGATCAAACTCTAAAACCATAACAGAAATTCATGTATAAGATCGTGATCATTGCGTCTAAGTAACAAAAAAAAAACACAAGTGTGACCTCCACTTGAGTAAAAAGATACCTCTTGCATCAAACTTAAACCTCAACTACAAAGTTACATTTAGGGAAACACTGGAATTCATCAAACAAAAACTAGGGCTTTACAAAATTGTTAAGGGGCGTTTGGTTTGCAGGAATTCAATGGAATTTAAGGGAATTGGAATTTGAATTCCATCTCTTAAGATGTTTGGTTCACAGAATTTGATGGAATTGGAATCCCAATTCCAATCTTCATGTGTTTGGTTGACAATGGAACCGTTTGGACCAGTACCATTCGAATCGAACCGCTTCGACGCGAACCGTTTCAACCCTTACCATTTGGACCCGAACTGGTGGTTGTGGGTGCCGGGGTGATGGATTCCAATTCATTTGACAACCAAACACAACAAAAATGGAATTGAGATTCCGATTCCAACAATTTCCAATTCTAATTGGAATGTTTAAATTCCAAATCCAATTCCTTCAAATTCTAATTCCTATACAAATTCCAATTTCAATTCCAAGTAATTCCGCGAACCAAACGCCCCCTTAGTTTCAGTTTCAAATAACATCACAGACTATGTAATAAAACCTTATGATAAATAACTAAAAGTAATAATTTTATTAACATTTCAAGATCCTAATAATACATTCACCAAAAACAAGTTCTAGATTCAACATTCATGTGATCTCTAGGATATATATTTGAATAACCCTAAGATACCCAAAACTGCAAATAATATACATGACATATTATGTAGTAAGATATGGTAGAAGTGAGTAAAGTTAACCAGGGTTCATGGAAGACATGACCGCAGATTGAAATTGCTTGAAGATCTTCGACAATTGGGTTGAGATCTTCGTGACAGATTGAGCAAATGAGTACTTGTGCTGTGTCATCGCTCATTGCTCTACAAAACCCTGATTGCGTTTGGCTTGATTGATTTGGGTTTAGAATGTTGTTTTTGAAGTGAAAGAAAGTGGTGAGCGGGAACTGGAAGAGAGGCGCCACAAGGTTGAGGGGGATTTTATAAAGTGTGACGGGCCAAATATTTAAATGATTGGGTTAGTGGTTAGTATGGGACTTTATCGGGGACGGCCTCAATAGATAGGAAGGTGTACGTGTCTAGTCGTGTCTATACGACGAACGTATCACTGGTTGAGAGCTGACACCGCTCTCCTAATGAGTCCAAGGCAGGACGAAACCAGTGACCCACAGTCACACAAAGAAACGGGCTGGATTGGCTTGTCCCCGAGGAAATGGGGACACCACACGAGGGTCGGAAACTAACCCCGTGACATAAGGCAGGAGATCATGGGTGGACATATTCGGCGACAAAAAGATTGGTAATATTTATATCTATTTTTTAATAACCTTTATTTTTATTGTAGTTTTATGAATTAATTACACGTCAATACCTGACTGTATGTTTTTTTGAAACGCAAAGATTAAGTACATGACTATATGTGGTTTACCCATTTTACCATTTCCATCTCTGTTTGTTGTGAATTACACTATTGGTTTCATCATTTGAAAAAATATCAGTCAATAATAAGTTATTTGAATCAATCAGAATGATCCATGACTAACAAACAAAATGTCGGATGAGGCTATATCCATCCACAACCTTCTCCAACCTAAGTTTTTAATAAAAATTATTTTCTCTTTCTTCCACCTACACAACCCAACATACCTCAACCTTCTATTCACATTCACAACCCAATCTTTAAAACATTTTTTATTAAATATATATTTTTATGCTTATTATTTATCCATAAATGTGTTAAAAAATTACAAAATATATTTTTTCATTTGAAACCGATTTGTTTTAAAAGCAAAATAAATAACAACAATATAAGAAATCTTTTAATAAAAAAAACACATACATTCATCAAACATAGTTAATAACAATGACAAAGATAGTGCATTTTTTTATAAAAAATCAATTAAAAAATATTTTTTTGAAGGAACTCGGTTTTTGACAAATTTATATCGATATGTTCACAAAAAAAGTTAAACAACACTGTGTTTTCTGATTTTTTTAATAATTAAATATTAAAAAGTTATTAAAGAAAATCATATTTTAGGTAGAATTAATTGTTATAAAACAAAAATGGAAAACATGATTATAAAAGTAATCATTCACTAGCCAACATGTGGCATCTTCAAAATATTAAAAAAATCCCCAACCAAAGTTGACACCACAACTTGGTCGTGAGTTTTAATTGATTTTTTTATTTTATTTTTTCACTTTTTGGCCAACCAACCAAGCTTTTGGTCATCAATGGTTGTAGCCTAAAGAGTTCGGTTGGTACACATCTGATATTTAGTAAAGGAACATAATTAGGCACTAAAGGAACATAATTAGGCACTGAATGATAAATGACTAAGTCAGAATCAACAATACTTTAGATTGGTCACTACTTCTATCACTAGTGGTTGTAGAACATAACCAGTCTAATCTTTTGTAGTATATTTGGTTGTTGCTTTCTCAAGAGTAAGCCATTTAGATGAAACTCTTTTTTCTAATATACAAGATTGCTTTAGGATCCGAACACGACATGTTTAGTTACTTTAAAACCTTGAAAACTCAGTAAATTCAATTTGCTTATCATCACCCATGTAGTGTTGATAAGGTACACCACACGTTGCTTCGTCATATCTTGGGAAGTGATTCGCCACAAACCCAAAACAATATTGTTCTATCGAACGGTGTAGGCGAAATTGCTTTTAAGGGTAGAGATCACTCACCTCAAAACAATAAGTTGTAGTTTCCATTGTCGTTTACAGTTTTTCTTAGATATCATCCGGAACTCCTTAAACACACTGTGTAGTTATTCAACTGGCATCCAACTTTTTAGGTCTTAAACACACTTTGTAGATATTCAACTGGCTCCCTAGTCGGCCGACCGGGAAGTTGAGAGTACTCGGCCTAGACGGAGAGTCAGACTAAAAGCATGTTAAATTATAAAGAAATAAGTTTTTGGAAATTAAATATATGTCAAATAACATAAATTTACTAATATCTACAACAAAATACGTGAAAATGATATTCATTCTTTAATATAATAGGCATAAAAATTATGTTTTATTATTTTTTAAGTCAAACAACGCCCGGGTTAACCTACTAGATACGATTTTGGCCGAGGTTGACCGTGTTTGACCGATTCCGAGTGATTAGGCAGAGTCAAAGAAAGTCGACTCGGCAGCCTACCTTGTAGCGACTACTCAGAGAGTACTCGGCCTTGGAAACCTTGTTTTACAACCATGGGTAAAAAAAGGGAAGGGTGTGTGTGTCTTTAACAGACAAGAAGTGTAAAAACTAATGTTTAGGGGTAATTAAGGTGATCTTGTAATATTTCAAATTCGACATCCAGGATTGTTCATTGATTTTGAAGGCCAAATTAAACATGAAAAATTTATATAAACCATAGACATCGTCAATACAAAAAGAGAATACACTTATATAAGCCACGAAAGATGGTACCTTATGCATTGATACTTATAAACACTACGAGCTCGTTTGCCCATCCGCATAATAATCGGTTGCTTAAGCAAATGTAATTTGCTCAACGAATGTAGCACACATTATAATACAAGAAAGACGTAAAATATAGAGAATTATACGTGTAACACCATCGTTCCTCTATAGAGATTCGTTACAAAGAACGCAAACCAGGACCACACAGTTTAAAAATCCTTGAAAACGTTGAACAAGTCGCCGTTTATGTAGTCGTTATCAACCAAGCTAACCAAGTAGTAAGTGTTCTGTACCTGTTAACCATACAGAGTGATATAAAATTAATAACTATAATCAAATAAGGCTCAACAAAAAAAGAGAAAAAAACAAACCTCTTGGAGAAGTGATCTTGAAGAATCATCCTCGGGGTACAATTGCGCCCATCCTCTTGACCAGATTTCAAACGCTTCATCCTTCCATACCAAAAAGCTTGCGGGATCAACGACAGTTGGTTGAATGATCTCTTTAGCTGGGAACACTCCCCAAGTTACTGCATTCACGTCAGTTTTCCCCACATTTGACACCAAATTCCCTTCTTTGTTCACCGCTAGGTATGTAAGTGAAGGGTACGCCTTTGATTTCTCCACAAGAGCAGAAAAATTCTACATATGCTTTCTGGTAAACGTACCCACCTGCTGGGCCCCATCCTTTAAAGCCAGAAAAATTGGTAAGAACAAATGATAGCATATCTTTATCATTAATTTATTGTTATAAACAAACAAAGACTTTGCAATAGAAACTGGTTGGTTGAGGTTATGTGACATGTCATGCCACGTCAACGTCTAATAAGAATGTTTTTTTATAAACCTATTTCCACTACACATAAAGCTTTTAGAATTTAAAAATCATTAAATCTTAAATCAAAGCTTTCAAATCCTATAATTTTGGATTTGCTCCCTGTGGTTTACCAAAATTTTGGATTTGGTCCCTAGCTTTCCAAAAGTATACGGATGGTCCATGTACTTTGCACTTTGGACGTCTTTTAGTCCCCAGATTTTTCCAACAATACATGGATGGTCTCTGTGGTTTGCGCTTTGTAACGCATTTAGTCCCTAACTTGAACCTGCTAAAACCTTTAGATTTGTTGGCCGGGGACTAAATGCGTTACAAAGTGCAAACCACAAGAACCATCCGTGTACTTTTGAAAAGCTAGGGACCAAATCCAAAATTTTGGTAAACCACAGGGACCATCCGTGTTTTTACTCGAAATTTAAAAAAAAAATCAGAAAAAGTTATGAATCTCTTCAAGATCTGAGACCTCTGCATGCCACATAAGCAACATAAGCATGAAACACGCACTCACAATAGTTGATAAAAAGGGCAACTTGTGCACGCGGACGCGCACACACACATTTACTATACTTGAAAAATGGACCCAAATTTGAATAACTCAAGCTCACATAAAAACTTACCAACTGATGGGGAGTCGGATTTGGCTCCATTAACGGGCGGTTGGCTGTTGATGGTGAGGAAACCCTTTTGGTTAATTGAAGCTAGTTGTTCATCAATAATCTTTGTCTCTGGCTGAAGCGCATCTAGTTCAGACCAAGGGCTGGTTTTCAGTTGCCCAAGGCAGTATTTCGTGAATTTCTGATATAAAATGTCCACATGAGCATGGAATGCTGTGATTAACCTCCATAGACTGAATAATTTAAGTAGATACACCATACCTCAGAAATATCATCAAACTTTTTCAAAGGAACCACCCATTCTTCTTGAATTTTCTTGTCACGTGAACGTGGTCGCATGAACTGATCGTACATTAGGAGAAGAAATATTTATTATTTAGATTTAAGGCATTAAACAAGATTGGTAGAGGTTTCGGTGCTTGATCCACAATATCATGAATGAAAGATAAGTGTCATATATGTTGTTTATATGATGACCATGTAAAACATGACAGTTAATTAGGAAAGCTAATATATTTATATATAGGATAGAGTTCAGACGATTACTCCTCCGAGTTGGGAGAACCGCGAGAACTCCTACTTCCCGTGTGAGTTTTTCAACCAAATTTTGCACAAAGGTTGAATAACACCTAACTAAGACATCTGTGAAAAAAATATATATATATATATATAAAAAAGAAATTGACGAGCCGGCATTTATTCGACATGTAAGTTCGTTTTACGCTGGTGTAAATGGATGCTGGCAATGGCATCATCTTCCCCAGAACGTTACGGCGTTGTAAATTTGGTTTACGGGGGTGTAAGAAGTCGTATACGATATTTTTTTTATGTTATTTTTTTATGTTTTTAAGTTTCATAAAAAAATTTGTCAAAATCTTCTTTCCAAAAAAAACCTTTGAATCAAAAAGTTCTCAAGTTCTCACAACTCAAGCTAGTTCTCATTTTAACCATTCCCTATATATATAGGTGATAATGGACAAATAAGTAACTTTAACAAGAAAACTTCCTGAAAAAAGAAATGTTGCAACTTTCATGGGATTAAATGACTAAGAGTTGAAAATTATATGCACCTGATGATCGGTTAATGCACCATATGAAGCATTAGAAGCATCGCCCCAACGCCCACGTGGATACTGCTCCCATCCGGTAGTTCTTGTTATGTAGCTCTTTGGACGATTGGCCCTATCAACATAAAAAAAAAAAAATCATGTACTTTGAAGTTACCACACAATACAATGCAGAAAATTGTTTAAGATCAACTTAAACATTCAGGCGTGTGTGTTGCATTAGAATACCAGAATATTGGCCTAACATCTTCCTTTAGACGGAAAAGGTTAGTAGGCTTTTTCCATGGCAGTGGCCTTGATACCTTGGACTCTTCAATCAATCCAAGATTCTGCATAGTAAATTTAATGTATATCACCATTTAATAATGCAAATGATCTTATTAGTTCGGAAGCAACTACAGAACTACTATTTTAAAATGAAATAGATTAAAATGGCATTTTCGTCCTTGAGGTTTGGCCAATTTTGCGATTTTCGTCCAGAGGTTTGTTTTTTCGCATCTGGATCCAAAAGGTTTGAAATCTTGTCATTTTCATCTGGCTCATTAACTCCATCCATTTTTCTCCGTTAAGTCAAGGGTATTTTTGTACATATACGAAAAAGACCAAATTGCCGTTTAAGTGAATACTTGTACATTATGCATTTATGCTAAATGCTTGTACATATAGTGAAAAAGACTGAATTGCCCTTTAAGTTAACAAAAAAGACAGAAATACCCCTGACTTAACGGAGTAAAATGGATGGAGTTAACGAGCCGGATAAAAATGGAAAGATTTCAAACCTTTTGGATCCAGATGCGAAAAAAACAAACCTTTGGATGAAAGTCGCAAAACTGACCAAACCTCAGGGACGGCGTGAAAATGACATGTACTCAATAAAAAAATATTTGAGGACTTCCTTACAGTCAAAATTGCCAATGCAGACTTCTCCATGTTGAGTGTATAAAGATGCAATGTCTTGATTCCACTAGCCATAATTTTCTTGCACATTTCGGTTCCGAGGTGAACTCCATAAGCTCTAACGGCTTCCTCGTTGTCCTTAATGGGCTCCAAAGCAGCAGTGATTTCGGACGGGATCTGCAGTTTACAGTTGTTAGTTACACAGAATAGCAATGATTTCAGGCTAGTTTCAATAGCAAAGCAATATATAAAAACATTAAACAAGAATACCTTAGTTTTGCAGAAACCAGTCATGCGAATGAAGCCGTTATAGTTGTTAATGGGCATGATGCCGGGAACAATGGGACAAGTAATTCCAATTTGCCGACAATCATTCACAAATTTGAGAAAATTGTCAACATCGTAGAAAAGTTGAGTGACAATCACATCAGCTCCTGCATCAACCTGCAATATGAAATCCAATTTATAAGTTCCAAATGGCAGTTATCTACAAAAGCAGTTAACCGTTGAACTAATGTTTAACTCGTTAAGTATGTATTTTAAGACACTTGACTGATCAAATACCTATTGTTATAAAACATAATGTACCTTTCTCTTGAGGTAAGCAAGATCCTTTGCATATGCTTCAGGTGTAGCCAAGCCATTGCTTTCAATGACCTCAGGATGTGCCTCTGGAAATAATTTTTTTAAAGAAATTAAGAAAATGAAGACTACAAAATATTAACCCTAACAAAAACAGATAGGATAATATATTTAAATAAGACTATTATCATGCATACGAATTTTGGTTGTCTGGAAATAAACTAATAAAGACAGAAGGAAGTGAGATGCAAACCTGGATAACCAGCAACGGCTATGCCAAAATAATCACCATATGACCTGCGGATATGCTCCACCTGCAAAGCAAAAGGCAGGCACACATATTATGGCATTAGATGTTAAACCTTTAGGGTAGAAAGGTTACTTTCTCATCAACTTTCTGCTATCAACAAATGCTATTTAAATCCAGCTGAGATAAAATAAACTAGCAATAAATGAAGTTATTATGGACTTCACAGATCTCAAAAGCTAAATTCACCCATCTAACATTGCTCAAGAGAAGCTAATGTATGAGACCAATTACCATATTATGAGCTAAAATGGGCACAACCATCATATAACAAATCAACAATGCTTCACGTGGAGATTACATTTCAAAATTGGTCCATTCAATAAGTAATTAGTAATCCCCAAATAAGTTATTCATAATCTTGATAAAATAACATGCTACCAGTTCAAAATGTAATGCTGCATACACAAATATAACATGGTCAAATTCACAAATTTAAATCTAACTAATTAATCAAAACACTGTGAAAAGCAAGATATTGATGCACTAGGTTTTATTATTTTAAAGCTCTTCATTATCTACATCATCTTAAAGAAACTATCATAAAATTTCACATATCTCAAAAGCTAAAAATTCACCGACGCAGCAGGTCAAAAGAGTTATTATATGAACCCAATCACTATAAAATGAACCAAAATAGGCGAAAGTACTCTACAATAATACTATACCCTGGAATCAGACTTCACAATGTCTCAATTCAATAAGTAAACATGCCGCCATTCTAAAATAGATACCGAACACAAAAATGCAATACACTCGGGTCTACAGATCATCTAACCTTCATGATACAGAAACGCGGTAACTCGACGATCAATTATACTTCAAAATCACACTCAAGTCTAATCAACTAACTCCAGTAGCTTCAACAATCAATCACAACAAAAAAAAAAATCACAAATCTAAACCTAATTAACCAATCAAAACAATAAAACACAACAAAACAACAAGATCATGATACATTGATACCTACCAGATCAATACTACACCCTGGAATCAGATTTACAATCTCTCAATTCACAAATACAATACATTCAGGCCATTAGATCATCCAACTTCTAAGTATCTAACCTTCAGTAATACATATACACGGTAACTCAACGATCAATTAGACTTTGAAATCACACACTCAAGTC
This sequence comes from Helianthus tuberosus, assembly GCA_030545235.1. NCBI lineage: Eukaryota > Viridiplantae > Streptophyta > Magnoliopsida > Asterales > Asteraceae > Helianthus > Helianthus tuberosus. The sequence continues at coordinate 21,237,617 of CM060383.1, forward strand.
TATACCTAATTAACCAATGCCAGTAGCTCAACAATCAATCATAACAAAAAACCACAAATCTAAACCGGATTAACTAATGCCAGTAGCTCAATGATCAATCAGAATCAAAAATCACAAATCTAAACCTAATCAACTAATGCCAGTAGTTCAACAATCAATCAGAACAAAAAAAAACCACAAATCTAAACCTGATTAACTAATGCCAGTAGCTCAATGACCAATCAGAATCAAAAATCACAAATCTAAACCAAATCAACTAACGCCAGTAGCTCAACAATCAATTAGACTTCAAAATCACACACTCAACTCTAATTAACTAATGCCAGTAGCTCAACAATCAATTAGACTTCAAAATCACTCACTCAACTCTAATTAACTAATGCCAGTAGCTCAACAATCAATCAGAACAAGAAAAGCATAAATCTAACCCTAATCAACCAATCAAACCACAACAAAACAACAATATCATGATAATCGATACATACCAGATCAAGAGCACACGCAAAACCTCCCTGGATCTGAACAAACTTATCCTGTCCACGTGGCGGATCACCTCTCAGAGCCAAAACATTCTGTATCCCATCCTTCTTAATACTCTCCAACGCGTGATCTATCTTCTCCACCGGCATATTCGTACACGTCAAATGCATCATCGTCTCCACACACACCAAATTCTGCATCCTCCTCGCTATCTCCAGCGTCAGCTCCGCCGTAGAGCCACCGGCGCCCCACGTAATGTCGCAGAATGTAGGATTGTGCGCCACCATTCGCTCCATCCGCTCGAACAGGTTTTCCACACCTTCTTCGGTTTTCGGAGGGAAGAATTCGAACGAGAAGACTACTTTTCCGGCGTCTCCGGCGGTTGTGGACTCCAGAATCTTGTCGATCACCTTCATAGTTGCAGAGATATCGGAAGATTAGGTTTCAGATCTTGTGGTGGTTTTGTTGATCCACAACTGACACTTGAGAGTATAAGAGGGCACAACGAATTTGGTAGATCTGCTGCTTGTTTTATAATGGAGGATGATACGTTTAGCCCCCTTTTTGTTTTGAGAGTATGGTAAATATGGTCCCTTTACTTTGATAGAAAGTTAATTGTTGCTTTTTTTAAATGTGGAAATTCGTATGCAAACGAACACGAATAAGACCTTGTTCATGTTCGTTTGTTAAGAAAGTATATGTGTTCACAAACTGTTCATGAACAATTATTGAACGAGATTTTATATTCATGTTCGTTTGTTAATTTTAATCAACAAACTAAAACGAACGTTGATGCCTACAAATGAGCACAAATTAATGTTCATGAACGCAAATGAAAACAAATGAGCATAAACAAATGTTCATGAACAAACTATATGATATGCTAACACTTGTTATATATTTTATTTTGTCAGAATTTTGATGTATTTAAATAGATATAAAAACTAAAAACACTAATGAACTATCGAACACAGTCAAACGCAAACGAACACGTTACCGAAAGTTCACGAATATAAATGAACAAATGGGGTCTCTGTTCATGTTCATTCATTTAACTAAACGAACGGAATTTATTGTTCGTGTTCGTTTGTTTGATAAAGAAACAAATGCAAACGAACACGTTACCGAAAGTTCACGAATATAAATGAACAAATGGGGTCTCTGTTCATGTTCATTCATTTAACTAAACGAACGGAATTTATTGTTCGTGTTCGTTTGTTTGATAAAGAAACAAATACAAACGAACTTCCAGTCGAACTGTTCGTCGAACATTTGGTTTGTTTGCAGCCCTACTGACCCCTATTCGTTGTAAATCCTAATTACAACATTCAATCTCACAATCATAATTACACACGCATAATGGTGTTTTAGTTTGGTATCAAGTTAACCATTGCCACTGCCGCCGATGACACTCGTATCAATGAAGATGTGGTGATACTCATATGAAGATTTGGTGATACTCCAAGCAACACTCTCTATTGTTTCATAATCATGCTACTTATAAAACATGACATGCAATAGGTTGAATTATTATTGTTTAAAGTGGTAGTAATTAAGTTTAGAATTTTGATGAATGTAACTTTTAGTTTTGATTAAGGTTATGATTAAAAAGGTTAATAACTTATATAATATAAGTAGTATGATTGTGGTAAAATAATTTGCTTAAGCTCCAACAAAGTTTAATCGCCTTTTAACATTGGCAAACTTGATGAAAACATTAAAAAAAGTAGTCGGTTATGTCGATGAATCAACCATGCAAAGTCTAGAGCTTTTTTTATTCACACATTTTGTAAGCAAGTTTCATAAAATAGTTCAAGGATTAAAAAAAACATATTTTAAAATGAATAACTATAATTTAAGCTCAATACCAAACCAATCTTTTTCTTGATTAAATGACTGATACTAAAATAACAAAGGTTTAAACAAATTAGGAAATCATCTTATTTGCATTATTTATTGACTTGTTAGTATTATTAAACGGGTTTTAAATCCTAACACATTTGGTACAGCCACTAAATATAAGATGTTTGGATGTTTGTTTCAGCTTTTTAATGGGCTTTTAATGATTCAGATATCTTATTATCTTACTAGTTCATCACTTAATGATTTAGATTGTTTGTTTCGTGAACAGATGTCTGAATGGTTCAAATATTTGCCTTTAAATGGTTAAGCATTATACTGAGCCTGAATGGTTAAGACCTTTTTTTTAATTGATCATACATTTGTCTCTGAATGGTTAAGCATTATACTAGCTCTTAGGCTATTAGGAGTGGTTTAATGCCCCAGGGGGCTTTATCACGCCACCTCAGCGCCACGTCAACGCCACGTCGCATAGGAGGTTTTAAAGTCCCCTCCTTTAACTTGCATGCAATGGTTTAAAGTCTCTTTAAAGCCCCCTATTAAACAAAATTAAAAAAAAAATAAACAAGAAAAGATTTGCTTGGTTTAAAAGTATCGGACCCACCTGCACATCTCATTTTGGCTCGTTAGCACGTTGGCGGAGGGAGGATGGTGCCCCCCTTTTGCCGACGGCGGTGTGGGTGGTGGCGCCCCGGGGCGCTAAAGAGACTGAGGTGGCGGGGTGGCACTAAGCCACACCCTTCAGTCTTAATGGTTCAGTTCAGACATTTTCTCGGTTCAACACTTAATGATTTAAACCACATATTAATTCAGTACTTACTCATTCAAAAGTTATCAAAGACCCGTTAGTATTTCTAAAGAATAGAATGCCTCATGTCATCATGTGTAGTGGAGACAAAATGCAACGAATCTAGTTTAAAAGCTAAAAGTGACAGTGGCTCAAACAGTGAGGATATTTCATAGTTGTTAAAATTAACTATTCAATCAACCTTAATTCCGAAATTGTTTCACTCCAATATTTTAATTGATCTCTTGATCTTAGTTTACTTTTCAGTTTTCATTGCCACAGGCTAACATGAGAAACCATGTTTTGTGATTTCTATTGTAATATCAATTCACATGGTTAGTTTTGTGGTTGTGAATGGTGACTCGGTATCAATATTAGGGCGATCTCGTAAATGTGATCTCTGTCTTATATAGAGATAATAGTTGCTATCCTTGTCAACTCCCGTGAGAAGTTATTCATGATCCATACTAAGTTAAAGAAACAATTGTAAAACACTAAATCTAATCGATTTATTGAGAATGTTATGATGACAGCTCAGATTGAAGATCAAATAGAGGACCTAAGATGTATTAGTTAACATTGACCCAAAGCGTTATACATTATACATCATTATGTGCATGTTGAAAATTCGACCGACGAGCAAAAACTTTTGACCAAAGACAAAAGATTGACCTAATAGAAATGCTATATTAATATCTTAGAGGTATTGTTCATTTCATGAAATGGAATTGAATTTTAATGGAATTGGAATGTTGATTCCATCTCACCTAAATTCCAAATCAAATTTCTATTCCTACATAAGTTCTAATTTCAATCTCATTACATTCCATGAAACGAAATCAGGTTATGGAATAGAAGAATATTGTTATGGGTGTAAGTCAGGGATAGACCTGTAAACGAACATGAACATAGGCATGTTTGTGTTCGTTCATTTAACTTTAACCGAACACGAACATGAACATTTAATCGAACACATTTTTTTGTTCGTGGTCGTTCATTAAGAAACCAGGCATGTTTGTGTTCATTTATGTTCGTTCGTTTAAAGCCTAACGAACAGTTTACGAACACAAACGAACATAAACAAAAAAAATTAACTAAACATATTTGAATAAACATAAATTAACATGATTGAAAAAACATAAACGAACACAAATGAACGTACTTAAACAAATATAAATAAACACAATTTAACACTAGTGAACACAAACAAGCAAGTCTAATAAATTACAATTCATCCATCCGAAAACACATCTAAATTAGGGTTCATGGATACTAAAATTAAGTAGTTTTTTTAATAAAATTAAGTAAGTGGTTAGTTATGATCTAAGAAAAAATTTAAAATTTCATTTTTTATCAATAGAAAACTCAATTACTAATTAGTTATATTTATATACGTAGTTAGAAAACCCAATATTTATATAAATATAACTATTTATGTATTTACTAAAATTTAAACGAACATTCACGAACATAAATGAACGAACATAAACGAACGTTTACGAACATAAATGAACAAACATAGGGTGTTGTAACATCCCGAAAATGCGAGTTCTTAAATTTGCAATAAGGTTGCAAATAAAGTAGTAAAATAAACTAACTAGGAATGACACTAACATAGTTAGTGACTTTACTTATGAGTAGTAGAGTTAAAACAAGTAAGAAACGAAACTTGAGGGGCAAAATGTGTTTAAACTAAAACTTAAATTCATAAAACAAATTAAAAACAAACCAAACACCCCAAAAGAGGGGTCTGGTCGATCAAGAGTAGGAGAAGGCGACCCCTATGCTCCAAACCCTAAGTTTCACAAAATCTCTAAATTGAAGGATCAAACTCAGTCCAAATCAAAGTCCGAACATAGATTAATGATCCTCATCACAAGGGGGTTACAAGGTATGTAAAATTTGGTGTTAATTTTCTGTTTGAAATTCTCATGAAATTGAGAAATCTGAAAATTTATGTTGCATGTTTGCTATTTGGGTAGAATAAGGTTGATATAGTGTCTAGGAGTAAAACCTAGACAATAACATGCGAAATCATGGCTAATTCCTTAAAATATCATGAACACATTGAAGGTGATTCATGGGTTTTGTGGAAACTAGTAAACACTAGGGTTTAGAATGATTATTCTAGTGTAATACGGGTCATAGAAAGTGATTTCTGAAATGATGATGTTTAAATGTTATATGAAAGCTTTATTGATGTTAAGTTTAGCTAAATACCAAGCTACGAACTTGAATATGAATGATATAAAATTCTGTCCGTTAAGTGTTTGAAAAAATGCCCCAAAGAAGGCTCGAAATTGAAATTTAAAGTTAGACGCATGATTGTGATGATTTGACAAAATTATGCGATATATGGTTAAAAAGGAGTTCTAAACAAGTCGTGATTGAACTCTATAGGAAAAGATACCGGAGCGTCGAGTGGACAAGCCGGTGGTGATTCGCGTTTGAAGGGCGTGCACTAAAGGTATGTAACTTGACCCGTTACATTAAACAAATTGTTGTTAAGTTTTGCGAAGTCTCATTGTAGGATAAATATGGTGTCGGTTGTAGCGACCATGGTCGTCACTTGGATTAATAGTCTAAGAGTGACAAGGAATCGTTTGGTAGTCATCATATTTGGAGGATTCCATAAGATGAGCCAAACGGGTCGATTAGTTGTGTAAATTATTGTTCTAATGTTTTCAGAAAGTTAAAATGGCGATGACAATCACAAGAGCATTAAGCCATGAGATTGGTAAATAAATGCGAATGATGATAAGCCCTGGATGTTGGGTAGAAAGTGTCATAAGTTTACTAGCTAAATGGTAGTAAATGGGTAGAGTTAGAGTGGGTCGAATAAATGCATAGTGACATTTAGTCGTTCGGTCCGCAAGTTAAATTTTCGGTATGATAGTTGTAATGAGTGTGTCCGTAATAAATTTACAGACTTATAGGAAAAGAATCACCTAAAACGACATGTGGATTCGGGTGAAATCAACAATACGGTCAAAATGGCAAAGTTGCAGGAGCTACCGTAAGTTACGGTCTCCACCGTAACTTACGGTAGACAACAAAACAGTTACGGCAGACCTATACTGCCTTACGGCAGACCATAATGAATCAGCGTCTACCGTAACTTACGGTAGACACCGTAAGTTACGGTAGAGTCTAGAGAACCTTGTATTTTTATTTTCCTTTCACATTGCGATGTCAGAACTGTTTTTATGCATTACATAAATGTCAAAACTAATGTTTTTAGAGGTTTTGACCTTAGGTGAGGATGTGGATCTTACGGATGGCGGTCAAGCAAGTTTTGAAGAACCGAGCACACTTTAGAAGCTTCCGCGATATCTAACTTTAATAGACAATGATTTTGGAATATAAACATTTTGATAAACAACTTATGAATGTTTGATTTAGTCGTTAGTCGACTAATGTTTTGCTACTTATGATCTTTATCTATGAAACTTATGTTATAAGTTGGACATCTTTTATATAAAATTGTATGAATTTTATTAAATTCGAGTAGTAATTAGAAGGGTGTTACATGTGTGATCATGTTTGTTCATTTAATTAAACAAACAATTTTTTTGTTCATATTCATTCGTTTATTAAAAAACGAACTTTCCACCAAACAAGTTCACGAACATTCGGTTCGCTAACAGACTGGTCGGGGATGAATTTGTTCCCAAACCAAAACCATTTAGTTTAACAGGGGCACACACCCATATATGTGTGTAATTTAACCACCCTTTAATAATAATACTTGAATTAAGGAAGATTGCGGTCAATAATATTTAAGGGAATATTTGTGAAAAAATATATATATTTTTTCAATTTGATGAGTGCGGTAGCCTAATACAAAAAAGTTGCCGTTCAAAAAAATATAATGTGTACATGACGCGACGGATATGTATTGTAAAAGCATTTGGATTTTTATCTTATTTTAGTTTATTTTGTGTTTTTTTATAATGGTGATGTTATGCTTGTGATATTTTTATGGTTGTTAGAACATTAATATTATTTGAATATTAAAAATAACTGGCACAAGGATAAAATCGATATATATATTTTTTCGAATGATCAACAGAATCAATCCCTAGTACTTTTGGGGCACCCATTGGACCAAACGGAGTACTCCAAGAGTAACCCGAGTCCACCACCAATTCTGGGAAAAACCCGGTAACCCACCCGCCCGTAGACACGACAGTGAAATTACTAGTAAAACCTGATTGACTCAAGGATCGAACCCAGGTTTCCCTGAATCTTCTATCATTACTAAATGATTTTACAATCAGACCATATAAAACCCAAAACCATCCCCACCCAGCTAATTACATTCAACCATGCAATTGAAATACTTGTAAAGATACAATAGTTTGTTTACATGCGCTTATCATTTAATACTATTATTATTTTATTGACCTCAATGTCAAATTACTCATTTATTTATGGTAACTACTACTCAATGGTATATTGCCTTTTGTCTTGTGTCTATAGTGATAGCCTCACATGAAAACCATCAACATTATTAAAAAATCATTTTAAACACTAATGACTACATTGACTACATGTATTAGGGTGAAGGGAGTGGTTAAACAGGTGAAAGTGGCAAACTTTAAAATGGACCAATCAGAGTGTGCCATGTCAGCAAGTGTGAAGAGTTTAAACTTTGGTGAAAAGTGTTGGCAGTGGTGTAGACACTTGAAAGTGGCAAACTTTTTTTATTCTTTTTTATTTTTTATCTTTAAACACCCCTTCACCACCACCACCACCACCCTCAAAATCAACCCACCCTTATCACCTCCATCACCACCGGTTCCACCTCCATCACCACTCGCCACCACCACCACCGGTTCCACCACCTCCTGTTCACCACCACCCTCCCCCAACGCAGAGATGCACGGAACCACCACCGCCGTAGCAACACCACCACCACCACCGCCACCGGAAACCACCGCCACCAGTCGCCGTAGCAACACCACCATGCAGAGATGCACGGAAAAACATGCTCCAACGGTCAAGTTGTTTGGTTTGCCGGATCGGTGAACCTTTACCAAGTTGTTTGGTTTGCCGAGCGGCAAAGGTGGCCGGCGGCGGTGTTGCCGCGCGGCAAACACCTTTGCCGTTTGGTTTCCCGCACCACTCCCTTCACCCTTAAGTATTTAATAATACAAATTAAGGTTCCTATAAAAAGGGGCAAATATGTGAGAAGTGTAAGAAATATTCTGATGAAGACACATGTCATTCAATAATATTAAAAATTTAGAGTAATAATGTAATTTACTTTGAAAACAAATTTATGATAAAAAAAAAATTGTAACCGTTTTGAAGATAATTTATGAAATCAAATATCTTTTTATTTTACCTTTTCATACTATAGTAACTGATCCAATCTCCAAAATAACTAATTTCCTTCAATTCATGGTGTTTTGCATCATTCACAAACATTAGAGCACATTTATAACATGGTGTTTTAAATAAATGTGTAGTTTAGTGTTCATAACATCATTCGTATTTCAATTCATGGTGTTTTACATCATTCACAAACATCATAACACATTCATAACATTGTGTTTTACACATGCATTCATGGTGTTTTACATGCATTCCAGTAGATGTTCTTCGTATGATGTTTTAAACCTGCATTCCAGTATGCTTCATATCATGGTGGAACTTGCATGGGCATTGAGGTTGATGACAGATTATTTATTTAAACAATACAATATAAAAAGACACTATTACCCATAATCTTGCCAAATTAGTCAAAATAATAAAACATAATTTACATTTTACGTCATTTTTTTTATCTCAACCATTAACTACAAGATCTAAGGGCTTGAAACACTTCTTACACTTTTTACAAAACTACATCTTTTTACACTAACCCCACTCTAATAATACATTATATTTTGTAATATTTTTAAGAATATTGTTTTCAATTTTATAATTCTAAATCAATATATTTAGTGATAATCAGAGTGCTTTTAATACTTTTTAATATTTATTATTTGGTAGTTACTGTACGACTTTGTCCTTATTCATGCATATCAATTTGCCTATGACACATTGTGATTTCCAACAAAAACGAGACATTGGGTTTGATCTAAAAGATGTCGAAAGTAATTCCTGTTTCAGATAAATAATATATAAAGTGCTAAAAGCCTAAAATACATACTTTGGGGGAAAACTGTATAGTGTAAAAAACATAGGGACCAAAATGAAATTAAAATTTAACCAACAACCTCACCAACCGCGCCTCACCAACCCCAAAATATCAACAATCCCGATCACTAATTATCTGTATCTATAAAATAGATGGGCGGAATAGTGCCAGGCAGACTTCTCTATTGGACCAACCAATTTATTATTTTATATCCATTTTAAAATTTTATTTTTGCCCTAGTTCAAATTAAAATTATGTTTTTGCCCTAGCTCAAAATTATGATTTCGCCCTCGGTTCAAATTTACGATTTTGCCCTCAGCTAAAAATTACGTTTTTTGTCCCAATTTCAAAATAAAATTATGTTTTCCCCAGCTCAAAATGATGATTTTGCCCCCAGTTCAAAGTAAAATTATGACTTTGCCCCCGACTTAAAATTACGATTTTGCCTTCTGTTCAAAAATATGATTTTTTCCCCGTTTAAAAAATTATGATTTCTCCCTCAGTTCAAAATTACGTTTTTGCCCCATTTCAAAATAAAATTATACTTTTGCCCCCAACTCAAAATTACGATTTTGCTCTCAGTTCAAAATAAAATTATGATTTTACCTCTAGCTTAAAATTACGATTGTGCCCTTAGTTCAAATTATATTACGATATTACCCCAAGTTCAAAATTACGAATTTGCCCTTACGCAAGTTTACGATTTAGGCCCTGGTTCAAACTTACAGTATTGCCATCATTTTAGCTTTTGGCAAATTACGATTTTACCTCAGTCAAAAAATGCAACTTTGCCCTCAGTTTAAAATTACATTATTGCCATTTTTTAGTTTTATTAGCAAAACTATAAGAGTGTTTTGTTTTAATTGGTTTACTCGATTTAATTGTTTTTCGTGTCAAGGAGCTGCCTAACACTCGCTCATTAGTCCTGACAAATTACGATTTTGCCATGAGCTCAAAATTACGGTCTTCTCATCGTTTTGTTTTTTTTTCTAGCAAAACTAGAGTACTGTTTTTTTAATTTGTTGAAAATTATTCGGCCATCGCCCCGTAACACAGGCGGGGAATCAACTAGTTGGATACAAAGGAAATTTATCCTATATTATAATATAATATATTGTAACACCCTGAAAACGGGTTTGGTAATCAAACTCCGTTAATACTAAAAGACGGGTAAAGTACCGTTAGTAGTAAAAATAACCAGGTAAATAATTGGATTTAAATAAGAAATCCTAATAATTAAATACAAGCGAATCAAAGTTTTAAGAGATTGAGTTTATAAGAGCCCGAGTTAACGGGACTTAAAATACAACGGGTTATAACTCCCGACCCCATTAAATTAACTAGGATGAAATAAGAGATTGGTAATCAAACTCCGTTGATGTTCACAAGTGATGAAATTTCACACGAACAAGTCAAACGAGATAAATAAGGTATAAAAACTTGGTAGTGCAAGTAAGCACAAACCAAATAATGGAAGCGCGAAACATTAATGAACCTACGTGATGGGTCATAAAGGAATATATAGAGGAAAAACGCAAACTAGCGAAACAAAAATGTTAAAAACACTAAGATAAAGAGCCCGGATAATAGGTCGTAAAGAAGTATAGGTAAGAACCGGGTAACGGTAAGTGTAGGACAACCCGACGTGTAAATGACGTTAGAAATCATAAAGTCAGAAAGAAAATTCAAAAGAGAACAAATGTAGCCTTAGACTACGGTCAAGGTTGAATGAAATCCAAAAAACAAAAGTAGATCGTTCTAGACATAAAAGGGGTGCCTTGACACCATATATATATATATATATATATATATATATATATATATATATATATATATATATACAGTTGAATAAAGACTTGAATAAAAGATGATATACGGGATTAGCATAACCTACGGGATGTTAATTAGTGTAAAGGTCTACGGGACCAAAATGACCCACGGGTCATGAATTGAAGCAAAGGGATCATAAGGGCCTCGCCTTAATGTAACACCCCAAAAATGGGGTTTGATAATTTAAACCCGGTTAATATAAAGGAACGGGTAAATTACCGTTTGGGGTAAAAGTGACCCGTAAATAAAAGTTGACTAGGAATAATTTACCGGGTGGTGACATGTATATATAAGTAACAAGATAATGAGTGTTAGTCTCTTTATTAATTGAAACGAAGTTGAGGGACCAAAACCGTTAAAAAGGAAACATGATTTATTAAATAAAGGAAAACCCCACACACACACACACTTCGTGTGTGTGTGAGTCGATCAGGAAGAAGAAGAACAAGGGTTCAAACCCTAGTTCTTGATAAATCTTCAAATTGAAGGGTGGAATGAAGTCTAAAATCATAACCGAGCATGGATAAATGATCACTATCATGAGAGGATCATAAGGTATGTCTTAAATTTAAGATTGGTGATCATTGGTGAAGTGGGTTATGTTCTAATCCGTGAGTTAATATGAAATTAATCATGTACAAGGGTTAGAACCCTCGTATAGAACATCGGTTACGTATGGTTAGTGCTAATTTGATGATTAGAGGTGAAACCCGTTAGTTATGGTGAAGATGATGACTAGAATCACCATCTATGTCCAAGTCTTGTGGAAAGATTGATGTATTATGTGGGTATGATGAATTCTTGTTAGATGAATTAGGAGAAATACGATGATGCTATGCTTGATGTTTATGTGCTAATGATACTTGTTGATTAGTAAGAAGATTTGATGAAATATGAATGAACTAGGAAGATTATGCATAAACTAGTTGTACATGGTGCCTAGGAAGTAGTACGCACGCCATGTGTTTGATGAAATGTCTAAATGAAAATAATAGGTGAAGGTTGTGTTATGATGATGTTGAGTATACTATATGCTTGTTTGAATTGGCTATGGAATACATATGTGAGATATGAACTTGATATGATCGTTCATATGAATAATCATGTATGCTAATAAGGATGTTAATGTAATGACATGAAAGTATAGGAATCATGTCAAGATGGATGGGAGCGTGGAAGGCTAACGGGACAAGAAGACTCAAGTAAGCGAATACAAATACGGACGAGTAAGGTAAGTAAATCCCGGACTTACACTTTAGATGCAAAATATATTGTACTATGATCATTATTGTGATACATGTGAAAGTATTAAACAATGGAAGTAAATAGGTAAGTTTACGGAAAAAGAAGTCGAAAGTGAATAGGAAAGTATAATGATGCTAATTGTTTTCTGTTAAGAATGAAATGAAAGTGCAGGTATACTAATAATGGAGAGTGAAGGTTAAGTATGGAAGTCGTACGAGAGTGTCCGAATGGATGGACTTATATGAACGAGAATAAGAAATGTTGATGCTTGATTATGCACGTGTTAAAGTATATATATTATGTCACTGGTTGCTAATGAAGTAATTGGTTGTGGTGACTGCAGGTTGTACAGGTTTATGAATGTTTGTTCAAGATGCGTAAGCGGTTGAAGATCGAGTCAAGACATGGGTTGTACTTGGGTGTGTATGTGGTCACTTAATTCGATATACGTATGTTAGTTTTTAATTAATTTATGAAAAGGGATTAATGTATTTAAATGAAAGAAAGAATAATTTATAAAGAAATTTTTAGTATGTATTTTCCGCTGCGTCAAAATTTGGTTAAAACGATTTAGGGCGTTACACTTAAAGAGATGAAGGTATAATAAAATAGCCCATAGACTAGGTGATAAAACCTACGGGTTAATTAGACAAAGCGAAGGATTAAATGGAGAATCCTCGCATAAAACAAAGACTGAAAAAGAATAAATTTTGGACTGTCAATATCCCGGTATGGATAATTGACAAAGGTTAAAGAGAAGACGCTAAACCAAAACTTCGATTTTGGTAAGAAATAACGTTTCTACGAAAATGTATTATGATAGACGTATAAACGGTAAACATGAAAGATATAAGTCTTGACACTGATTGGTGCAAGGCGATATATTCGAAAAGTAATATTTTCGAAAATAAAAAAAGTTGATATGAAATTTGGAGTGACGTGACATGATCACGGTCAAGAAATGCAATGTGAGGTAGAATCACATTATAACCAAGCGAGCGGTGAAAGTAACTGGACTAATAAGTCTAATCAGTGAGACCGGTTAAGGTCAACAATTCAAATCAAAAAAATTTGGTTTGCTTGTAAGCGGTAGATTCGGTATAACTGAACCGAATAAATAAATTTGAAAACAAAATAATTTGTTGCTAAAAGTGAAGGATTTCACTAAAGACCTTTAAACGGGTCAAAGTAACGGATTCATAAAGAATTCGATAGTATATGAAAGCGATGAATATCGCTAAGTTAACTAAACTAGTGGGAATAACGAGATTACGTTATTTCAAGTTGCACTATGTCGAATGAGATACATAGACAATTAGTGACCAGAAAGATGTTACCATACTTATCTGGTAATACTAACAATTGGTTAAAGGTATAAGTAATGTTTAAAAGATTTCTTGGATCAAAATACATTGAGTTTAAACTCAATGAATTATGTAAGAAAAGGTTTCGAGGACGAAACCTCTCTAAGGGGGGTAGACTTGTAACACCCTGAAAACGGGTTTGGTAATCAAACTCCGTTAATACTAAAAGACGGGTAAAGTACCGTTAGTAGTAAAAATAACCAGGTAAATAATTGGATTTAAATAAGAAATCCTAATAATTAAATACAAGCGAATCAAAGTTTTAAGAGATTGAGTTTATAAGAGCCCGAGTTAACGGGACTTAAAATACAACGGGTTATAACTCCCGACCCCATTAAATTAACTAGGAATAATTAACCTAGTTAATAATATGTGATTAGGTTATAAATAATGGATTATAACTTATATAGATCAAAATAAAACCTTGAGGGACTAAAGGTGGACAACTGGAAACAAGTTTATAACTAAGACTTAAAAACACCAAAACACACACATATTTGTGTGTTTTGGTCGATATATGCAGGAGAAAAAGGGGAGTTCCCTTCCAAGAACCCTAACTCACAAAAATTGCCAAAATCAAAGAGAAATCAAGCCAAGAATTTGGGGCTTTTAATAAAATCGTGATCACCAAGCTTAGGGGATCACAAGGTATGTTGAATTTTGATGTTTATTGATATTTCGAATTTTGTGATGAACATGCATGAACGAAATTCTTGCATGAATGTTCAATGTTATAGTGATATTGGTGTGGGTACAAGTCTAGGAACAAACCCTAGATGTAAACTTGTAGAATTGTGCCATAAACTAGTGATTTATCAAATAGCCAAGTATGAGCTAAGTGGGTTTTGTTGATTTGATGAAATTGATGTGTATAAACATCATAATAATTCATATGAATGAACTATTCGAACAAATTAGAGATTTTGTTAAGAATTCATAAGTGATTAGAAGTGGGTTTTTACACAAGAGTTAAACTCATGGTTATGATGGTCAAAGTGTATATGTGCATACAATGACTAAAATTACATGTTGATTTATGGTTACTTGGGGTATGAATCAAATAACATGTTAGTAGAAGTAACGTCTCAAAAGATGACGCTCACTAAATGGTTGATAATGTGCCTAAATCGAGTCATGTGAACTTGTTAGTGCAACCATATTTGTAAATTGGTGGTTTGACCTTTAAAAGTCAAACCGACATATGATAAGGTTCATTAAGAATAGTGATAAAAGATTCATAAGGTGTGAAAGTTATGATCTTGAATGACTAATCTAACCACCTTGAAAACGATGATGATAGTTTGACGCGCAACAAGCTAGGTGGAAGCTTGATGAGGGAGCGGGTCAAACGAATCAAGAAGGAAAGGAAAAGCGTAGTTCGGATGCGAGGTAAGTTAAGCTTACGCCCTTATTACTTTTATTACAAAATGCTTATTGTGAGCATGGAATACGATTTATATTAAGTAAATGAAACATGATGTTCCGGCGCGATATAATGCTAGTCGGAACAAGCGAAAATGGTAGAAACCATAAATTATGATAGAAAGGGGTAAAAATGGTGAAATGGTAATCCGGACATGGGTTAACGAATAGATAAAGGGATTTAAAACGACACCATTAGGCATAAGTCATAATGGGTCAAATAAAACAGGAAACGACTTCCAAGTTGGATGATTTCAAAAAGTAAACCGGGATAGGTTTAAGGGGTGAATTGGTAATTAAGTGCCATCTTATAATGACAATTGGTCATTTCGACTAAACGGGTCAAATGGTGTTGTTAACACCATTTGTCAATAATATTTGATGATTGCTTGTTGAGTTTTATGGTTACAGGAATTAACACATGGTTAGCATTGTTATTATCTAGATATTAATAGCGAAAGGTATTAAAACGGGTCAATATGTTGATCTGAGCCAGGTATGCATAATCATGTTATAGTTAAAAGTGTTATTTTGGTCGAATAATTGGTGAGAGTCATTCGTCGTAAAAGAAGGACCAAAATCGACCAAAACGCC
Source organism: Helianthus tuberosus (assembly GCA_030545235.1). Classification (NCBI taxonomy): domain Eukaryota; kingdom Viridiplantae; phylum Streptophyta; class Magnoliopsida; order Asterales; family Asteraceae; genus Helianthus; species Helianthus tuberosus. Next base: position 21,253,347 of record CM060383.1, read on the forward strand.
TTTGTAGGCTAAACTGAACAAACAACCCTTAAAGGTTGTTTGGAAACGAATTTCATGATTAGATAAATACTTAGAATAAGTATAGATGTTGAAAGATGTAATACGTTAGTCAAATAGCTCTATTTGAGTCTTGCCGTAAAATAACAATCCGAAGGGTAAAACTCGGAACATATAGATATACACATTGAAATCCAACACACAAAGAGTTGTAGTTGAAGATTACTTGATAAGAAATGTAGGAATAAGATGCTAGAAATGAATGAAAGCGATTTCAAGCTTTAAAGTGCTTAAATACCCTTAACGGGTCAAAATAAGCATACGATCGAAAACGGGTTTAAATTATGTAATAAACCTATGAATAGAGCCGAAAATAGTAGGTAACATTAATTTGAAGAAGTGTATGAGATATAGGAATCAAATAAATACGTTTGTTTGACAAAATGCATAAAAGGGTTAAAATTCGGTAAAAAGGTAATGAGTCGAAGGCTTAGAAGTCTCAAAATTTCTTATGTTGGATGTAGGATTTTAACTCCATAAGATGTAGGATTAAATTACGGACGCGTAGGAAAAAGAATCGGGTAAAACGGATCAATAACGAAGAAGTTATGGCCGTTTCCGTGAAATCAGGTCGTGCTGGGAATCTGCAGCACCAGTAAACAACATTCTGTCTAAAACAAGCCGTGGCGTAGCGCGACGGTCCGTGGCGCTACGCGAGCGGGTGTCAGTTTCACGAAAATCGCTTATTTTAACCGTTAATGCATTGCGAAACCGTTTAAATACGTTCTAAGTTACGTATGACTAATCCAACTCATGTTTTATGAGTTTCAGGTAAAATTTTAGCACCGGAGGACGATCAAGCACAATGAAGAACCGAACACGATCAAGAAATAAGCTTCCGCACTATGCATTGTTATTATGTTAAACGACGAACGTACACATGATATGTTGTATACTTTTAAATTGTAAAAAGTTTTAATAAACCCGTAATTTCCAATGCATATGTAATCTTAATTACATGATTGTTTTTCGTAAATGATACGTTAAACCTTAATTTATAAGAACGGGTGTTACATATATAATATAATATAATATAATATAATATAATATACTAACAGGATGCTCACGTGATGCGATGGGAAGGACACATCGCATTGTGATACTTGCTTTTATTAGTTTTCTTATTCCTATAATGGGGCAATTTCATATATACCCCTACAAACTTTAAAAATATCATATATACCCATACAAAACTACAAATATCATATATGCCCTTACAAAGTCATTAAAATATCTAATATACCAAATGCATTAAAAATTGATTGAGCGAATGACTATTTTATCCCTAATTTTAAAACTTTAAAAATAAAAATATGAAAAAAAAACTAGGTTTCCCTCTAATCTCTTTACCATCTGCAACCCATTCTTTCTCTACAACGTCGGCAGAAATTCCGATGGTACCATATTCATCATCCTCGATCTTCTCTCTGTAAGAAATCAAACAATGAAGCGTTGGTCTGAAATGTGCATCATCTTCCCTCTCCCCATCATCAACCGGCGTCCAACCTTGCCACCGGAATCAAACCAAACGGAGAGAGAAAGGCAGACCAGATCTAAACACACTTGAACCGGCCGGAAACGTTTTGGGGTAGGCAGACCAGATCTAAACACAATTAATTTTTATAAATGTTTTTAAAAAGAGTCAGTTAATTGTATTTACCAGTGTAAACTGACGTATCTTCTAAAGATTGATTGACAGGTACCTCTCGTAATAGACTAGAGCTATTAGGTGTCATATAAGAGGATCTTGCAAATCCCTAAGATGCCTGAAGTCTGTCATTTTCTGTTTCTTGTATTTTATTATGATCAGCGTGTGGATCTTATTACAATCCAGCCTGTATAGTCTTTCGTTGAACACTCAGACATTATGGTTTGTAATAGTTTATTCACCAAGCCTTCCGATGTGCTATTATATTGTGTGTATTGACAATGATGATATCAATTACGTCACGATACTCCCCGCCGGACCCACCGGTAATACGTGGAAATATCGGGGTGTGACATTACTACATGTATCATGTATGAAGTACTTAATACATTATAATTTTTAATATTTTTAAGATTATTGTTTTCAATTTTATAATTCTAAATCAATATATTTAGTGATAATCAAAGTACTTTTAAAACTTCTTTAATATTTGTTATCTAGCAGTTACTGTACGACTTTGTCCTTATTCATGCATATCAACAGGGGCGGACTTACCTTGACAGGTGGGTAGGCGGGCGCACTTTTGGAAAAAAAAAATTAGTGTATTTTTTAGGCGAAAACCCCAATTGTACCCCTTAAATGGTTGAAGCCTTCGTCCATACGGACCATACCCACAAAAATATGTTCTAGGTTCGCCACTGCATATCAATTTGCTTATTGACATTGTGATTTCCAACAAAAAAGAGACATTGGGTTTGATACAAAAGATGAAGGTAATTCCTGTTTCAGATAAATAATATGTAAAGTGGTAAAATGCATACTTTAGGAGAAAAACTGTATAATGTAAATAACATAGGGGCCAAAGTGGAATTAATATTTAACCAACAACCTCACCAACCCCAAAATATCAACCATCCGACCACTAATTGGATAGAAAAGCAATATAGTGGGAGTGTCAAAATTGGTTGACTTAAGATAATATTTCTTTACTGTTATAATTGTTTGTAATTTAGAGAAGAAGATAAAGAAATGTAACATATTATTTGTAATTTAGGGTGTTATGAGTGGTTAAACACTTTGGAGTGGCAAACAAAAAAACCGACTAATCAGAGTGCATCATGTCAATCAATCAAAAGTGTTTAAACTTTGCTGAAAAGTGTTGGTAATGGTTTAAACACTTGGTGAAGTGGTAAACTTTAAAAAAAGGAAAGAGGTGATTGGTTGAGAGATGGCATGGACCCCACCCCACAATACCCTCTCTCTCATACACTCCCTCTCTCTCTCCTGCTCCCTCTCTCTCTCCTGTTCCCCGCATCGTCAACCTCTCCCCGCACCACAACCTTCACCGATCGGCAAACCCACCGGCGGCGGTGTTACCACACGGCAAAGGCGGTTTTGCCGAGTGGGTTTGCCGCCCACTCCGAACACCCTTAGAGAAGAAGATAAAGAAATGTAACATAACCATATATAGAATAATATAAACTATGTAAGTAAATAATCAGCAATGGTTGTTTGGTAACGAATTATTTGGGTTTGATATTTTCAATCTAGATTGTTATCTGTGATGATCTAATTGTGAAAATTTATTTTTTCTCGATACTCTTTTACACAAATGGGTCCATAGCTCAGTGGTAGAGCAATTGACTGCAGATCAATAGGTCACCGGTTCGAACCCGGTTGGGCCCTATATAAATATTTTATTTTTTAAAAAATTATTAAATGACTATTTGGTTAAGCATTTGTCAATATGGGGTAACACATTTGGTAGATACACTTGCCTATCAAAGGAGAGGTGTATTTGGTGTGTAACATTTGTCGTTAAAAAAACATAACCGGTTAAAATAACATGGATTGTTAAATTGTCGTTTTTGCACACAATTTGTTGTGTAATATCAAGAATTATTGTATATTTGATTGTTGTATTCTTAAAGGGCTGTAGCATGCAAACTTCATTTAGTGTTTTTTTAGTAGAAAGCAAGCCATATGGTCATACGGATTGACAAAAACAGCCTCGAACGTGTGCATAAACTTGCATAATGTAAAATAATGAATCAAAGATACAAAATTGGGCGACGTACCATTAAGAGTGAGTAATGGGAAACATTATAAAGTGGATTACAAAACTGAAATTGTGAAGTCTGCCATGTTTTTAGGAATGATACACTACCTTAACAATACGCAAGTCACACTATATGGAAAACACATCTACATATTTTATATAAACCTGCTATCGTCTTTCGAAAATATTGTTATTAGTTGATTTGTGGAGTTTATCGTGTTAGTGATCTATTAGTATTTTTAGTGACTATTTAGACATTTCTAACGTCTATACAAATTTACTTGGTCTTTAAGCAGGGGCGGACTAACGTAGTGTCTGGCTAGGGTGGACGAGCGCCTTCCTTGAAATTCTTTTTAGTGATATACTCCCGTTAAAATCCTATATGCTCCCCATGAAACTTTGCTATCGCTCCCCTTTGATATCAGACTTTTGAGGTTGTTAAAGTAGGATAACATAGTGGTGCACAAATAGGGTTTTTTTGAAAAACCGGTTCCGGGTATGGAACCGGGTTCGGGTTGGATCGGGTTTTACAAAATCGGGTTTTTTGAAAAACCGGGTCGGGTCCGGGTCCGGGTTTTATACTAAAAATGTATACCCTATATACCCGGGTTCGGGTAGGGTCCGGGTCGGGTTTTCTAAAACCCGGGTATTACAATACCCTATTTTCGGGTTCGGGTATGCATCGGGTAGGGTTCGGGTATGTATCGGGTTGGGAAAAAATCCGCACCGGGTATTAAAAAACCCGACCTGGTATTAAGAAACCCGACCGGGTATTCAACATAATCATGCTAAATTTGTTAAACTTAGATTCAAAACTGTAATATAAACATAGTACGTGCAGGCCCCATGCTAAATTTATAAAATCGGGCCGTTATAAAACCTGGTATTTATAAAACCCGGTTCCGGGTATTTATAAAACGGGGTCCGGGTATTTATAAAACCGGTTCCGAGTATAAACCAGGTATAAAAAAAACCCGGTTCCGGGTTCGGGTTTTAGATCAGCTAAGCATACCTGGTCCCTACCCTACGGGTAGGGCCGGGTTCGGGTATAAAAAACCCGGGTTTTATAATACCCGGTTCCGGGTTTTTTTTCGGGTCCGGGTTCGGGTTTTTTGTGCACCACTATGATAACATAAAGATAGGTCTTTATTGGGTTATTTTGGGCCTTTTAAAAGTTAAGCCCATATTCGTTTCGTTTCGTTTCGTTTTTTTTTTTTTCAGAGAATTCTAATATACTTTAGTGGAGCATGTCGATGTTGGTTAAGTGAGTAATCAAAAGTTGAATTAATATTATACTTTCCATTGAATTAAAATATTTTTTTTAGTATATCAACTTGTTTAATTTAGTATGAAAATAAGGGTCATGTATCTTTCTTTTACATTTATTTTGCTTTATATTTAAAATTAGAAGTTTTTTTTATTAATATTTCGTAGTAAAGTTTAAAGAACGCAAATGCAACGCCTATGAATTTAGATTGACTAACTGAATGCTTGAGTAGTTAATGTAGATTATCAGTTTTGAACATTGAATAGTTATGAGTTATGATTGAGTCAAATCACCAATATGATTATGTGTAATCCTTGTTAAATACTTAAGTTGTGGCTTGTGAGTGAATATCTGATAATGTGATATTGAGATATCTTATTGAGTTATTAACTAAACGAGAATCATTATAAACATTTTTCGCCGGCGATCCGACTCGACCCAAACCAAACCGGATTGATATTTTTATATACAGCAATAAACAAACGACCCATAAAAATTTTCCGCCCAATAAAAAAAAATTCTGAGTCCGCCACTGCTTCTACGATGTTTTTGGGGTGGATGGAAAAGAACGAAAAAGATCCGGTGGCGCGCAGTCTTACTTACGTTGAGTTCCCTACTAAATTTGTTTGGAAGCAGCAGGAAAGGGTATGGGATAAGCGGACAATAGGCAAAACCATTGGTCGAATTCACCGTGTTAATCCTTCTATGGGCGAGGCTTACTTTTTAAGAATCCTTCTTAATAAGGTAAAAGGGCCTAAGTCTTTTGAAGAGATTCGTACTGTTAATGGAGAAGTCTTCCCAACATTTAGAGATGCGTGCTATGCTAGAGGCCTTTTAGACGACGACAAGGAGTATATAGAAGCTATCAAAGAGGCATACTACACAGGTTCAGGATACTATCTTCGTAATCTGTTTGCTACAATGTTGGCATCTAATACATTATCAAGGCCGGAACATGTTTGGGAAAACACATGGGAGTACCTTTCGGATGGTATTTTATACAATCGTCAAAAACTTTTGAGGATCGAAGGTACGCAAATTGCTATTTAATATTTTCATATTTATGTCTTATTATTAAGTGTTTATGAAATTTATTTATTAGTTATAAGAATTTTAATAATTAAATAAGTTTTTCGTATAATTGTAATAGGTTTGTCTCTTCCAGAAGAACAAATAAGGAACCTAACATTGCTGGAAATTGAGCGTTACTTATTACGTAACAACTCAAGTCTAAGTCGGTTTCCGACTATGCAACCCGACAGTGAGTCAATATATTCAGCAGACAACCGATTAATTGCTGACGAGCTTCGGTACGATATAAGCGCTACTGCCATCGAGTTTGATAATAATTTAAGAAGCCTAACCGATGAGCAGCGTTTAGTGTTTGATGAGATAATTGCAGCAGTTAATAGTAATGCTGGCGGTGTGTTCTTCGTATATGGCTATGGAGGGACTGGCAAGACGTTTCTGTGGAAGACATTATCTGCATCTATTAGATGTAAAGGAGATATTGTACTTAATGTTGCATCAAGTGGTATCGCATCTCTTTTGTTACCTGGTGGACGTACTGCACATTCAAGGTTTCATATACCTTTGAATTTAACAGAAAGCTCGATGTGTTTTATTAAACCAGACGATGACGTTGCTGATTTGTTAAGGAAAACGAAATTGATAATTTGGGATGAAGCACCGATGAATCATAAACATGCGTTTGAAGCACTTGACCGAACAATGAAAGATATTTTCAAATGTGAGATGACCTTTGGTCGTAAAGTTATGGTGTTCGGTGGTGACTTTAGACAGATACTTCCGGTTGTACCAAATGGCAGTAGGCGAGAAATCGTTAATGCTTCAATCACTTCGTCGTATATTTGGAGTAGTTGCAAGGTCCTTACGTTAACCAAAAACATGAGGTTAACCGTAGGAGCGAACACATCTGATATAGAAGAGATTAAAGCTTTTGCGAATTGGTTGCTCGAGTTGGGGGAGGGAAAAATTGGTGGCAGTGACGATTGTGAGGTGGTTATAGATATTCCTGAAGATTTGTTAATCAAGTGCTCTGAGGATCCTATGTCAGATCTGATCGACTTTGTATATCCTTCACTTCTCCAACTGTACAAAGATAAAGATTATTTTGCTGAAAGAGCTATACTAGCACCAACAAACGAGGTTGTTCAAGAAATTAATGAAAGATTGCTTGCTTCATTTCCTGGCGATGAAGTTGAGTATCTGAGTTCTGATAGTATTTGTCAAACTGATCAAGCAAAAAACCAAGCACATGCGAGACTATATTCTCCCGATGTTCTGAATGGTCTTAAAATTTCTGGTCTGCCTAATCATCGATTAGTCCTTAAAGTTGGTGTACCTGTAATGTTGCTTCGTAATATTGATCAACAAAATGGTTTATGCAACGGTACGAGACTACGGATTACTAAACTTTATAAACGTGTTATAGAGGCTGAGATTATATCCGGCGGAAACATAGGGACCAGAACGTTTATTCCACGAATCAGTTTGACACCGTCTGATAAAAGAATTCCTATCAAGTTTCAACGACGACAATTCCCCTTAAATGTATGTTTTGCAATGACTATAAATAGAAGTCAAGGACAGTCTCTATCAAGGGTTGGATTGTATTTGAAATATCTAGTTTTCTCACATGGTCAGCTTTATGTTGCGTTATCAAGAGTTAAAAGCAGAGTCGGTGTGAAGTTGCTTATACTATGTAACACCCCGAAAATGGGCTTGGTAATTAAACTCTGTTAATACTAAAAGACGGGTAACGTACCGTTATTAGTAAAAAAAATAACGCGGCAAATATTTGGGTTTAAACAAGAAATACAAATAGTAAATATAAGCGAATCAAAGTTTTCAGGAATTGAATTTATAAGAGCCCGAGTTAACGGGACTTAAAATATAACGGGTTATAATTCCCGGGACTCACCAAGTAACTAGGAATACTAACCTAGTTAGTTAGTGTCTTGACATAATGGAACAAATATGGTTAAAATACCTATAAATAACTGGTGTAAAGTCGAGGGACTAAACATGGGCAAATTAGATAAAGTTTTATTAAAACCAATTAATAAACAAAACACACACACACATACGTGTGTGTGTCTGCGACCTCAAACAAAGCCAGTGATGGCTCTCTTGCTCAAAAACCCTAGTCCCTCAAGAATCTCTCAAATTGAAGCCCAAATCAAGAGCCAAATCAATGCATGAACACAAATTCGTGACCACCTAGTCATGGGGATTACAAGGTATGTTGAAAATTTCGATTTGGTGATACTTTGAGATTATGATGAACAATCATAATCGAAATTCTGGAATGAATATTGATTCTATGAGTGTTATTATGATTATATCTTGGTTTAGAAACAAACCCTAATAGAAAATTTGATGAATTGTCGTCAAAACTAGGGATTTGATAATTACCCTATTATATGCTAAGTGGGTTTTGACTTAATAATGAAGATGACGATATGTTGGTGTTAGAAATCATCATAGGTGATAGTTGATGCAAGATACTTGAACAAATTATAAGTTTGAGTGAAAGCTTATGTATGACTTGAAGTGGGTTTTTGTATGTTATGATGAACACTCGGATTTGGAAGTGTTAATTTGATGAATATTGATTGCTATGATATAAGTTCTTGATATAGTTCATGAACACTAGACATAGAGGGTTGAAATTTGATGTTAATCTTGGTAAAAATGACTAATAATGAACTAGTTAGCAAATGTGTAGAATTATGCCCATTAGGTGTTTGTTAAAATGCCTAAATGAGAAGTAAAGTGTTTAAATTCAAGTGAAACGCGTAATTGACAAGCTTGACTAATTACATGAGACATGGGATAAAACGGGTTCTAATCATAATGTTGATTTGCCTTAATCGTGCATATTATATGATTAAAAGTAGTTGACTTTAGAAAGTCAAACTAACTAGTGATGAAGTCGAATAAGTGGTTTCGACTAAGACAATAAGTAAGGTGGTATAGTCGTGATTGTTAATGACTAATCTAACCACCTTGTAAATGATGAACAATAGTTGGCGCTTAAGCAAGCTAGGTGAAGCTTGGAGTGAAAGCGGGTCAAACGAAGCAAGTATGAAGGAAAAAGCGTAATTCGGATGCAAGGTAAGTATATCTTACACTAGTCATATATTTATAATATTATCTCGTCGTATTAGTTACGAAAAAGAAAAATACCTAATTGAGATATGATGTTCCGACGTGTGGTCGTACGGAACAATATAATCAAATATGACAAGAAAACATAGTGATGGCTAAAAATGAGTTAAACCGGTAATTCGATCATACTATGACGAATGAAGCATGTGCTTTTAATGGTTATCATATGAGTTAAATCATAATAACCATTAAGGGCAAAATGGTAAAATTGACAATTTGACAATGGTAATTGGTCATTTGGGCCAAACGGGTCAAAAGGGTGAAATTATCACCCTTTGACAATATCGACTAATGGGTTGTCAAGTTTCATGATTCTAGGAAATAAATAGCACATGGATGCTTACATCGCTATCACTTAGTAGCCACTAAGGAAAGGTATTGAAACGGGTCAATATAATGATCCGAGCCAGGTATGTATAATAATACAACTCATCATGTAGAGTTTGGAGTTTTATAACAGTTAGACAAGGTTAAAATAAGATATTCGGTTATCTTTTAGGTAAAGCGAATAAATGGAGTTATGATTATGGTGTTTTAGAAACATATTGGTTTCTAAACAAGAATATGGTTAAAAGGTCAGATTTGGGGTCCAAACAAGCACTAATAGTCCTTCATCGTAAAAGAATGACTAAAATTGACTAAAACGCCCTTGTTGGCTAATTCGAATAAACAACCTTTAAAGGTAGTTTTGAAACGAGCTTTATGATCAAATAAATAATTGGAATAAGTGTAAGAAGAGAAAGATGTAAACCTTCGGTCAAATGACTCTATATGAGTCTTTGTCATAAATTAGCAATCAAACGGGAAAAACACGGATTATTTAGGTCACCTCATTAAGTCCACCACAAACATAGTTGTGGTGGAAGATTACTTGATAAGTAATGTCGTATTATAATGTTAGAACCAAATGAAAGCGTGACATGCTCAAAATATGCCTAAATACCCTTAACGGGTCAAAATACGCATATGAGCGTAAACAGGTTTAGGATATGTAAGAAACCCGTGACTTGAATCCAATATGATAGAAATTATGGAAATTATTAATATCATGAAAACAGGGATCAAACAAATAAGTTTGTTTGATAAATACATGAATGAGTTAAAATGGGTAAATTCTAGTTTAAGCCGTATGCATAAAAGTCTCAAAATTTATTAAGCCGGATGTCGGACTTTAACTCCATTTGATGGGGAATCAAATTACAAACATGTAGGAAGAAACGGTAGGTCAAACGGATAAGCGGATTGAAAGTTACGAATGTTTTCGTAACAAAAACGGCAAAATTGGAAAGGCTGAATGCAGGGACCACCGTAAATTACGGTGCCACCGTAATTTACGGTGGAGCCTGAAAGTGTTACGCCAGTTTACTACTGGTTTACGGTGGCAACATAGAAAAACATGGGCTACCGTAAATTACGGTACCCACCGTAATTTACGGTGGACCTTGTCCAAAAATGCATTTTAATTAATTTTGTTTTCCGGACTCGTTTAGATATGTTTTAAACCCTGTTCGACTAAAGCATTTCATGTTTATGAAATGTAGGTACTTTCTGGGATGCCGGAAGACGATCAAGCTCAACGAAGAACCGAACACGATAAAGATACACGCTTCCGCACTTTGTCACGTTGTAGATTTTTAAACAACAAATTCGATCACATTATGTAGTATAACTTATGATTGTGAAAGTTTTAATAAACCCGTATTTTTATAGCATGCGTAGTCTTAACTACACATCTAATTGTGGTAATTACATACAAAATCGTTAATCAGAAACTAGGGTGTTACAAGTTGGTATCAGAGCACTGGTTTAAGAGATTCAAGTATGGTGGGGAGAACCATGCTTGGACTTAAATCTTACGCTCTAGATAAAGAATAGTGTTCGGTTCGAGGCTTGATCGCAAATCCGGTAAGTACAGGTATGTTAAATGGTTTAGCATGTTAAAGTGTTGTAAACAACACATAGGGCTACCGTGTGATACACGTTACCCCAATTGAAATGATTGATATAGTTGACGAAAATACGTGCATTGACGCGTGTAGTAGAAAAAGCCTTGTATTAGAATACGGGTGATTATTGAAGTAGATGTTACTAACTCTTGTGAATGTTTTAATTGAAGGACACTCGCGTTTGAAGACGACGAGAGTCAAACGAATCGTGGATATGATGATGGAATGGTCCGAGATATGACAAGAAGAGCATGCTCATTAAGGACCTAAATTGCGTAATGGTCGCGAACAAGGCTAATAGCAAGAAAAGCCCGTTAGGGCAAGCATTTACCAGGTGCACGTTTAAATTATTGCATGAATATAAACATGCAACCAATATGTAGAAACTGATAGTTGCAGATTTAGATTGAAAACTTGGACAAACCTGAATAGAATACCTATCCAGGATATTGTTTCCAAGAGAAATAAACAGAGGTATTACTTACATAGGGCGTGATGTGAAAACTATAAAAAGGTCGTGTATGTCATGTGTTAATCACTTACTCCGGCCAAGTAAGTAGTGACATATGATACCACGAGTTTCTTATAGCGGACACATCTACATCCAATGTAGTAAAGGCGGGGTAAAGGGGACTAATTAAAAAGTACCCAAATGAATCAGATAAGCAAAATATTTGATAATAATGTAAACGCACAACCAAGTGACGGGAGCGTATTACATTAGGATAATGAGCCCGAGTGAAGGGACAAAGAAGCATGTAAAATGATTTAGACGAGTATTGGGAAGGAGTGTACTTACACTCGAACCCAGAAAACGCAAGCATGTAAAATGATTTAGACGAGTATTGGGAAGGAGTGTACTTACACTCGAACCCAGAAAACGCAAGCATGTAAAATGATTTAGACAAGTATTGGGAAGGAGTGTACTTACACTCGAACCCAGAAAACGCAAGCATGTAAAATGATTTAGACGAGTATTGGGAAGGAGTGTACTTACACTCGAACCCAGAAAACGCAAGCATGTAAAATGATTTAGACAAGTATTGGGAGGGAGTGTACTTACACTCGAACCCGGAGAATGTAAACATGTAAAATGATTTAGATATGCATTGGGAAAGGGGTGTACTTACACTCGAACCCGGAAAATGCAAATATGTCCCTTAACGTGTCGTTTTTGTAAAACGTCATACTTAAGGACAAAGTCGGAATATAAAAATGAAACCTTAGACTACGGTCAAGGTCAATTGAAATTCAAGAGCAAAAATAAATGATTCCAAATATAATAAGAGATGCTTAGAAGCTATATATGTCTATATACATTTGAATATAGACAAGAATAAAAAAAAAAAAAGACCCTCGGGTCATAAAAGAGAAGGAGACGAGTTGTTAATATCTCACCTTAAAAAGGGTGAAAAACTTAAAGAAATAGCCTATGGGGCTAAATGAAAGAATCTAAGGGTCAATAGTGTAAAGCAAGGGAACTAGTTGTGATTTCCCGCATAAAACTAAGACTGTAAAAGAATAAATTATGGACTGTCAATATCCTGGCATGGATAATGGACAAAAGTTAATGAGAAGATCCTAAAACTAAAATTTCGGTTTTAGTAAGAAATAGCGTTTTTACAAACATAAATCCTGATAGGAATTTAAATTATAAGCATGAAAGATACAAGTCTTGACACAGATTGGCGCAAGACGATATATTCGAAAAGTGTTATTTTCGAAAATAAAAGGTTGATGCAAACTAAACACGATGTGACACGATCACGGTTAGGAAATGTAATGTGAAGTAAAATCACATTATAACCAAGCGAGCGGTGAAAAGTAACGGGACTAATAAGTCCAGTTAGTGAGACCGGTTAAGGTCAGCAATTCAAGTCAAGAAATTTGATTTGCTCGGAAACGGGGGATTCGGTATAATTGAGTCGAATCAATAAATCCGAAAACTAAAGAAATTATTGCTAAAAGCGAAATATTTCAATAAAGACCTTTAAACGGGTCAAGGTAACGGATTCACCAAGAGTTCGATAATATATAAAAGCGATGGAAATCGCTAAGTTGACTAAACTAGCAGAAATAACGGAATTACGTTATTTCAAGATACATTATGTCGTATGAGGTACGTAGGAGTTATGTAACCGAAAAGATATTACCATAATTTTTCTGGTAATGCAAACAATTGGTTAAAGTATGAATAATGCTTAAGAGATTACTCAGGTCAGACGCATTGAGTTCAGAACTCAATGAACTATGTAAGCAAGGTTTCGAGGACGAAACCTTTTTAAGGGGGGTAGACTTGTAACACCCCGAAAATGGGCTTGGTAATTAAACTCTGTTAATACTAAAAGACGGGTAACGTACCGTTATTAGTAAAAAAAATAACGCGGCAAATATTTGGGTTTAAACAAGAAATACAAATAGTAAATATAAGCGAATCAAAGTTTTCAGGAATTGAATTTATAAGAGCCCGAGTTAACGGGACTTAAAATATAACGGGTTATAATTCCCGGGACTCACCAAGTAACTAGGAATACTAACCTAGTTAGTTAGTGTCTTGACATAATGGAACAAATATGGTTAAAATACCTATAAATAACTGGTGTAAAGTCGAGGGACTAAACATGGGCAAATTAGATAAAGTTTTATTAAAACCAATTAATAAACAAAACACACACACACATACGTGTGTGTGTCTGCGACCTCAAACAAAGCCAGTGATGGCTCTCTTGCTCAAAAACCCTAGTCCCTCAAGAATCTCTCAAATTGAAGCCCAAATCAAGAGCCAAATCAATGCATGAACACAAATTCGTGACCACCTAGTCATGGGGATTACAAGGTATGTTGAAAATTTCGATTTGGTGATACTTTGAGATTATGATGAACAATCATAATCGAAATTCTGGAATGAATATTGATTCTATGAGTGTTATTATGATTATATCTTGGTTTAGAAACAAACCCTAATAGAAAATTTGATGAATTGTCGTCAAAACTAGGGATTTGATAATTACCCTATTATATGCTAAGTGGGTTTTGACTTAATAATGAAGATGACGATATGTTGGTGTTAGAAATCATCATAGGTGATAGTTGATGCAAGATACTTGAACAAATTATAAGTTTGAGTGAAAGCTTATGTATGACTTGAAGTGGGTTTTTGTATGTTATGATGAACACTCGGATTTGGAAGTGTTAATTTGATGAATATTGATTGCTATGATATAAGTTCTTGATATAGTTCATGAACACTAGACATAGAGGGTTGAAATTTGATGTTAATCTTGGTAAAAATGACTAATAATGAACTAGTTAGCAAATGTGTAGAATTATGCCCATTAGGTGTTTGTTAAAATGCCTAAATGAGAAGTAAAGTGTTTAAATTCAAGTGAAACGCGTAATTGACAAGCTTGACTAATTACATGAGACATGGGATAAAACGGGTTCTAATCATAATGTTGATTTGCCTTAATCGTGCATATTATATGATTAAAAGTAGTTGACTTTAGAAAGTCAAACTAACTAGTGATGAAGTCGAATAAGTGGTTTCGACTAAGACAATAAGTAAGGTGGTATAGTCGTGATTGTTAATGACTAATCTAACCACCTTGTAAATGATGAACAATAGTTGGCGCTTAAGCAAGCTAGGTGAAGCTTGGAGTGAAAGCGGGTCAAACGAAGCAAGTATGAAGGAAAAAGCGTAATTCGGATGCAAGGTAAGTATATCTTACACTAGTCATATATTTATAATATTATCTCGTCGTATTAGTTACGAAAAAGAAAAATACCTAATTGAGATATGATGTTCCGACGTGTGGTCGTACGGAACAATATAATCAAATATGACAAGAAAACATAGTGATGGCTAAAAATGAGTTAAACCGGTAATTCGATCATACTATGACGAATGAAGCATGTGCTTTTAATGGTTATCATATGAGTTAAATCATAATAACCATTAAGGGCAAAATGGTAAAATTGACAATTTGACAATGGTAATTGGTCATTTGGGCCAAACGGGTCAAAAGGGTGAAATTATCACCCTTTGACAATATCGACTAATGGGTTGTCAAGTTTCATGATTCTAGGAAATAAATAGCACATGGATGCTTACATCGCTATCACTTAGTAGCCACTAAGGAAAGGTATTGAAACGGGTCAATATAATGATCCGAGCCAGGTATGTATAATAATACAACTCATCATGTAGAGTTTGGAGTTTTATAACAGTTAGACAAGGTTAAAATAAGATATTCGGTTATCTTTTAGGTAAAGCGAATAAATGGAGTTATGATTATGGTGTTTTAGAAACATATTGGTTTCTAAACAAGAATATGGTTAAAAGGTCAGATTTGGGGTCCAAACAAGCACTAATAGTCCTTCATCGTAAAAGAATGACTAAAATTGACTAAAACGCCCTTGTTGGCTAATTCGAATAAACAACCTTTAAAGGTAGTTTTGAAACGAGCTTTATGATCAAATAAATAATTGGAATAAGTGTAAGAAGAGAAAGATGTAAACCTTCGGTCAAATGACTCTATATGAGTCTTTGTCATAAATTAGCAATCAAACGGGAAAAACACGGATTATTTAGGTCACCTCATTAAGTCCACCACAAATATAGTTGTGGTGGAAGATTACTTGATAAGTAATGTCGTATTATAATGTTAGAACCAAATGAAAGCGTGACATGCTCAAAATATGCCTAAATACCCTTAACGGGTCAAAATACGCATATGAGCGTAAACAGGTTTAGGATATGTAAGAAACCCGTGACTTGAATCCAATATGATAGAAATTATGGAAATTATTAATATCATGAAAACAGGGATCAAACAAATAAGTTTGTTTGATAAATACATGAATGAGTTAAAATGGGTAAATTCTAGTTTAAGCCGTATGCATAAAAGTCTCAAAATTTATTAAGCCGGATGTCGGACTTTAACTCCATTTGATGGGGAATCAAATTACAAACATGTAGGAAGAAACGGTAGGTCAAACGGATAAGCGGATTGAAAGTTACGAATGTTTTCGTAACAAAAACGGCAAAATTGGAAAGGCTGAATGCAGGGACCACCGTAAATTACGGTGCCACCGTAATTTACGGTGGAGCCTGAAAGTGTTACGCCAGTTTACTACTGGTTTACGGTGGCAACATAGAAAAACATGGGCTACCGTAAATTACGGTACCCACCGTAATTTACGGTGGACCTTGTCCAAAAATGCATTTTAATTAATTTTGTTTTCCGGACTCGTTTAGATATGTTTTAAACCCTGTTCGACTAAAGCATTTCATGTTTATGAAATGTAGGTACTTTCTGGGATGCCGGAAGACGATCAAGCTCAACGAAGAACCGAACACGATAAAGATACACGCTTCCGCACTTTGTCACGTTGTAGATTTTTAAACAACAAATTCGATCACATTATGTAGTATAACTTATGATTGTGAAAGTTTTAATAAACCCGTATTTTTATAGCATGCGTAGTCTTAACTACACATCTAATTGTGGTAATTACATACAAAATCGTTAATCAGAAACTAGGGTGTTACATACTAGACAAAGATGGGAATGTAATGAGTAAAACAACAAGTGTAGTCTACAAAGAAGTTTTTTCCGGCATTTGAATAGTTTTATGTTTTTTATCTTCCAATGGACATTCCATTTCAAAGTAAATAATATGGTTTTGATTGAAGCCCGCGTATTACGCGGGCATTAACCTAGTGCTCATATAAATGCAATAAAAATCGGGTTGAGTTATAATACAAAGTATTTAAAAGAGTTAATTACTGTTTTCGTCTCTGTGGTTTGTTAAAAATCACTATTTTAGTCCATTAGTTTAAAAATTACGATTTCAGTCCCTGTGGTTTCACTTTCGTAACCATTTCAGTTCACCTCGTAACCATTTCAGTCCCTGTACTTAACATACCACAGAGACTGAAATGGTTACGAAAGTGAAACCACAGGGATTGAAATGGTTACGAAAGTGAAACCACAGGGACTGAAATCGCAATTTTTAAACTAATGGACTGAAATAGTGATTTTTGACAAACCACAAGGATGAAAACAGTAATTAACTCTATTTAAAAATAAGAAGGGTAAGAAGTCACCAGATAGTGACAAGTGTCCTAGGAGGAATTAAATGGAAATGGTAATTTTGTATACAAGAGGAAAGAGAATATGCACATGCAAGTCACATGTTATTCCCCCCCCCCCCCCCAATTTTTAAATGTCTGTAACTTTTTTATACATCATTTGTTTTTAAAAAAAATTATACCATAAAATCGAGCGTTTTTTTATCTTTAATATGAGTAACATATTGTTATATTTTTCAAAAAAAAAAAATTCAAAAACCCAGTTGCATATTACATAATAGACATGATGTATAACACAATGTAAAGTAGATCAAAAACACAATCAATGACAACAGATAAAGACACAATGGATAACATACTAAAACACAATGACCATAACGTATAACACAATGGCGATAACATATAACACAATAAGTATCAGACTAAATAAAAACACAATTGATGACAACATATAAAAGACACAATTAATGACAACAAATAAAAGACACAATGGAGAGCAGATGAAGACACAATGGAAAACAAACTAAAAACACAATACACAACAAACTAAAAACACAATAGATAACAAACGAAAACACAATGAACAAAGATAATAAAAAAAATTGAACAAATTATTAAAACACAATGGACAACATATTAAAACACAATGGACAACATATTAAACACAATGAATAACATATTAAACACAATGACCTGAACTAATAACACAATTTATAGAAAACCCAGATATAACACCATCTTCATTGTGTCATATATTGTGTTATAGGTTCTTATAAAAACGCAATGAATAGAACCCAAATTAACATTGTGTTATAGGTTTTGATAATAACACAATGGACATGATGTAAAACACAATGTAAAGTAGATAAAAAACACAATCAATGACAACAGATAAAGACACAATGGACAACATACTAAAACACAATGACTATAACGTATAACACAATGGCGATAACATATAACACAATAAGTATCAGACTAAATAAAAACACAATTGATGACAACAGATAAAAGACACAATTAATGACAACAGATAAAAGACACAATGGAGAGCAAATGAAGACACAATGGAAAACAAACTAAAAACACAATACACAACAAACTAAAACACAAAGAACAAAGATAATAAAAAAATTGAACAAATTATTAAAACACAATGGACAACATATTAAAACACAATGAATAACATATTAAACACAATGACCTGAACTAATAACACAATTTATAGAAAACCCAGATATAACACCATCTTCATTGTGCCATTTATTGTGTTATAGGTTCTTATAAAAACGCAATGGATAGAACCCAAATTAACATTGTGTTATAGGTTTTGATAATAACACAATGTATAGAAACTCTACTGACCAAAACCCAGTTAAAAGACACAATGACCTGAACCTTTAACACAATGCAAAAAAACCCAGTAAAAATGAAATTTTTTATTTTATTTTTATATGATAATATGGTACTCATATTAAAGATAAAAAAAAAACGGTCGTTATTATGGTGAAATATTAAAAAAAAAATGTCGTATGAAAAAGTTATGGACGTTTTAAATCGATGGGGAATTGGCATGTGCCTTACATGTGGAGAGAGAAAATCCATAAATATAGGATTCCCTTTATACCCTTCTATTATCTTCTTTTTCCTACAACTAATCTCAACCCTTTAAATCTAAGATCAATGAACTAGAATCCTTCTTACCCTTCTTATTTATTTTATCCTTTGTATTTGATCCTAACCCATAAAAATCATATCAAACTTATTTTGGAAAACATATAGCTTAAGCAATTAGATTTAGTATGTATTTGATGTTCGGCTAGATGGGCTTGCAAGATAGAATAGACTTTGCAACTTATCAACAAAAGTAAAAAATAAATAAGCCCATATGTTGGATTTGGTACTCAGCCCAGCATACCCAAATGAAACAACAATAACAGTGTGGATTGCTGTCTTCTCGGCCCACTTTCTAACTAAAGCCCAACAGAACACTAACACCAGTGGTGCACAAAAAACCCGAACCCGGACCCGAAAAAAAACCCGAAACCGGGTATTATAAAACCCGGGTTTTTTATACCCGAACCCGACCCTACCCGTAGGGTAGGGACCGGGTATGCATATTTGATCTAAAACCCGAACCCGGAACCGGTTTTTTTTATACCCGGTTTATACCCGAAACCCGGTTTTATAAATACCCGAACCCGAAACCGGGTTTTATAAATACCCGGAACCGGTTTTTGAAAAAACCCGATTTTGATGTAATCTTGTTTAATTATGTATGCATTAAGACTTCTAGTTCTTATGATTTAACAAAATTATGTATGCACTTTGATGTAATCTTGTTTAATTATTAGGTTTCTAATGATATTTGCCACCACTACTTAATTATTTAGTATATTTCATTACAAGTGGAAACAAATATGCCAATATATGTTGGCCCTTCTATTTTCTTTGTTTGTTTAATATCATTATTAGTTTTTATATTTATTAAATTGTGCCTCTGTTTATAAAGTTCAAGAATAACCACATGAAGAATTATAAATTGTGCCTCTGTGTATAAATTGTGCCTTTGTTTATCAATAGATTTGATGTCTATGTGTGAGAGTTATGTTTGATACATTTTATAAGCATAGTTCCGGTCGGGTTTTTTTAATACCCGGTGCGGGTTTTTTCCCAACCCGATGCATACCCGAACCCTACCCGATGAATACCCGAACCGGACCCGAACCCGGAAATAAGGTATTATAATACCCGGGTTTTATAAAACCCGGCCCGAACCCTACCCGAACCCGGGTATATAGGGTATACATTTTTGGTAGAAAACCCGGACCCGACCCGGTTTTTAAAAAAACCCGATTTTGTAAAACCCGATCCTACCCGAACCCAATCCTACCCGAAACCCGGTTTTTAAAAAAACCCGATTTGTGCACCACTAACTAACACGACTCAGAAATATAACGCTTATCGGCCCACTTTCTTAACTCCCCAGTCCCCTCTTTTAAGAAAAGTAAAAAAGAAAAAAGTAAAAAAATGCAGCCATACATCCACGTTATGCTACAAATAAAAAAGTACCTAATTAATAGTAGGGGGGGGGGGGGGGGGGTATTGCACGGACCTCCCGGCCGCTGGAGTGATCTCACTCCACAGCTTACCCCGTCCCAAGGTTGCTGGCGGTGAATACCCCATCCCGAGTCGATCCGTTTCCCCTGTGAAGAGGTGAGTGGGTGGTGCCCATCCCTGGAGTCGAACCCGGGTCTCTATGAAGAGTAGAGGTGGGACTGGCCAACTGGGACACCCCAGTTGGTTTACCTAATTAATAGTACACAGGCAAAATCAGAAAGACCTATATACTACAAAATTTGAAAATATCTAATTTATAATAACTTTTTAGAGAATTGGAATAAAAAAAATTGTTACAAAGTCAGGAAACCAGAATAGGCTAAATATACTAATAACTATTCATATGAATATTATACAAACTTTAATCCGTAAAACAAACGTAAAGATAAGAAAACCAAAATTTTATTTTATTTTACTTATCATTCTTTTTTGCAAAATTTTTTCTATATCTACACACATGACTGCTAAAAATGATATTTTGTGTTCCTGAAAAAGAAAGAAAACAAAATTTACATGAACCGGAATCGGTAAGAACCGGAAGGGGTTCTTGAATACCCAGAACCGGGTACATAGGATATGGTTTTTCAACCAAGAACCAGACCCGGAACCGGTTCCTTTTAGTACCCGTTTTTCTGAAACCGATCATACCTGGATCCGGTTCCAGAACTGGAACCAGTTCTTAAGTATACCCGATGGTGCACCTCAAGAATGAACCAGCTATTATATTCAAACCAGGAGGTGTATGTTTTTGTTGACCGCATGTGAAGGTTTCATATATTAATTGTCTAGATTTCATATATTACTTGTTTAGTAATTGAAGCCTGATGCACATGTTGTAGGTTTCATGTAGTAATAGCCTTGTGCACATGTTTCTTATTTTTATTGTTTTTTTTAACTAGGATTGCGACCCGCCGCAATGCGGCGGGGATTCGTTAGTTATAACTAAGTGGATCTAGGACCCGCACGTTATGTTAAACATGTCAAACGGGGAAAAATAGACGATGTAAAAACGTTCACCCAACACGCACGTTGCGTCGTGTTAACTCGCAAAATTTAGAACGAAACGTAAAAACGTTAAACCAAAGACGCACGTTGCGATGTGTTAAGTCACAAAATTTAGAACCAAGCATAAAGCGAAAAATTTGTGGAAAATGAAAACTATAAAGGACCAAAGTTGAAAGTAAAAAAAGTTACGAGGATAGATTGCAAAAGATAAAAAGTTTTGGGTTAAAAGTTAAAAAAACAAATAGTTTTGGGTTAAAAGTAATTTATGAAATACTTTTGGGTGAAAAGTAAAAAAAAACATTTTTTTGGAAACCCCCCAAAGCCAACGTTACAACAACCATATCCATAACATTTTTTTCTTTGAAAACCCCCAAAGCACACCCCGCGTTGCGTCGTGGTGTAAAACGATGTCAAATAGTACTAATGTCACACAACCGTCATCGACCACCAACACTGACTCGACCTAGGATATGCGTGTTGCGACGAACCTGTCAAACATGGAAAAATAGAGGTAAAAATGTTGAACCACACATGCACGTTGCGTCGTATTAACTCGAAAATTTTAGAACTATACGTAAAACGAAAATTTGCGAAAAATGAAAAGCATAAGTGACAAAAGTTGCGAAGCTAAATTGCAAATAATGAAAAGTTTTGGGTTAAAGTTAAAAAAACAAATTATGTAGGGTTAAAATTGAAAAAGGTAAAAACATTTGGGTTAAAAGTGAAAAAATAAAGTTTTTTTTTTTTTTGAAAAACTCACAAAGCACAAGGTACAACTAATGATGCACAAAAAACTTGCAAAGTTATATATGGAATATTAGCAAAGGCTCGAATGTTAGAATTACTTTGCTAAATATATTATCCTTTCGGGCTCCATATCACTTAAGAGGAAACCTATAGCTGGTAAAAACCCGATTGCTTAATGGAACAATTTGCTGTAAACTCATAATCTTCAATACAGAAAGTCATAGAGCTACGCTCAACCAGAAAACTCGATAACCCTTATGCACATGCTGTCTAAAGTATTTCAATCACATCAACTAATTGTGTTTGATCTCTATGCAACAAATGCTTGTGAAGGATTTTAAGAAATACGAACGGCTTTTTTTTTTTTATAAAAGTTTAATAAATAAGAGTAAGGGTTGAGTTATCCTACAAAGGGTCACAAAAATAAGAAGTGTGAAAAGGATCCAAGATAACACAATGAATCTAAAAAGACACAATGACAGGAAAAAAATATATATATAATATAAAAAATTATAACTCACAAACGAAATCGATTTTTGGAAAACCGCTTCGGAGACCTTGTTCCCCTTTTCGTCCTCTTTCTTAAAAGAAATAAACGAATAATAATAATAATAAAAAATAACGTCATTGTGTTATATTATAACACGATGATAATATAGCACAATGACCATCAACTAGTTATTATCCTATATATTCATTCCTCTCTCTATACAAGGGTCAAGTCAAGTTGTCATTCATGTTTAGGCATATAAGGGCCTCTTCAACAAAAACATATCTATACGAAAAAAGCATGTAAAATCATGATGAGGTTGTTGCTCTAACTATTATGTTCCTTCTTCTGTTGCTCTTCCTCAGCAGCTTCCACCTTTCTTATGATCTTCGATTCTTCTTTACACAAATCTGACCACAACCAATACACCTCCTTCAGCCAATCCAACACTGAACCAATCACATCTTTCAATTCCTTACTCATACAACGTCGCTGGACCTGACTGGGGTCTGAAATGCCCTGCTGACGCATGCAGTTAACCACCATTTCTGCTTCATACAACCTCTTGCATGTCGCCTCTAGTCCTTGCTCCTCTCCATCAATAAGGACTCTCCAGCTTACGTATCTGTCAGCATATTTGTTAAATCTGTCGCGAAGCTTGAAGCTTTCCAGTTTCATCCTAAAGCCACTCAATGCAGGAATGGGTAGTTCATGAATCTCGACATCGATCAATGCAGTAAACCTTTTGTTGTTATATGAGAATTCGTTATACGCGACTTTCTTGTTTCTTTGCATTCTTTCAGTTGCAAGCTTGAGATAGTTCACACTTTTATCATATTCTTGTTGCAATCTGGTGACTTCACCCCATGCATACTGCACATGTTGCCTCCTAATCAGTCTGATGAACGCGCCATTTGTTACATTAATCTCCACGACTTGTGATCTCAAACTACTCTTCGCTGCTTCGTATATTCCTTCTGTCAACTGTTCATTAACTGCCAAACTCCGAATCCTCTCTAGGCAATCCTCTTTTAGCATTCCAAAATCCTGTTTGTTGTTTTTTTTTACAAAAAGTTAGTTATGTTGATCAATTTAGTCCTTGAACTATCACTGCAAATCCACTTTTAGTCCCTAGGTTTCAATATTGGACATTTTAGTCCCTGAACTATTCTTTGAGGGTCAATCAAGTCCAATTTTGTACTAAAAGTGGAATTACGACGATAGTTTAGGGACTAAATTCAACTTGATTGACCCTCTAAGAATAGTTTAGGGACTAAAATGTCCAAAACTGAAACCTAGGGACTAAAAGTGAAATTGCAATGATAGTTCAAGGACTAAATTCTGACTTAATTCTATTAATTAATATACTTTCAATCAGAAACTTACTCTCAGTAGATCGCATGATCTCCGAACGATGCTCAAAAGCACGATCGAATGCAATAAGACCTTCGTGCCCCGTTAAGCCACACCTCGTCTTGAACTCCTCTTTTTGGTTTCTAAAGTACTCCTTGTAGCGTGAAACGAAGTTCACATGGCAACGCCCTAGCAGCGTCACAACACCTATGCAGAATGTCTTCTTTAACTCGACGCCTACGACGTCTACCAAACCTCCATCATTGTCTAGAAATTCCAACATATCACCCACAGCTTCTCTGGTGGCATTGTAAATACTTCAACCAAACCTTCAGTGAAACCACCCTCAAGCGGGTTCCACATGTCAAAGGGAGGTGCGTTCGACATTGTGATCGATCTGGGAAAGTTAAACCACATTGTAAAAATTTTATAACAAAACTTACTATCTTCATAACCAAATAGAAATATATCCCCTTTCCAAACAGAGTAAATTGCCACTTTAGTTCAAAAATGTATTTTTTTTTGTATTTTAATCTAAAAAAATGTCTAGTTTTTGTGATATCTTTAACAAATACATGATTCGGTGATATCTTTAACAAATCTTAAAAAAAAAAGATGATTTCTTGTGACGTGAAAATACGGGTTTCCACTCATGCACATGTAATATCACATGAACAACGACATTCATTAAAGACCCTCTTTTTAGGGTTTTATGAAAGCGAATATTAAGAATCAGATAGCAAAATCGCTTTCCTTAAAAACCCTCTTTTTAATACAAAATCACTTTCTTTCTTTCTTTCTTTCTTTCTTTCTTTCAGTTTGAATATGTATTGAATATTTAAAAAGAAATTGAGAAAATGATTGGAAAGAAACTTGATAATGGGCTCCACTATCCTTGGAATCTGTCAATTTCTTTAGAATATTTCAATTTCTTTGTAAAACCCTCAACTGTTACTTCCCTGGTTCGTTTTGAAATGTTCCCTCCTCCTCATCATCCGAGTTGTATATATACGCATTGTTATGTTATTATATCTATTTATTTATATTATATATTTAAGGGTTGTAGCCTTGTGAGATTGAATAGTGAAAGAAATTTCTTTCTTTCTTTCTTTCTTTCTTTCTTTCTTTCAGTTTGAATATGTATTGAATATTTAAAAAGAAATTGAGAAAATGATTGGAAAGAAACTTGATAATGGGCTCCACTAACCTTGGAATCTGTCAATTTCTTTAGAATATTTCAATTTCTTTGTAAAACCCTCAACTGTTACTTCCCTGGTTCGTTTTGAAATGTTCCCTCCTCCTCATCATCCGAGTTGTATATATACGCATTGTTATGTTATTATATCTATTTATTTATATTATATATTTAAGGGTTGTAGCCTTGTGAGATTGAATAGTGAAAGAAAGGACTTAAAATGGCATCAGATGATTATTCATTTTGAAGGGGTTTTTTTTTTCTTTTTCAATTTTCTTGCTATGTATATGTAAATTTTCTTGCTAAAAAGGAAAAAAAAAACTTTAAAAGGAAAAATACTATATATTCCGGTACCGCAACGAACCGTGCTGATTGTGATGAGTAAAGGTTCCATGGTTTCTTCCTCGAGCTCACATAATTTGCAAACTAGTGACGGATCAAGATATTCCTTCGAGCTAGGAGGAACATGTATATTTAGAGTCGAAACAAAAATATATAGTAATTTTATTATCCAAAATGGAAACCTATTGAATGAAAAGTGTTAAATTGTTTGTACCCTTAATTTGCAAATTGACATGTAACCTTTTCAAACAAACCCCACATAAAACCATAATAATTTTATATTTTGTTTTTTTTTATTTTGGACTCTCAAGGTTTTAATAAAAAATTTAAAACTACATGTATTGAATAAATGTTGGTCACCCTAGTGCCCACTTGTATTGTTGAATGAAAAGTATAACCCTTTGCAAATGGACATGTCACCTTTTCAAACTAACCCTAAATAAAAACATAAAACTTTTTTTTTATTTGGACTCAAGTTTACTATAAGGTGAAGAGAGTGCCATTCACTTAGGTGCTGTTTGTTTTTTCAGAGGTAAAACGAATGCAGTCTGCGGACCACATCTGCAGACATCTGTAGCAGAAGATGTGGACCAAACATCTGCAGTCTGCAAGAAGAAGACTGTTTGTTTTTTAACTTCTGCAAACTGCTGAAATAACACTAAACAACATAATAGACATCATAAACTGATATATGCATATATATATATATATATATATATATAGAGAGAGAGAGAGAGAGAGAGAAAGTATAATGTACAAAAAGCCTTAACGTACGTTAACGTACGCGACAAGAATACAACGTGCGTGATTAACATATAACGTGCGTGATTTGTATAATAAAGGCTCCCATGCGTGATTTATAAGGGTTCCATGCGTGATTTTGTGACACCCATGTGTGATTATCACAAAACCAATGGATCCATGCGTGATTAACTGTTCCATGCGTGATTACATCCCTGATCTGATGGTTACGGGCGTCGCGTATGTTAATGTACGATAAGGCTTTTTGTATGTTAACCTTTATATATATAGGGTAAGGTTATTGTAAAAAATACCAAAAGTGTGAGAAATGTAAGAAAGAATCTCAGCCATTAGATCTAAATTAATTGAAAAGGGTAAACAAGTAATTTTATCATTAATTCAATTAATTAAAAACTTACCATAACCGCCACCTTAATTATAGGAAGTATATAACACCATTCAGCAAGTATATAACACCATTCAGTAAGTATATAACACCATTCAGCAAGTATATAACACCATTCAGCAAGTATATAACACCATTCAGTAAGTATATAACACCATTCAGTAAGTATAGAAACCATTTAGCAAGTATATAACACCATTCAGCAAGTATATAACACCATTCATTGACTAAATATCTGATCAAAACATATTTTTTTCTCTATACAAGTATAGCAATATGGTACTCATATTAAAGATAAAAAAACGCTCGTTATTATGGTGTAAATTTTTTTTTAAAAAAAGTTACGTATAAAAAGTTATTGACGTTTAAAAAAGACGGGGGGAAGTTACATGTGCATTACCTAATTTCTAGTGGGTTTAAAAGACTATATTGCCCCTAGATATTTCAAATCAGTCCAAATTAATGAAAATATTTTACAATTTGGTCCCTATTGATCTCAACCATTAGATCAAAAGATCTAATGGCTGAGATTCTTTCTTACTCTTCTCACACTTTAGGCTTTTTTTACAGGATCCTCTACATATATATATATATATATATATATATATATATATTTGAGAAATTATGGTACATGAATTTTACAAAACATAAGTCACACTAAAATTCCCTATTCATCATAAAAACGGGATACAACGTGGACGAAGGTTCCCTTAGTTCATTAATTGCCAGTTTAAAATTTTAACCCTGCCAGTTTATGTTTTAACCAAAAACCCTTTTATAATATTAGGACCATGTTATCAAAAGATGTTATTGAGCCATGCTTCAATACTTTAAGGGCTTTAGCCCATCATGATTATAATAAAGAAATCAAAATTAAAATTCTTACTTTGGAACACCAGAGGGATCTTCAAAGTTGGAAGATTTTATTTAATATGCTTCAAATATTTTACAAGTGCAGAATTTTAAGAGAGAGAAGAGAGGGGCTAAAGATTAGCGTGCTTTCTACCTTACAAACTAGACCTATATATAGAAACTCAAAAAGGAAACAAACAAAATATAAAAAGAAGAACGGGCAAAAAAGGAAAAGTAAAAGAAAAAGAGGACTCTATGATTGTCCTTGATGCCGTATGATGGCCATGCTTTTTCCATTTTTTCAAAGATGCCCATTATGAGTGGGGTCCTTGTGTTGGTTCAATTATTAGTCTTTTTTCACATCATCTTTGGATTCTTTCTTAGGGGTAAATTCTTCTACCACCGTTTGAAGATATGTTTCTAAATCATCATCCAGACTAATTTCTGGAATATCTTCTATTGGTTGAGATTCTCCTGCTAAACATGAGAAACGGTTCTCATCTTCTTGGCTAGTGGATGAGATTGACATTGCTTTGGAGGAGCTTTCAGTATTTGCTTCAAAAAACTTTTTTAACTCCTTCTTCATTTCTTCTTTGTATAATGAAAGAATTTCAGCCTTTGAGACTCCGGAAACTGCTTGCTTGTCTTGAATCCTCCTTGACATTTGTTCAAAAGGACTTGGAAGCTGTCTTTGTTGTCTTTTATCAATCTGAGATTTATAATACTCAGTTTTATTGGTGATCAAATTTATTGTGTTTTGACCTTCCAATTCTTTTGTAGAGTTATTAACTCTTGTCATTTTTTACCAGAACTTTGTATAAGAAGTTCTTTTGAGACAAGGAATATTATCCCTCAGGGTATAACCTGTTGTGGGTTTCCATCTCCAAATCCATGGTATGGAAAGTTCTATAAAAAAGTACATTGAGGCTATTCCCTCAAACCAAGTTTTATTATACTCGGCTTCTATAAGGTCTGGAGAAACTGCTACCCATTCTTGGTAAAGACCTTTGAATGGTTCAGGAAGGATTTGTACCGATAGACCATATAAAATGAACCATTTTTGGAACCAGCTCGGAATTCCATCTTTATAAATCTTATCACTTACCTTTATGAACCATGAGTGTTTCTTGCTGGGATTTTCATAAAATAAACATTTTTCAAAACTTTGGATATAATCCCAGTAATTATATTTATAAGTTTGTTTATTAGAATTTATAAATTCCTTTTCATTTAAAGTACTTAATCCCCACTTTTGAGGAGATAAAAGAGATTTTATAAAAAACTTACTAAAATTAAACGAACTCTTGATTTTATCTGCTGGGTAAAAATGTCTTATTTCAGCAGACTCAGAAACTTGTATAATGCTTTCATAATATTGCCTTGGTTTATAAGAAGTAGCATCATATGATGCTGGTTCTAAATATTTTTGCATAAGAAACCAAGGATCATCAAAAAACTTTTTATCTTCTTGATTTAGAAGAATTATTTTCTTCTGTCTGTCGGATATAACCCATGACTCTTCATCATCTTCCTGTGCTATATGAGCATAAGAGGGAGCCTTTGAGGCTTGTTCCTCTTCTTGGGCTTTTATAATAGCCATGATCTTTTCATAGGACGGATCATTGGGACTAATTTGAATACCCATATTATTATTATTTGAGCTGCTAGAAGCAATATCAGAGGCTATGAGCCTCCTGTTTCCTTGTTGAACCAAGACTAAATCTTGGCCTCTTCCTCTTCCCCTATAAGTGGGAAAAGGATATTTTCCTCTGTTATGAGGAATCATACCTGAAAGTATAAAATCAGGCCGATGAGATTATTTTCTCATTATCTTCCAGAACCTTTATTTGATTCTTGATTACATTTAAGACAATATATTCATCTGAAAGATCTTTCATTCTATTAGGATTACTATAATCATTCATTAAATTATGAATTCTCACAATTGTCATTCTTTTTATGATATTATAATTATTTTTGTCAGTCTGGATATTATCAAAAACCCTTTTTAGTGGTCCTCTGGCCTTTCTCATTTGAACACCTGCAATTTTACACAGAAGATATTATCTTCAAATATTCTATAGTCAGAAAATCTAGAAGACTATTTTCTTCTCCTTTTTTATATTGTATTTCAAAATCAAACGGAGCTAATTGAGATTGCCATCTAGCAAACATTTGTTTTGAAACATCATGTTTAAAATCTTTTTGAAACATAAATTTGGCTGCTTGGCAATCAGTTTTTATTATAAACTTTTGATTGTATAAATCATCCTGAAACTTTAAAACACATTTTAAAATTGCTAAAATTTCTTTTGCAATAGTAGCATATTTCTTTTGGCTATCAAGCCATTTTCCTGAATGAAATCTAACAAGATATTCTTGTTTTGTTTGAGGAGAAATTTGTTTTAATATTCCCCCATAACCTATTTCTGAGGCATATGTTTCAATAATATTTTCCCAATTAGGATTAGCAATAGACATACAAGGAAGACTTAAAACCTTTTGTTTTATTTTTATGACTGCTTGAGTATGGTTTTCATCCCAAGGCTTTGGATTCTTTTTTAGTCTATCATATAAAATAGAAGAATCTTTAGCTAAATCATGGTAATAAGGAGCTATATAATTTAAACTTCCTAAAAACCTTTGAAGTTGAGTTTTATCTGTAATTTTATCAGGGAATTTAGAAGCAAATTCTATACTTCTATTAAT
The DNA here is from genome assembly GCA_030545235.1 of Helianthus tuberosus. Classification (NCBI taxonomy): domain Eukaryota; kingdom Viridiplantae; phylum Streptophyta; class Magnoliopsida; order Asterales; family Asteraceae; genus Helianthus; species Helianthus tuberosus. The sequence continues at coordinate 21,283,572 of CM060383.1, forward strand.
AGGAACAATTTTCCCTTTCTCTATTATATGACCTAAAAATCTGATACTTGTTTGAAAAAGCATCATCTTAGGACTAGAAATAACCAATCCATTTTTTATAATAATGGTTTTGAATATATCAAGGTGTTTAAAGTGGGTTTCAATATCTTTTGAAAATACTAAGATATCATCTATATAAACAATTATAAAATTTGAAAAAGGAATGAATATTTCATTCATAATTTTTTGGAATTCTGAAGGGGCATTCTTTAAGCCAAATGGCATAACATTCCATTCATATTGCCCAAAAGGAACATTAAAAGCAGTTTTATATCTGTCTTTTTTGTCAATTTGAATCTGCCAATATCCTGATTTTACATCAAAATTTGAAAATATTAAAGCATCATATAACGTCTAACAAATCTTTTTTATTAGGAATTGGATACCTTATCCATTTCAAAACTTTATTCAGAGGTTTATAGTTTATAACTAATCTTGGAACACCTCTTTCAATTTCAGAGTGTTTATTAACATAAAAAGCAGTACATGACCATGGAGATTTTGAGGGACATATTAATCATTTTTGTTGAAGGGATTCAATCTCTTTTTTACATAATTCCAAATATTCAGAGTTCATCTGGCAAGGTCTTGCCTTGGTTGGAATATTACTTTCTATAAAGGTATATTCATAAGGAAGAGAGACAATATGTTGTTTTCTATTCCAGAAAGCATTTGGATGATCATTACATATTTCTGTATTAAACTGATTTTTTATAGTTTCAATTTTTAATATTAGCTTGGGATTTTTTAATTTTTCTTCAATAGTATGAATACTAATTTCTTCTTTAAGAAAATTTATTTGGTTGGTCTTAGCCTGTATAAGAAATTCATTCAAATATTTTTCAAACGGCTGAGTATAAACTCAAAATACAACTCCTTGTTATTATAAAAAGCTTTAAACCCATTTTTATTAACTTCTCTTAAAGGAAATATTTTTGAAAGAAATGGAGTTCCTAATATAACTTCATTTGTTATATTTTTATAAGAACAAAAGATAAAGGAATACATTCTCCATTATTGCAAATTTTTGCATTAGGAATTTTATATTTAACTCCCATATCTTGCCTATTAGCCGCTTTAAGAATATGAGTTGTTTTTTCAAAATATTTTGTAGGAATCAATCCTTCTCTTAGACAATTTAAATCTGCTCCGGAATCAATAAGAGCAACAAAATCTTTTTTAAAAGTATTTTGTATTAATAAGGTTATTTTAACTAACCATTTTTGAGAAATAAATTTTTCCATGTTATGAATATATTCATTTTTTTCTTCATTTTTATTAATAACTAAAGGAGGATATTCCTGATCATAATTTGTACTATCAGTAGGACTATTAATAGGAGATGAAGGTTTATAAGATGTTTCTCCTATTATAATTTTTCCTTCAAGATTTATAATTCTTTTTTTCAAAATTAGAATTTTTCTTTTTTAAATAAATTATTTCTTCTTTTAAATTGGTAATTTCCATTTTCAAATCTTCAGAAGTAGAGGAATTATTTTTCCTAGTATTTAAAATATTATGAACATATTTCATGGAATAGGGGCCTTCAGGTTCCTCTATTCTGGTATCCTTTTGAACTTCTTCATTTTGGTATATCATATGAAGAATTTTTAACCTTTCTTCTGGATTTTTAATTTTGATAAGAATATTTTCTAAAATATTACTATCTATAGTATTGATCTCACTATTATTAAGATCATTGTCCTGAAATTGTGACATAACTTTATATATCATTTCATTATCAGAATCAATTTTATTACAACAATTTTCTTGACAATTTTCTGAACAAGAACTTTCCTCTGTGCTATAATCTGAGGATTCTTCGGAATCAAAAATTCTATATAATTCATTTTTGACATTCTCTTCTATGTCTAGACTATTTATCTTCTTTTTCACTATTTTTCTTTGGTAACACTCATTAGCCTTATGAGCTTTTTTCTTACATATATAGCAAGTAGGAACCCATTTTTCTTTTCTTTGGGTTTTTCTCTTCTTTTCTGGAAATATTTTTCCCTGCTAGCTTTTAGGTATTTTTTATAATATTTTTCATTATCCTTTTCTTTGGTACAATCCATACCAAATTGTTCACATAATTGTCCTAACTGTCTTTTTTCTTTTAGGTTTTGTTTTTTAATTTTTTGATTTAGTTTTAGCTCATTACATAAAGCTAAACCCTCTTGGACACAGACTCCTATTAGTCTGCCATAAGTATAATTATCATAAGGGATTTGAATATTATTACCTCTAAGGACCTTTCTTACTCTTTCAGCAAATAGAGACGGGAGACCATCAATAAACTTGGACTTCCAGTGAGAACTATTATTTTCTGGGAGCTCATAGACTCTACTTAAAAAAACATCTTTATACCATCTGAACGAAGTTAAAGTATGACATTTGAGACCATTTAGCAAGGTTCTTATGGTTTCAGAATTATCTGACCATCTTCCTGTAAATTGTTCTATAATGGTTATGATTAAGGTGTAAACAGCATCAAATATTTGCTTATCACCCTCTTGCCTATAATGTTTATAAATTTGTTCTTGTTTATCATTTATATAATTATCGCACCATCCTTTTAACTAACCTGTAAAACCTGCAGTTATCATTTTACAGACTATTTCGTCAGTATTTTGATTATTTTTGGCTATGGTAGCATACATCAACATTCTATGTGTCATCATATAAACTTGCCTATCAGTATAACCATCTAAATTCCATTCATAGATGGCTTTTCCATTATAAGAATTATTTATTTCAAATTCTTGTTCCTCATGAAAAACATCCTGAGGAGTAGGCCTAGGATAATAATATAACCTTTGTCTAGGCCTCTCAGCATATTTGCTATTATAATTATCATAGGTCTTATGTTTTTTACCTTTTCCAAATTTATTTATGGAATCAGTAACATAAGCTGCATAAGTTTCATCATTCATGTTTTCTTCTTCACTTACGACATTAAGCTGAATATTTGAAAACTTTTCTTTTATAATTCCTATTAAATCATCCACAGACTTAAGCTCTTCTTCAGGTTTTATTCTATAATTTTCTATCTCAGGAGGAGGTTGAATAGTAGCTTTAGCTAATATAGCTGACTCAGGCTCAAAAGATTTTGTATTACTAGATTCTCCAATTTCTTTTTTCTGGTTTACCAAAACCTTTTCAATTTTATTATTTATTTCTTGAAGATTTTCAGATAAATTTTTAAGACATAAATTAGTATAATTATTTTGTTGTATAATATGATTAACATGAGCAATAGTCGCAGTCATGGACTCATTATGTAAAGCTCTTTTAAAAGCAGCAAAATGAATTGCACAATTTTCTTGTCATTTCAAAATCATTTTGAGAAGGAAAAACATATTTTATTATTTCTCCTGTAATAAGCCTATAATTTTTTTCCATAATTGAAATATATTTCAAAGAATATTTGTTTATAAACCAGACAGGGAACTCTATGATTTCTTGTATATCATTCAGATCTTTATAAAATTCTCTTCCGATTTCAAACCTTTTATCTCTAGGATATGACTCTAAAAGCCATTCTTTAAATGGTATCCATATAGGATTTTTATAGTTTTCACATATTTGCTGTCTAATGACAGATCCAGGACTAAAATCAAGTTTCTCTTTTATCATTATAAACTAAAACTCATGTGTGAGACCGTATCATCCTCACTAACAGTTTGGTATATCCCTGAAACCAAATTGTTATTATCAACATTTAGAGTTTCTACTCTACTATTTCTTATTTGAGAAGTAGAGGCTCTAGAGGATTCTGGTAAATCCACTTTATAATCAAGCGGTGATATATAAGACCTAGCAGAAATAGATTTTAAAAGTTTTTTATCTTTCCTTTCTTCTTCAAATTCTATCTCTATATTTCCTTCAGGAGTTTCTATTAATCTCCTTAACTTATGATTTATCTGTGGTTGTATTTTAACAGCCCTATTAATAACCCAATTTTCTGGAAAAGTGATTTCTTCCCATTTAACTGGTCTTCTTATGGAAATATTAGATTTTCCATAATTTGTTTCAATCAAAATAGTTTCATCATTAGGTTTATCAACCCTTTTACATCTAGCATTCATGGTAGTAAGAAGTCTATAATATATTCTATAACAAATACATATAACTTCAGATCCTTCAGCATAATTATAACCATGCGTTTTAACATATAAAGTTAAAGCATCATCAATATTTTGATCTGTTAGAGATAGATGAATATCAGGATAAACATTAAAATATATTGGACCATGTGCCAAACTGGTTTCTATAATTCCCATTAATGATTGTTTCCAGTTTAAATTACGAGCATCTCGTAAAACAGCTAAAAAACTTTCTGGTAAACCTTTTAATGTTAGAGGTTTAAAAGCAACTTGGACTAAGCCAATATGCATAAAATTAAAATCCTTTTTATATATGTTTATGTCAGATATATTTAACAGTTTTATTATCATTTCCTCATCTTTTATAGAAGCTGATTCTTCCGTGGTTTTAACCACATATTTGTTTATTAAATTATCAAAGCTTCCAATTTGGTATATAACCTTAGGATTTATATGAGGTATTGTCCACTTATTAAGTAGATCCAGATCCTGAGGTATATCATATTCCTCATTAGTACTATTTTTTATAGTACTTTTCTTTCTAAACAAATTCATCATGACTTAAATAAAAGTATTGAAATATATATTAATTTGACAGGTGTATCTAATTGAGTAAAAATGATGGTTGCTTTTTTAATAAACTATGGTTATCATAATAGGCACCAAACAACATAATATGTACCTATGGTTCAATCGTTCTTCAGTCTAAACATATTTTCTAGACCTAAGAAAAAGAATGTTGCCTCTGTTCATCCCAACTCTACATCGCTTCTGTTATCAGGTCCTTCAAGCATCGATTCTTCATAAAGGTATGTTCTAATCGATTATATGAACCTATGGTTCAATCGTTCTTCAGTCTAAACATATTTTCTAGTCCTTCAATCGCTCTTCAAGCCTGATTTTGAACGGAGCACTTCTTGTAGCGCTGCTAGCTCCTCCAGCTTCAAACGCCACCTCACAGTGCTCTTGTAGGCCAGCGATTTTCCACAAAAAAGCGTATACGGCGGCGGCAAGTCGGCTCCGTTGTACGGCAGCGGCAATTCGGCTCCATTGTACGGCGGCGGTGGGAGGTGGAGGAGAGGGGTGTGTGTTTTGTGAGAAGAGGTTTGAAGTGTTTAGAAGTGGGAGGTCCACATCTGTTTGGGGAAGAGGACGCGCGGACCTTTTTAAATGAAATCTCTTCTGAAAAACAAACGATCTGCAGAACAAAAGATCTGCGCGTGGTCTGCGCCGTGCAGACAAAAGAGGCCAGGAAGCTCTTCTTGAAAAAAACAAACAACACCTTAGAGTAAGTATCCTAATTGGACTGGCCAATCAGATTTTGCCACATGTCAAGTATCCTAATTCACTCTAAAGTACCCTAATTGATGGCGGCACCTACCCTAATACCTCAAACTACCCTAAACACCTAAATACACACAAACCAACACACACATCCCACACAAAATGTCACACCCGAATCGGGCTCCTGGAACCTATTCGGTTTTGGTTTGATACCCGAACAAGCTACTCGAAATGTTGGCGGCATAAGTACCCGCTCGGCTACATACCCTAATTGGAGTACCCGATGGAGAGGGTACTCCGTATACCCTAAAAACTAATTGTCTTGACTCCTGTGTTGCTGTGGTAATTGCCAGTTTGGAGGAAGTAGAAGGTATTTTACGCTGTGATTCTAATGACAATTTGGTGAATATGGGTCGCTCGAAATAAAACAATTTTCGAGCAGGAGGACGTGTCATTGGAACCGGTTTTTTTTGTAGTAACTATAAGTGCAAACACAGATTGTGGATTGCTTGATCATCATATTCATACATGGTTGATAACTCTCTCTTAAAGAGATGGTACACCTACAGTGTTGCTAGACAAAAATCAGCTTTATGAAAATTGCAGTTAAGGTGATTTTGTTTTTGAGAGATTGGGGTGGTTAGAGACACTCCTATTCAATAACTCTGACCAAATATATGAGTGAGATGAGTGGGTAAATGTCCACATTACGCAAAAAATCGGGCCTAGGCAGGAAATATCAGCCAATTTTTTACATTTCCGGTCAGATTCCGACGAACTTGTCGAAATCTTTTAAACTTCCGGCAAAATCCTGAAAATTCCGGCTAAAACTTTTGATTTTTGACCAAAAATGTGTATAAAATATTTAGAGAGAAATGCCCGGATAGTCCCTATGGTTTCACCGTTTTTCAGTTATAGTCCCTATCTTTCTAAAACTACTTGAATAGTCCCTGTGGTTTACCGTTTTGTTCTCGGATAGTCCCTGGCTCTAACTTCAGTTACTTTTCTCAGTTAAGTGGGTGTTGAAATGACCAAAATACCCTTGCATCTATCTTCATTTTTATTTACTAAAAGCTTATAGATCATCAGACATACACTTGCATCTATCTCCTCCACCTCTCGATCTCTACTCACACCCACAAAGGAGACCACACCTTCATCCCTACAACACACACATGAAATCAAAACTCTTAACCATCTCCCTCAACATAGCCGACACCCCCCTTGTCTGTTTCGTCACCGGTGGTACCACCGGCGGTGCGGCGGTGGTGGATACGGCAGTCAACGACACCCCCTTTTCTCTCGGGTTCAGACCGGCGACGGTTCCTCCGGCAGTCCTCTGCGGCCACACACCCCAGATGCAAGCAGAGTCGAGAGAGAGATCTGAAGAGTAGGAGGTGGAGCGGCGCGGAAGTGGAGACGAACGGCGACGGACCGCCGTTGGCGGCGGAGGCGGCGGCGGCGTGCTTGGTCCGATGAGTTCCACGATTCAAGCATGGTTCGGGTTAGCCTCGGTTCAGTCTCGGTTCGGTCAACGGCGGTCAGTAGTGGGGATGGTTATTTTGTTTGAAGTTTGGGGTATATTTTGGACTCGGTTCCTTGGTTCACACTTCAGATCTGAAGATTGGTAGTGACGGTTGAGTTTTTTGGTTGGAGATGCAATTTGGTTGCAGTGGGTGGAGCTTTTTTACTTTTGCACCTCCATAATTTCATTTGATAATTGTTCAAAATGGAATGGAATGGAATGGATGTTGGCTGAATTATGTCTGTACATATGAGAATTAGGGTTCTAAAAACAAAAGGGAGTGATAAAGATAGGGACTATAGATGAAAAACAAACTGAAAGGGTATTTTGGTCATTTCAACACCCACTTAACTGAGAAAAGTAACTGAAGTTAGAGCCAGGGACTATCCGAGAACAAAACGGTAAACCACAGGGACTATTCAAGTAGTTTTAGAAAGATAGGGACTATAGCTGAAAAAAGGTGAAACCACAGGGACTATCCGGGCATTTCTCTCAAATATTTATAACTAAACATTTTTATAAAAATTACATATAAAAATGTGTGTGTATATATATTTAAATATGTAAAAATACATATAAAACTCCGATCCGATTAATCCCGACTAGTCCCCGACTAGCCGCGATTAATCCTAGTCCCCACTCCATCGCCTAGCGATTTTTACAACATTGTCTACAAGTTTGTTTTAATTTTGTGGTGCAGGCTCCGTATAGAACAAGTCCGGTTATGTTGAAACTTAAAAGATCTAAAAGCCGATCAAATGTTTAAGGCTTTCAAGTATACATGCAACCTGAAAAAGCACAAAAAAAGAAAGAGTAAACTAGGCTAGTTAGTATGTATAAGCAGCACTCCTTACTTGACAATCCAATGCAATGTTGCGGTGGTCAGCACAACAGAGACAGCACTTCCCACTCGGTTTCAGCTTGTGTCTAATTGCATCATGCACCTCAACCTTTCTAGCCTCAGTTCTCTCTTTCTAACACTCTCAGCCCACCCGTCCCCAAATGTTTGCCCTTCCTCATCAGGTTCCTGTCACAACCCACACCAATTAAGGCGCGAATCTTAAAGCAGATAGAAATACAAAAAAGAGTTAATTACACCGTTGGTCCCTGAGGTTTGCATATCCTGCAAGTTTGATCCCCAAAGTTTAATATTTACACCATTGGTCCTAGCGGTTGTAAACTTTAACACGGGCAGTCCTTGTGGTTACCAAACGTAACACGCAGGGGCGGATTTAGAGGCTATTTACGGGTTCCCAGGAACCCAGTCGATTTGGAAAAAAAGCGTTTTTTTGTAGTGTAAACCTTGTATGATTTGGAAAAAAACGTTTTTTTTTTGTAGTGTAAACCTTGTATGATTTGGAAAAAGGAACTCAGTGAAAAAACTGGCTGGATCCGCCACTGGTAACACGGGTGGTCCCTAGAGTTGGATTTCAACAAGGACCACTCGTGTTAAAATCTACAACCTCTAGGGACGACCATTGTTACATTTGGTAACCACAAGGACCACCCGTGTTAAAGTTTACAATCACCAGGACCACCCGTGTTAAAATTTACAACCACCAGGACCAATGGTGTAAATATAGAAATTTGAGGATCATACTTGCAGGATGAGAGCCTCATGTACCAGCCGTGTAATTAACTCTACAAAAGATTAAAGCAATTAAGCTTGCTTACCGGAAGTTGAGCCAAGGACGGACCCTCGCGGAGAAGCCGCTGCCTCTTTGGTTCAGGTTCTTCAGGCACGCCATGCTGTGGCAGATTAGCATCATCCCTCATGTTAGGCGGAGGCGAGTATGGAACCACAATTCCCAATTCAGCAGAGTGCGTTGAATCTCTTCATTGACTGAATTTACAAACTCTTCCTCTTTGGTCCCAAAAATATCAGGACGTATCCGAGCAAGGCGAACAATGCTAGCGAAAATCTCGTCATCTTGGGCATGCGTAGTCTCGCTAATCTTGGCAAACAGTCTCTCCTTTTGCTGTTTATACTCGGGGTCTTCCATATGTTGAGACAACTTGTGGACCGGAATCAATTCACCAGTAAGCGGTGACGCAATCATGGTATCAGGCTCCTCCTCGAGCCTTTCTTCAAACCTCTTCTCCAGCTCCCTCAACCGTTCACTAACGATGGCCTCGTGACCACTCACACTTTCTCTCGACCGCCCTTTGGGCCCATATTGAGCACGAAGCTCAGACACCTGTTGCCGGTAATAGGCATGATACGGATCTGCAACGTTCAGAAAACTATATTTGGGCAGTGCAGCATTCTCAGCAATGATTGCTTTCTCATACTTAGGCCTGATTGATGCGACAAACCTCGCGGCACCGTCCACCGCTCTTTTGATGTCGGGGGGAGGAATTACGACCTCGGTTGATGCAGGGGTGGGGGACCTTTGACCATCCGAATCGTCTTCTGCAGGCAACATTTTCTGCTTCAAAAGTGACACTGCATAGAGCAAAAGGTACAGTTAAGATCTTTGAAATATGACTGTTGAATGAAAATAAATTAGTAGGAAGACGAAAGCAGCATAGGCATAAGCTCATGAATCTAGCAAAGATTTAAAAAAGAGAGGTCATCAAGTCTCAAAAAGCAAGCAGATATAACAATCTCAACCTACTAACCTAGAGCTGATTTCATTCAGGCATTTTACGGTTTTTACCAAACATCTTTTGTGAATTGAATAACAACATCAGTTAAATATAAGCAGCAATATGGATTCGATTTTAGAGCGATACGTTTAAATCGAAACCTAACTTGAGCATTTAATCATGTGAATTACTGGCTGGATAATAGCAGATATAACAATCTCAACCTAAAGGCATTTTATCAAACATCTATTGTGCAGCATGAGATAGATCATATGACGGAAAACAAGCAATATCGATCGATTCGATTTTAGAGTGTGAAACGAACACCTTTGAATTGAAACCTAATTTGAGCATTCAATTAAGTATGTGAATCTTAAGAATACCGGCTAATAGCAGATATGACAATCTCAACCTAGAGTTGATTTCATTCAAGCATTTTATCAAACATTTATTGTGCAGCATGAGATAGATCAAACGCCAGAAAGCAAGCAATGTCGATCGATTCGATTTTAGAGTGCGAAACGAATACGTTTGAATCGAAACCTAATTTGAGCATTCAATCATGTATGTGAATCTTAAGAATACTGGCTGGATAACAGCAGATATAACAATCTCAACCTAGAGTTGATAGATTTCATTCAGGCATTTCATCAAACACCTATTGTGCATTGAATAATAACATCTGTTAAATACAAGCAGCAATATGGATTCGATTTTAGAGCGTGAAACGGATACGTTTGAATTGAAACCTAATATGAGCATTCAATCATGTGAATTACTGGCTGGATAACAGCAAATATAAAAATCTCAACCTAGAGTTGATGGATTTCATTCAAGCATTTTATCAAACACCTATTGTGCATTGAATATTAACATCAGTCGAATACAAGCAACAATATGGATTTGAAACCTAATCTGCGCATTCAATCATGTATGTGAATCTTAAGAATACTCGCTAATAGCAGATATAACGATCTCAATCTAGAGTTAATAGATTTCATTCAGGCATTTTATCAAACACCTATTGTGCATTGAAATCTGTGATTACTGTGAAACGAAATCAGTTGATACGTTTGAATTGAAACCTAATTCAATCATCATGTAATTCATGGCGTGTGTTGATGATACCTGATATCGCAGCCGACGCGTAATCACAGCGAATTAGGGTTTGTTTTGAAGATCGATCCCCAAATTGAATAAAGGAGGAGACCGGAGACGAGGCGGTTTGTTTCTTTGTGGCGGGTCGGGTAAATATGTATATGGGTTTAACCCGCGGAAGCAAACCGGGTCTGGTCTTTCAATATCCAGCCCAACAGCAACTAAGCCCAGCCCAGCAAGTCTTCTAAAAGCTACCTACACATTCCACCCCACATGAATACATACAATCTAGTCGAGAGTAAATTACAAATTTCGTCCTTTACGTTTTGTGTGACTTGCAAATTCTGTTATTTCTGATCTAAAATTGCATCTACCATCCTTAAACTTCAATTTTTGCACATTACTAGTAAAGATAGACATTATTTTCTCCCATATATTTTGCTAATCTCTTTATCACCTACCATAGATTGTTCCTATGATCATGGCCTTATTCACGTTTCTATGGCCTATATATTCTTATTCTTTTTTGTTTTGTGATATAAGAAAACAACATTTAGTAACCCCATTGTAATAAACCTTTTGATCTTTTACCATAATGTCTTTTATTATGGTATCAGAGTGGTCCTAGAAGATCCTCTGATCATGATCTGTGATGATCAAATGGCCTGTCCTATTCCAGGAATAACAGAGGCACAATATCAACAACTTTTGAAGATATTCAGAAGCAGAGAAGGAAAAATCAATGAAGAAAACTCACCGGCAGCCAACACAGGAGGTAACATTTGTAGAGAAGGAAAAATGATCATCGACTCTGGAGCAACCGAACATATTATTTGTGATGATTCGTCACTAAGAAACAAGACGAAAAGAGGTTATGAACCGCCCGTTACTATACCCAATGGTGAAGCCATCGCCGTTGAAGGTAGAGGAAATTACATTATGCCTAACAGGATGATGCTTAAAGATGTTCTTTATGTTCCCAAGTTTAAGTGCAATTTATTATCAGTTGGTAGATTGTCACGAGACCTCGAATGTGCTGTAACTTTTTTCCCAGATTTTGTTGTTATGCGGAGCTTACATTCAAGGGCATTGATTGGAGTAGGTCAATACAAAAATGGCCTATACGAGATGGAGTTGGTGGGAGACAGGAGGCAAGCCATGATGACAACGCTTAGCACATGGCACAAAAGGTTAGGTTACCCATCAAATTCCAAACTACAACATGTTGATTTCCTCAAAAATTCCACTTTGAAGTCTAAAGGTTTTTGTGATTCATGTATTAAAGCCAAGTTTGCTAGACTACCATTTCCTGTTAGTACAACTAAAACACATGCTTGCTTTGATTTATTGCATTGTGATATATGGGGCAAATACCGTACACCTTCTTTTACACGTGCAAGCTATTTTTTAACAATAGTCGACGACTTTAGTCGAGCAACTTGGGTCTTTCTCCTCAAACACAAACACGAGGCAAGCACGTGTCTCGAATTTTTTCACAAAATGGTGCAAATACAATTTGAGAAAAATATCAAAAGAATTAGATGTGACAACGGAGGAGAATTTACCTCAAATCATATGCTCGACTTTTATGCGAAACAAGGAATGGTGCTTGAAACAACTTGTCCACATACGCCACAACAAAACGGCGTGGTGGAACGAAAGCACAGACACTTGTTGGAAACAGCACGAGCATTAAGATTTGAGGCAAACTTGCCCATAAGATTTTGGGGTGAATGCATCCTAACGGCTACGCATGTGATAAACCGAATGCCATCGGATGTTATTGGACACAAGACGCCGCATGAAATATTGTACAACGAAAAACCTGATTACGAGTACATGAGGGTTTTTGGTTGTCTTGTGTACTACAAAAGTACGGAGACAAAAGGAGATAAATTCGTAATGAAAGGGAAACCAGGAGTTTTTCTAGGCTATCCACCTGGAACGAAGGGATACAAGATTTTGGATATTCAAAATAATAAGATTGTTATTTCAAGGGATGTGAAGTTTATAGAAGAAATCTTCCCTTTTGCAAATGGTAAGGTAGAGAAAGAAGAAATATTTGTTTTACCAAACAAGTGGATCGATGACCATGTAATCGAGGTGGACCAGTCTAAGTCCGAGTCTGCTGCTAGCCAAAGTGAGCCCAACATAGGAGAAGATGCAAATGAGCAGGCTGGCCTTCCACCAAATACCGAAAATGGCACATCCATTGAATCAGAAGATGTGATTGGGCCTGAAGCCCATGTTGAAAATGAGGGATTGGAAGAAAGCCCACAAACTGGAATTTTTTTTGAACCTCGCACTGAGAACGAACAGGTTGGTCTTGATTCAGAAAATATAATACTTGAACAAGTTCAGCCAATTCTAGAAAATGAAGAGCAACCAAGAGAAAAACGAACCAGGTCCCGTCCGAAACACTTTGACGACTATGAGGTCAAGCTTCCCCCTTCTATGGATCACAAGCAATCCACCCCCTCAACGGTACATCCCTTAGCACATTTTATTTCATATGATAAGTTCACTAAATCTCACAAAGATTTTCTAGCAGCCATTACCTCAAGTAGTGAGGCAAAACAATTTGATCAAGCTGCTCGAGACCCAAAGTGGATAGACGCCATGAAGAAAGAAATCCAATCCCTCGAAAGCAACGAGACTTGGACTTTAGAAGAGTTACCAGAAGGGAAACGGGCAATTGATTCCAAGTGGGTGTATAAAATCAAATATAAGCCAAATGGAGACGTCGAAAGGTACAAAGCTCGCCTCGTTGCTAAAGGTTTCACACAAATGGAAGGGGTAGACTTTCATGAAACCTTCGTGCCCGTCGCAAAACTTGTGACTGTCCGAACCCTATTAACTGTTGCCGTAAAAAGGGAATGGTATATACACCAACTTGACGTTAACATCGCTTTCTTGCATGGGGAGTTACATGAAGAAGTCTACATGAAGTTACCTCAAGGATTCAGAAAGCCGAACGATAATAGAGTGTGTAAACTAAAGAAGTCACTTTTCGGGCTCAAACAGGCGTCAAGGAATTGGTATAAAAAAATCACAAATTCCTTAATTGAAGTGGGTTTCAAGCAGACTGGGGCAGACCATTCATTGTTCATATTCAAAGGTGAAGGGGTATGGTCCTGATGAAACAATGGTTAACCGGGCAGGGTTAACTCACTGATCTCGTCAAGAGGGTTAATCCCTTCTTTCCGAGGATCGCTGGCTGGATCGTCTGGTGGTGGGTTTCCTGCACAAGGAAACAAACCGTGACTCGTAACAAGGAGGATGGGGTGGGGGGTGCTCCTTGTTACCACTCTCCGGCGTGAGAATCAGTAATTTGCTTGGGAAGCAAAGTATGATAGTAGTAGTATTGAGAGAGTTGAGAAGTGATACCTCAAACCTGGTTTGGGGTGAGTATTTATAGCCGAGGAGTGAAGGAGGGTAGTTGAGTAGCTAGTCTGACATCGCACAGCTATTTGCAGGTGTGTCAGACCTGTCGGATATTGTGGTGATGCCACGTCCTGCTGTGGTGTCAGACTGTTGTACATACGTGGGCCAGTAGGCGACTGTTCCCAGTGCCACTTGCACTGTGGTGTCAGATGATGTGCGTGAAGTGTCGTATATATTAGGTGTATATTTTAAGCCCTTTTTAACACTTATTTTAGCCAAGTTTTAAATTTATAAAACACGATATTTCACTAACACTAAACACACATATGGGCAAGTGCACCCATCGTTGAGTGTAGTATAGCGTTGGTAAGATACCGAGGTCGTCCAAGGACACAAGAGCTTTTAGTACCGGTTTATCCTCAACGTCTAACCAAAATAAAAGTTTAGAAAAATGTTTTAAACTAAGAAAAATAAAACTAACTAAAATGCTGAAAATAAAAAATAAAAATAAAAACAGATAGACAAGATGAATCACTTGGTTCCAACTCGTATCTAGTATAACCTTTGATTATTTCCGCACTTTTGCACATAATTAAGAGATTATCTTAGTTATTGTAGTAGGCCCCTCTTTTGAAGGCGACGTTACCCTCACCCCAGTAGTTTGAGTCAGCAGGGATACAATCCTAAAAGGGTGGATTATTGGAAGATAATGAATTAAGTTATTAATGCAGTATTGTGGTAGGCCCCGCTTTTGGCGGTGACGTTACCCTCGGCTAAGTAGTCTGAGTCAGCAGGGATACAGTCCTAAATAGCCGGGTTATAGTATTAATAGTAGTTAACTTATGAGGGGATCAAAGAGTTTGGACCCCCGCCATCCAATACCGTGAAGTATTGAAGGAGGTCCTACTAAATTTGACCCAGGTCCATTGCAGGACCTCTAAACGCTGAACAATGGCAAGACCTTTACCAAACCGTTCCCTTAACCCCCTACCAGGTAGCCAACATATCTCCATATAGACCGTGGAGATATGAATGGTGAAAATCCTTTATTTTATATAGACAGTAAAATAATGCCAAGACACCACGGACAAACGATAAGGAAAAATCACCTTCAACATAAGTAACTAGTTATTAAAGTCATTAATACAAAACCAAATAAAAAGTGCAAAAGATTAGAAATAAAAAGTATTATACTAGACACTTTGTCTTCACCAAGTGATGTAAGAGACTTAGGCAAACATGGCCTTGATTGTCAAGAACTCTTACGATCAATCTTGGATCCCGAGACGACTCACACACTCTACGATGGACAATGGATGATGGTGGTGGATGATGGTGTTGTGATGGTGGTGGGTGGTGGATGAAGTGTGAGAGAGGTGGTGTGCCAAGGGATGAGATGAAATGAATCCAAGCACTCCTATTTATAGGCTGAACAGAGAGCTGGACACGGCCCCGTGTCCGCTGGGCACGGCCCCGTGTCCGTCTGACAATCTCTCTCCTCATTAATTGTAATTCGCAATTACAATAAATGCGCCTGCTGTACTTTCGACACGCCCCCGTGTCCGCTGAGCACGGCCCCGTGATGGGCAATAGAAGCTTCTATAGGTTTGTCTTTTCTGCTGCTTTTTGGGCACGGCCCCGTGCTGGCTGAACACGGGGCGTGTTCAGTCTTCTGTTTTCTCTATTTTGCTTTGGAAGGTGCCGTTGAGGGTTCGGGCAGTCCACTAATGTCACACCCTAACCGATGGCGGAAACATCGGGATGAGACGAAGTGTGTATAGATTGCTAGAGACTTCATAACACTATGTGACAATATTTAATTAAATCCAAATTTCATTTCAATACTAAATTGTCATACATATCCCCAAAAAGAAATACAACATAGTTCAACAAATCACATAACATGAGAAAGATAGATAATTTAGGTGTGTATCTAGTCCACCCTACACTTGTTTCATCAATCATCCATACTTCATAATTCAACCTGCAACATGTATTAAAATAGAGTTTCAATGCAAAGGCAATGAGCGAGTATACAAGTTTGTTTACATAGCATAATAGAATAAAACTCAATCCAACATGATTCATAATATGTGCTTGCTAGTATGCAATTTTGGCGTACAATATGATCAAACCCTAGAACACAACGCATAAAATCCCAATAGTTCAGCGGGATGGTAAACTTAACAATACCCAATAGTTCAGCAGGCGGGGCGTAAATCCTATAGCGCTATAATTGTTAAGGTGGGCGAACAAATCAATGAGCATATAACGTTCCAAATCGTTCATAGAGCATACAAGAATAGCAAGTAAGTCACATTAGTTTCATGCTTCGTTCAAAGATTGAGTATGTTTAGTTCAAAAGTTGTTTGCATAGTTATACATGTTGCATCCCAAAGTGTAAAGCTTTGCAAGCTTTCCTACTTGAAATCCCACGAGTGAGTTGGTGATGGATTACTTTGGAGCACCTAGTCCTTCTACATGAGGAAACATAGGTGTGTGAGTTTGGCGTACACGGTAGATTAAAGATTCGGATTGTAAATGTATCATAAAGTATCATAATATGAAAATAATCATCCTTGACTTAGTAACTCACGTATGACACTATGTAACCAAGGAGGTTATAATGTTTTCATGGGTGGTATGCCCATTAGAATCATACTTAAAGTTCTAGGTCTTAGATGGTATCCTACTACTTCAATATATAAACACAAGTTTATTATCAAAGGTCCGAATAAGTATATGTAAATAATAATTAGGTTAGTATATTATTAGGTCCAATGGTTCAAGTAGGAGGTAGGAGATTAAATCTCCATTTAGGCACCTCAAGTTGTTCATAGATGTCATGTATGGGGTAAGAAGACAAGCTTCCATTTAGGAACCCCTTGAATGTTCACCACTTCTCTTGATGTAAAAACAACCAAGGAGGGTCACGAACTAGGATTAGTATAATATATACAATCTAACTAAGATAAATCATCAAATCATGTGAGGATTGTATGTTGTGAACAACCCAAGTTGTTCCATAATCACTCTATATCAAGAACTAGCTCGAACATGACTTGTGGGTCAAAACACCCTAACAAAACAGAAAGTATTTGAGGTTTTAACCTCTGATTTATAGTGTCTCAACCATGTTTTTAAGCTTAACCAACCATAAGAGGGGTTGTAAGCATTAGGACATTGGTGTGAGATGTGTTAGACACAAGTTGGATGAAGTTTAAATAAGTTTGTAAGAACATAAATCAAAACAGAAAGTTTTTGGATCATTTCAGGGGATTTCCAGGTCTGATTTCTCCAAGGAGAAGTCAAGGAATCATACCCTATGATTATCCAAGCAAGTAGGAAGAAGAATCAAGCAATTTCGTTAAGAAATGAGCAAGTTATGCTCACTTTAGTACAAGTGTATGAATCTGCCCGAATCTTGAGTTTGCAACTGATTTGAGAGTGAATTTGGAGTGATTTGAGAGTGTTGAAAGTGTAGGAATGCTTGGAGAAGGGTTATATTTATAGTGGAAGAGGTTGGTGGTGATTGGAGGTGTTTAGAGGTGGATTAGAGGTGATTGGGTGAGTTTAAGTGTTGGGATTTTGTGCCAATTCGCGTAGATAATCAGCTGCTGTGTTTCTTTTGCGAAACTGAAGGCCATGCGGCCCGCATTAGGTTTCAGCTAAGTCAAAGCGGGCCGCCCGCCACTTCTGATTCGGGTACAAGTTTCAAAAAAATACAATTTAGCCCCTGATGTTTCCTAATTGATCCCTTTTGATGCATTTTTGATAGTTTAGGGACTTGTTTTGGCATATAAACATAGTTTAAGGTACGTTCAAGCATGGTGATCAAAACCGAAATATAATTGAGTGCATAAGTATCATAATCAAGTTTCGTTTACGTTCAAAACACGTTTTAGACATAGGTTTAGATAAATTACAAGTTTGGCATATAGTTTCCAAGAACAATGATTAAACATCAATTGATTTACCAAATCGAACATACGAGCATATAATAAGTGTGTATAACATATTTGTAACACAATACGAGTTTCATTAATGATCCAAGTCTCGGTTTTCGCAACGATCACAAAGAAAGAACGATTACAAGAGCACAATGTTTCCAAAAATAGAAATGCTAACAAGACTTGCTATAAAAGGAAAGTACGAAAGAGCCGGGCGTTACAGTCTCCCCTCCTTTAGGAAATTTCGTCCCGAAATTTAGGAAGACGTAGGGAAAAGATGAGGATACTTCTTTTTCATCTCGCTCTTGAGTTCCCAAGTAAATTCGGCGCCACGTTTACCTTCCCATCGAACCTTGACGATAGGAATCTTACTGCGCCTCAATAACTTGACTTTTTGGTCCATGATTTCGACGGGTTTTTCCACAAAATGCAAAGTGTCGTTTATTTGGAGATCTTCGAGAGGAACTTGAAGTCTTTCTTCAGCGTGACACTTCTTTAGATTAGAAACATGGAACGTTGGATGCACGTTGTTGAGTTCTGGAGGTAAATCGAGTCGATAAGCCACCGCGCCAACCCTTTCGAGTACCTTGAAAGGACCAACATAGCGAGGGGCAAGCTTTCCCTTTTTACCAAAACGAACCACTCCTTTCCAAGGAGACACTTTGAGTAAAACGTGATCCCCAACATTGAGTTCCATATGTTTGCGTCCCTTATCAGCATAGACCTTTTGACGTTCTCGAGCCTTGAGTAGATTGTCACGGATTTGGTGAATCTTATCCGTTGCTTCTTGTATGATCTCAGGGCCAGAAAAATGTTTGTCACCAATCTCGTGCCAGCTTAAAGGAGATCGGCATTTGCGACAATACAATGCCTCGAATGGAGCCATTTTAATACAGGAGTGGTAGCTATTGTTATACGAGAACTCGACCAAAGGTAAATGCACATCCCAACTACCACCAAAGTCGATGACACAAGAACGGAACATGTCCTCTAGGGTTTGGATAGTACGTTCAGTCTGTCCATCCGTTTGAGGATGAAAAGCCGTACTGAGATTCAAATGAGTACCCATAGCGGACTGAAAGGTTTGCCAGAGACGTGAAGTAAATCGACCATCGCGATCTGAAATGATGTCGAGAGGAATACCATGATGTCGTATGACTTCATTGGTATAGATGCGAGCAAGTCGTTCAACCTTGAAATCTTCACGAATAGGAATGAATTGAGCGGACTTGGTCAGACGATCGATGATCACCCAAATGCTATCGTGACCAGAAGATGTACGAGGGAGTTTAGTTATGAAGTCCATTGCAATACTATCCCATTTCCAAACGGGGATTTCAGGTTGTTCGAGTAGACCAGAAGGTCGTTGATGCTCGGCTTTGACTTTTGAACACGTAAGACACTTAGAGACGTAAGTGGCAATGTCTTTCTTCATCCCAGGCCACCAATAGGATGTACGTAGATTATGATACATCTTGTCGGCACCAGGATGAATTGAGTACTTGGATTTGTGTGCCTCGTTCATAATGAAGTCTCGAAGTGCTTCGCGATTAGGGATCCAGGCACGATTGTTGAGGTATAGGATACCATCGGCCTTGGAGACGAGATCGTGTTCTTTGGCGCCTCGTATCTCGACATGGAAGTTACCTTCGTTAATAGAGGCGTACTGAGCGTCACGAATGCGCTGAGGAAGGTCGCTTGAGATATGAAAACAACGCATATAATCTACATGAGTTTTACGACTAAGCGCATCGGCCACGACATTTGCTTTTCCTGGATGGTATTTTATTTCACAGTCGTAGTCGTTTAACAGTTCCACCCAACGACGTTGACGCATGTTCAGTTCCTTTTGGTCGAAGATGTGTTGAAGGCTCTTGTGGTCAGTGAAAACCACACACTTAGTACCATAAAGGTAGTGTCGCCAAATCTTCAACGCAAAAACAACTGCGCCAAGTTCAAGGTCATGGGTAGTATAGTTTTTCTCATGTATTTTGAGTTGACGAGAGGCGTAAGCGATGACCTTGCCTCGTTGCATGAGGACGCAACCAAGACCACGGTTTGAGGCATCACAATACACCACGAAATCATCATTCCCATCAGGAAGAGTAAGAATAGGAGCATTGCAAAGCATGTCCTTGAGAGTTTGAAAGGATTTCTCTTGCTCAGGACCCCAAACAAAAGGGTTCTCTTTTTGAGTCAACGAAGTGAGAGGAACGGCGATTTTTGAAAAATTCGAGATGAATCGACGGTAGTAACCCGCCAATCCTAAGAAAGAACGGATTTCGGAAGGAGATTTAGGCGCGGTCCAATTCTTTACGGCTTCGATCTTTGCAGGGTCAACGTGGATTCCTTTTTCACTAACAACGTGTCCAAGGAATTGGACTTCTTTAATCCAAAACTCGCATTTAGAGAATTTAGCGTATAATCGTTCCATACGTAAGAGCTCGAGTATAAGACGAAGATGACGTTCATGATCGGCTTGAGGTTTAGAATAAATGAGGATATCATCAATGAAGACGATTACGAAACGATCCAAATAGGGCTTACAAACACGATTCATTAGATCCATGAACACAGCGGGTGCGTTGGTCAATCCAAAAGGCATAACCACGAACTCGTAATGTCCATAGCGAGTGCGAAAAGCGGTTTTGGGTACGTCCTCTTCGAGGACCCGAAGTTGGTGATAACCAGAACGAAGATCGATCTTGGAGAAACAAGTAGCGCCTTGAAGTTGGTCAAAGAGATCGTCGATACGCGTAAGAGGGTAGCGATTCTTGACAGTGAGTTTGTTGAGCTCGCGATAATCGATACACATACGGAAAGAGCCGTCTTTCTTTTTAACGAAAAGCACAGGTGCACCCCAAGGTGAGGTACTTGGACGAATGAAGCCTTTATCGAGGAGTTCTTGAAGCTGCGTAGATAATTCTTGCATCTCAGAAGGTGCAAGACGATAAGGAGCCTTGGCAACAGGAGTCGCACCAGGTATGAGGTCAATGCGAAAATCAACGGATCGAGGTGGAGGAGGACCGGGTAAATCTTCAGGAAAGACGTCAGGGAAGTCGCGCACCACTGGAACATCACTTACACTCTTTCCCTTGCCCTTTTCTTCCACAACGTGGGCTAAAAAGGCAAGGTACTTTTTGTGTAAGTACTTGTTCGCTTGTGTGCAGGACATCAACTTCAGTCCCTTTGAAGGTCGGTCTCCATAGACGTGTAAAACATCACCAGATGGGAGGGGTAAACGAACGTATTTCTCGTGACAAGCGATTTCGGCATGGTTCTTTTGGAGCCAATCCATGCCTATGATGATGTCGAAACTACCCAATTGCATGGGTATGAGATCGATAGGGAAGACGTGCTCGTTAAGAGTAAGGCGACAATTACGAAGGACGGAATCGACTAGGATGGATTTGCCATTGGCGACTTCAACGGAAAACGACTTAGGTAGCTTAGAGCGTGTGCAATTTAACAATGGTTCGAATTCTAAGGACACAAAGCTTTTGTCCGCACCAGTATCAAATAGTATCGAAGCATAAATATGGTTAACAAGGAACGTACCGTTAACGACATTATTGTCGTTGCGCGCTTGGTTCGCGTTCAGATTGAAACAGCGTCCACGGGGAGGTTGTAGTTGCTCTTGATTCCATAGTGGGCATTGAGGACGAAGATGATTGGCGTCTCCACATTTGAAACAAGCTCTAGCGGGTCTTGCATTTTGAGGAGGAGGTGGAGCTTGTTGTGCTTGTTGAGCTGGTGGAGCTTGTTGTGCTTGCTGGGCTGGTGGGGCTTGTTGTGGTTGGTAGCGACAAAATGCGGTGTCATGTCCATAACGGTTACAATTGCCACAAAGACGACACCTGGCATTGACGGGATGGTGGCGGTTACAAGTGGCACACTTGGGGTGAATCCCAGTGTACGATCTTTGGGTGTTATCAGGAGCAACAGGGTTTGGGTTAACAGGTGGTACAATCGCATTGCAAACAGGGTTCGATTGCTTTCGCTTCTTCCCCCTATTGCCACTCGACTGTTGGGTGATTTGGTTGGCTGGCTTGAAAGAAGTGGGGTTTGAGGCTTGTTTATCACGAACGCGATTGTTGTTCAGGGAAGCGGCCAAACGATAAACAGCTTCGATGGTGTCGAGTTTGGCAGCCTCGATCGTATCGCGCATAGCAGAGGGTAACCCATTGATATACTTCCGTATCTTGCGGTCGGTGGTCATAACAAGGTGAGGAACTATGAAGCTAAGTTGTTTGAAACGGGTGGTGTAGGCTAGGTTTTCGTCTCCCACTTGCTTTAGCGCCCAAAATTCTTCCTCCAACCTTTGTTGCTCATGCGGAGGACAAAACTCGTCCATCATCAGGGCCTTGACTTCTTCCCACTCCAACGCATATGCCAGTTCGTTCGAACGAATGTTCCTTTCGTTCGTCCACCATTCGAGAGCTCGGGCTTGGAATACCCCAGTCGCACTACGCGTTCTGAGCTCATTAGGGCAATCACTGTTGATGAACGTGACCTCCATGCTATCAAACCATTCGAGCATGGCGGTCACCCCATCATTGCCGGTGAATGGCTTGGGATTGCACGATGAAAAGTGCTTGAAGTTGAACAAAGCAGGCTTGCATATTTCGACCTTGGAGTCGACGGAAGAGTTCGGAGTTTCAGAAGCTCGAATTTCGGAAATGACCTTTGGAACGACGCGCGCAAATTGATCGGCCATGAAAGCCATCATTTTCTTCGTAGCACGGGACTTTGACTTCTTAGACGAGTTGGAGTGACGAGAAGACATCTAAGATTTCAAAAGAACGAATAGGTGAGACTTGATCATAATGTTTGTTTAAGAAAAAAAAATCGTTTGCATAAATTGATTCACATAGCATAAAGTGTCACATAGCATAAAAGTTTCAAATTGAGTCACATAACATAAAGAGTTTAGACGTCACATATAGCATAGTCATGAGTCCAACATAGCATAACATGGATAAATGAAAGCATTGTAAATTTAGTTTGTTCACGAGGGATTATTATTGTTTGTGATTGCGATAACGTGCGAAATGATTAAAACGAAATTTTGAAATGAACGAACGTTCAAGTATAAAATCACATATAAATTGAGATACATAAAAGAGAGGCTCAATAAAACATTGGATTGTTTCGGGTAGAGAAACGTCGACTATTCCAAAGTGGGTCGAAAGTTCTTTCGAATTAGAGAAAACGTGCTTTGGCCTATAAGTAAGATACTCTCGTCGAGAAGCGATTAACGGTATCTTACCCTTCCGGTTACTACACATCTCTAATTGATTGAAACAATTGGGACTTTGGCGAGATTGAAAGTCGAGGAATGGGACTTAATCGACGAGATGCGGGTTTCACCCCTAACTTGACGATTTCGTACCCTAGATGTGGTTGGTACTCGTCGGGTCAAAAATAAAATTTCGACACTATGACAAGGGTCCACTAGAGTTGAAATGGAAATTACCATTAAGTTGTGGATTTCACTCCTAGCTTAATGGTGTAATTTCGTGCAAAAGAAATAGTTCAAGGTAGAATGAGAGTCGTTTACCAAATTGTGGGTTTCACGCCTATTTTGGTAAAGTTGTCTCGTTTGTGTTACAAGAGTATACAAATAACAAAGTGTATTCATGTTAACCTTAGGAAAGGCATATAAATTTAATCAACAAGAAGTGTAGCTAGGAAGCATGCATGGTAGAGTACAAAAGTTTTAAACGACACATAAGAGGCAAGATTCCTAGAACTATAGATTAGGGCAAAAGCATGGCAATTTTCCTAATTCCCTATAGTTATGGCTCTGATACCAATCTGTCACACCCCAACCGATGGCGGAAACATCGGGATGAGACGAAGTGTGTATAGATTGCTAGAGACTTCATAACACTATGTGACAATATTTAATTAAATCCAAATTTCATTTCAATACTAAATTGTCATACATATCCCCAAAAAGAAATACAACATAGTTCAACAAATCACATAACATGAGAAAGATAGATAATTTAGGTGTGTATCTAGTCCACCCTACACTTGTTTCATCAATCATCCATACTTCATAATTCAACCTGCAACATGTATTAAAATAGAGTTTCAATGCAAAGGCAATGAGCGAGTATACAAGTTTGTTTACATAGCATAATAGAATAAAACTCAATCCAACATGATTCATAATATGTGCTTGCTAGTATGCAATTTTGGCGTACAATATGATCAAACCCTAGAACACAACGCATAAAATCCCAATAGTTCAGCGGGATGGTAAACTTAACAATACCCAATAGTTCAGCAGGCGGGGCGTAAATCCTATAGCGCTATAATTGTTAAGGTGGGTGAACAAATCAATGAGCATATAACGTTCCAAATCGTTCATAGAGCATACAAGAATAGCAAGTAAGTCACATTAGTTTCATGCTTCGTTCAAAGATTGAGTATGTTTATTTCAAAAGTTGTTTGCATAGTTATACATGTTGCATCCCAAAGTGTAAAGGGGAAAAAGGGATCGAGTATACTCACAGTGGTTGCAAGCTTTCCTACTTGAAATCCCACGAGTGAGTTGGTGATGGATTACTTTGGAGCACCTAGTCCTTCTACATGAGGAAACATAGGTGTGTGAGTTTGGCGTACACGGTAGATTAAAGATTCGGATTGTAAATGTATCATAAAGTATCATAATATGAAAATAATCATCCTTGACTTAGTAACTCACGTATGACACTATGTAACCAAGGAGGTTATAATGTTTTCATGGGTGGTATGCCCATTAGAATCATACTTAAAGTTCTAGGTCTTAGATGGTATCCTACTACTTCAATATATAAACACAAGTTTATTATCAAAGGTCCGAATAAGTATATGTAAATAATAATTAGGTTAGTATATTATTAGGTCCAATGGTTCAAGTAGGAGGTAGGAGATTAAATCTCCATTTAGGCACCTCAAGTTGTTCATAGATGTCATGTATGGGGTAGGAAGACAAGCTTCCATTTAGGAACCCCTTGAATGTTCACCACTTCTCTTGATGTAAAAACAACCAAGGAGGGTCACGAACTAGGATTAGTATAATATATACAATCTAACTAAGATAAATCATCAAATCATGTGAGGATTGTATGTTGGGAACAACCCAAGTTGTTCCATAATCACTCTATATCAAGAACTAGCTCGAACATGACTTGTGGGTCAAAACACCCTAACAAAACAGAAAGTATTTGAGGTTTTAACCTCTGATTTATAGTGTCTCAACCATGTTTTTAAGCTTAACCAACCATAAGAGGGGTTGTAAGCATTAGGACATTGGTGTGAGATGTGTTAGACACAAGTTGGATGAAGTTTAAATAAGTTTGTAAGAACATAAATCAAAACAGAAAGTTTTTGGATCATTTCAGGGGATTTCCAGGTCTGATTTCTCCAAGGAGAAGTCAAGGAATCATACCCTATGATTATCCAAGCAAGTAGGAAGAAGAATCAAGCAATTTCGTTAAGAAATGAGCAAGTTATGCTCACTTTAGTACAAGTGTATGAATCTGCCCGAATCTTGAGTTTGCAACTGATTTGAGAGTGAATTTGGAGTGATTTGAGAGTGTTGAAAGTGTAGGAATGCTTGGAGAAGGGTTATATTTATAGTGGAAGAGGTTGGTGGTGATTGGAGGTGTTTAGAGGTGGATTAGAGGTGATTGGGTGAGTTTAAGTGTTGGGATTTTGTGCCAATTCGCGTAGATAATCAGCTGCTGTGTTTCTTTTGCGAAACTGAAGGCCATGCGGCCCGCATTAGGTTTCAGCTAAGTCAAAGCGGGCCGCCCGCCACTTCTGATTCGGGTACAAGTTTCAAAAAAATACAATTTAGCCCCTGATGTTTCCTAATTGATCCCTTTTGATGCATTTTTGATAGTTTAGGGACTTGTTTTGGCATATAAACATAGTTTAAGGTACGTTCAAGCATGGTGATCAAAACCGAAATATAATTGAGTGCATAAGTATCATAATCAAGTTTCGTTTACGTTCAAAACACGTTTTAGACATAGGTTTAGATAAATTACAAGTTTGGCATATAGTTTCCAAGAACAATGATTAAACATCAATTGATTTACCAAATCGAACATACGAGCATATAATAAGTGTGTATAACATATTTGTAACAAAATACGAGTTTCATTAATGATCCAAGTCTTGGTTTTCGCAACGATCACAAAGAAAGAACGATTACAAGAGCACAATGTTTCCAAAAATAGAAATGCTAACAAGACTTGCTATAAAAGGAAAGTATGAAAGAGCCGGGCGTTACAACTAATGTTCCTTTTCTTGTATTTATGTTGGATTTAGCTGTCTTTTTGCTTCTTTTGCGTTTTTGAGCTCATTTAATCCTGAAAATACAAAAGGAAGACAAAAACACTCTTTTTCCAATATTAGTACTAAAAAGGGTTAGTTTTATGCCTCATTTGATGTAATTTATATGTTGCATTTTACACACATCAAATACCCCCACACTTGAACTTTTGCTTGTCCTCAAGCAAAACTCTTTAATATGTGGCTTACACTCCCAAATGGAATAGGTAGAAGAGAAGGTTTTGGGCTTGTCGTAGAGTGTCGGGATTTCCAAGATCTTTTTGGGTTTTATTTTTATTTATTTACACTCCTATTCGTAATGATTTATTTAGAACTGTTCATAAAAGAAATTACTTATTTGGGCATAACATGCCTTTTTTTTAAATTCTATTTATATACAAGTTCACATACCTCGCGGGGAAATCACTCACACTCGGCCGAAGGTGTATTTTTAGTGAATCACTCGAGAGCGGCACGGAACTTATTCCTACCATAGGCTTGCCAAGAAATCAATCATCCTCCTTTTTAACTTTTATACCTTTGTAGATATCAAGAGGACTTTGTGGGTTAAGGGTTGGCTAGGGTTAAAGGTAGGTGGTTGGGTTAGTGGTTAGTAGAAAAAGGGCTAAAAGCGTAACAAGTGTCGGTTTTCGTATTTTTGCAACTCTTTATTTTGATGAAGCTTTTATTCAAACTAAGTTATTTTTGATTAACTTGTTTGTTTATTTTCTTTTTGCTTCAATTTTTTTTTTTCACGAAGAACCGAACTTGTTACTAAAATAAAGGGTTAAAAATGAAAAAGGTTTTGGTGGATGAAAGGGTTTTTGTTTAGGTGATGAAACGAAAAGGTTTAGGCTCAAAGGGGCTAAATAGGGGGATTTTTTTTTGGGTAGGTGGTAAAGGAAAAAGAAAAATAATGGTGTAGAAATGAAAAGGGTTAGTCCTAATGCCTCCATCATTTACTTACTCGGGTTTAAGTTGATAAGGACCGGGAATGTATTGTCATGGCAAGTTCTAGAGTCGCAAGAACCAAGCAGCTATTCACACAAGAAACGAAAAATGAGCATTTAGTCAAATGATATGTAATTGTGTGCTCAATAAAGGCTCAAAACTCACTTTTGTGGGAATAGGTTTTTATGTGATCAAGTATATAATCAAATTTTAAATAAGTTTGTTATGCCTTTTCATAATTTTCTTATGTTGGTTCTTTTTATCACTACGCTATCGATTGTAAATTTTTAAAAATATAACCTTTTTGAGAACTTGAATTTCCCGAGTTAAACCTAGACAAGTAAAAAAAATGAAATTTTTGAAAAAATTTGGGGTGATTAGCGGTTCCAATAGAGTTTTGTGTAAGGCTTGTATTTAGGACTTGCAAAATTCAAGGTTTTAGCATCCCCCCCACACTTAAATTACACATTGTCCTCAATGTGTCCCAAAAATAAATTTTTAGGTTGATTAGATGTGTAAAATAGTGTTTAAAAAGCAAAAAATTTGTGTTACTGGGCGCTGAACACGGCCCCGTGTTATCCGGGCACGGCCCCGTGTTCAAGTGCCAGTAACAAAATTAAAATAAGAGAAACAGAAGTCTGGACACGGGGGCGTGTTGGGTGAACACGACCCATGTCCAGGTACCTGTACTGGGCGTTTTTCTGCAGGTGGTTCGGCACGGGGCCGTGTTGGTTGGGCACGGCCCGTGTTGAACCTTCTGAAATGGAGAAAATTGTCGGGTTGCCTCGTTCTTGTGCATGGGATCATTTTTCTCGTTCCCCTTTTCATCCTTTACCAGCATGAGTGTGTTTTACTCATTACAAACCATCCAAACCTTAAAACCATCATTTCATTTCATCATAGAGAGAACTTACATAATCCTAAATTAAACTAGATAAAACAAAGAAATAACAAACCATGGAGTCCTAGCCTTTACTTTATTTTAATTTAGCAAAATTTCCAAGAAGTAATTAATCTTGGTTAAGCAAGGCCTTTTTGAACTCCTTCTTCCGAGTGCGGTTCTCCTCAAATGTCGGCGAGCCATTCTTCTACCTCCCTTGGAAGGAGAAAAGAAGGCTCATTGGCATTAGTTTGAGGAGTTTCAACTTCCACCGGGATCTCTTGTTGGTGTTCCATGGGAGGTTCCGCCGGAAAGTCTTCCCACCCGGTAGGGTTGTTGATTCCGAGTGCCAGGTTCCAATCCTGTTGAGGAAGGACTGGTTCCATTGGAGGTGCTACAAGAATATTTAACCTCTGGTGCAAGAGGTTAATTTCTTGGAAGCTGCTTTCAAGTCCCATCGTAAGATCGTTAATACGGTCGATTAGGACCTCCTCTACTGAAGTCATTTCGTCGAGAGCCTCCCTTAATGCTATCACATAGTGTACAAGTGTAGCTTCAATGGAGGGTCTTCTTCCTCTTCGGCTGTTTGGTGAATGCACAGGAGATGTTTCGCTGTTTTCACTAGTCATCCTACGAAAAATAAACTAAAAATAGTTTATTTAATGAAACAGTGACCGGACACGGCCCCGTGCTCACTGAGCACGGCCCCGTGTTCATCTTTCTGCAGAGTTTTGGAACAAAGAAACTTGGATTTTTAAGTTATTTTCTGAACGTTGTGGGGCCTTTTTGGCTACTAATAACTTAAAACAATGTTTCATAACATGTTTTTACCAAGATTCTTTGAACAAAACTCATTTATCCCTACCATAGAGTTGGAGGAATTCCAAACTTTCAATGGTAGCTCTTGGAGAAAGATGAAGAAGAAGGAAATGGCTAAAAGAGGAAAGGACAAGATGGGTTGTTGGAACCTTCTTTTAGACTTACCTAGGATAGTTTAAGAGAAGATTCTTACAAATCTCTGCCCCAAGTTGGTCCAAATGTGCAGAATCCTTGGCTGTATTTATAGAAAACGACAGCATCCTGGACACGGCCCCGTGTTCAGTGGACACGGCCCCGTGTGCAGGTGGAGTTCTGACACAGTTTGTCCGTATTCTGACGTACTGATCAGAATGGAATCTTTCGATGGACACGGGGACGTGTTGGCTGGACACGGCCCCGTGTCTAGGGACTGTTTTATGAAGTTGTCTAGTTTTTTAAGGAACTTGTTAGTATCGGGTGGCTCCTGACTGGTTGGAACAACCCCAAAGTGCCTAATATACCTTAATTGTCCTAGACTAAGGCGAGAACGCAAGAGGTTGTCGGTGAGGGTAATTCCTATTTTCATTCTAGGTGGACAAGTCCAACCCTTTCCCGGGCTCTTGTTAAAGAAGGTATATGCCGAATCGCTCAGGTCTATGTATGCACCGAACGAAGTCGATGGAGAGTCCTTCACGGCACAATCGACACAGGGACGACTATCGTCCAAGTCTTTGCTAGGTACGAAGGTATTTTTGGGAGCAACGAGGTTGTCGGAATGCGGTTCCAACATTTCTTCATGGGTATCGTCTTGGGGTGGATCAATAAAATCCTTCCCAAGCTCTTCTATCCATTTCAGAATTAGCTCTTCTAGTTGAAATAACTCGCTAAGGAGCATTTCCCCTAGAATATCTGGCTGGGCGCATTCGAGGGAGAAATAGTGCTTATTTTTACTTTCGCCCCTCTTAAGGTTGTGAGAAGATGGTGGGTCCATGTAGTGGGGCCTATAATTTAGGAAGTAGCATTTTACTTCTTCATGTTCGCCACCACATAATTGACACCACGTACCATAAGAGTGCCGAAAGTAAAAATAATTACTATCACTCATGTTTATGTCAGAAATTACCAACCGTCGGGATCTAACGGTTCTGTTTTCAGTAACTGAAACTTGGGCACGGGGGCGTGTTGAGTGGGCACGGCCCCGTGTTCAGCTTACTGTCTGATGTAAAACAGGATTGCCAGTTCCAATGATTGAGCACGGGGGCGTGTTCAGCGGGCACGGCCCGTGCTGAGCTCTGCAGAAGCTGAAAAACTAAGAAAATCCTAAAAAAATATAAAGAAAAATAAAAGATGATTAGGCCGTTGATTCCTAACTTTCTTAAAATCCTTGTGTTCCCCGGCAGCGGCGCCAAAAACTTGATGTGCGTGAAGTGTCGTATATATTAGGTGTATATTTTAAGCCCTTTTTAACACTTATTTTAGCCAAGTTTTAAATTTATAAAACACGATATTTCACTAACACTAAACACACATATGGGCAAGTGCACCCATCGTTGAGTGTAGTATAGCGTTGGTAAGATACCGAGGTCGTCCAAGGACACAAGAGCTTTTAGTACCGGTTTATCCTCAACGTCTAACCAAAATAAAAGTTTAGAAAAATGTTTTAAACTAAGAAAAATAAAACTAACTAAAATGCTGAAAATAAAAATAAAAATAAAAACAGATAGACAAGATGAATCACTTGGTTCCGACTCGTATCTAGTATAACCTTTGATTATTTCCGCACTTTTGCACATAATTAAGAGATTATCTTAGTTATTGTAGTAGGCCCCTCTTTTGAAGGCGACGTTACCCTCACCCCAGTAGTTTGAGTCAGCAGGGATACAATCCTAAAAGGGTGGATTATTGGAAGATAATGAATTAAGTTATTAATGCAGTATTGTGGTAGGCCCCGCTTTTGGCGGTGACGTTACCCTCGGCTAAGTAGTCTGAGTCAGCAGGGATACAGTCCTAAATAGCCGGGTTATAGTATTAATAGTAGTTAACTTATGAGGGGATCAAAGAGTTTGGACCCCCGCCATCCAATACCGTGAAGTATTGAAGGAGGTCCTACTAAATTTGACCCAGGTCCATTGCAGGACCTCTAAACGCTGAACAATGGCAAGACCTTTACCAAACCGTTCCCTTAACCCCCTACCAGGTAGCCAACATATCTCCATATAGACCGTGGAGGTATGAATGGTGAAAATCCTTTATTTTATATAGACAGTAAAATAATGCCAAGACACCACGGACAAACGATAAGGAAAAATCACCTTCAACATAAGTAACTAGTTATTAAAGTCATTAATACAAAACCAAATAAAAAGTGCAAAAGATTAGAAATAAAAAGTATTATACTAGACACTTTGTCTTCACCAAGTGATGTAAGAGACTTAGGCAAACATGGCCTTGATTGTCAAGAACTCTTACGATCAATCTTGGATCCCGAGACGACTCACACACTCTACGATGGACAATGGATGATGGTGGTGGATGATGGTGTTGTGATGGTGGTGGGTGGTGGATGAAGTGTGAGAGAGGTGGTGTGCCAAGGGATGAGATGAAATGAATCCAAGCACTCCTATTTATAGGCTGAACAGAGAGCTGGACACGGCCCCGTGTCCGCTGGGCACGGCCCCGTGTCCGTCTGACAATCTCTCTCCTCATTAATTGTAATTCGCAATTACAATAAATGCGCCTGCTGTACTTTCGACACGCCCCCATGTCCGCTGAGCACGGCCCCGTGATGGGCAATAGAAGCTTCTATAGGTTTGTCTTTTCTGCTGCTTCTTGGGCACGGCCCCGTGCTGGCTGAGCACGGGGCGTGTTCAGTCTTCTGTTTTCTCTATTTTGCTTTGGAAGGTGCCGTTGAGGGTTCGGGCAGTCCACTAATGTTCCTTTTCTTGTATTTATGTTGGATTTAGTTGTCTTTTTTGCTTCTTTTGCGTTTTTTAGCTCATTTAATCCTGAAAATACAAAAGGAAGACAAAAACACTCTTTTTCCAATATTAGTACTAAAAAAGGGTTAGTTTTATGCCTCATTTGATGTAATTTATATGTTGCATTTTACACACATCATCAGACCCACTTGCCTTGTAGGCAGGATGCGGTGCCAAGCCGCATCGCTGCTTGCGGTCATTGATGTTGTTCCCGCATTGGTTGTTCCATCCATGATTTGCGCGGGATGCGGTGTTGTGCCGCATCGCCTGTCGAGTGACTGTTACTGTTGTTCAGATCCCTTGTCGTGACGAAAATGTTCATAGGATGCGGTGCGAGGCCGCATCGCTATGCGTAACATTAGTTTCCGTCCCTAAGGTAAGTCTTCTCATCAATGGACAGATTGGACCGCAGTGTTCGCGTGTGTCTACGCGGACACTGGAGAGTTAATTGCTGTTGGGGGTTTTAAATGAGGGTAATGGTCATTTGCGGTCGAGCTGACGCGATATTTGGGACCATACCCCTTCAAGTCCCCCCAGTCTAGTGTTCCTTCCGTATGCGAGTCGCATGTGGGAGGGATACTGGACTATGTTGTCTAGAAGGTAAGTTTGTTCCATGCAGATGGCACCTTCTTTAAGTAGTAGGCCCTTTCTAGTGGATTGTTTCTTCCTTTGAGAAGGGTGCATGGTGAGCAAGTTCCGTCTGATGCGGAATTCTCAGTCAAGGACTTGACTCTGTCTACCTTTTGCTGATGTCATCAGCCACCTGTTGGTGTTTCGGACCAACCTTTGAGACGGTGACTGAAGGTATTAGCAGGGTTCGAACCAACCTTTGAGATCGTGACTGAAGATGTCTTCTTCAGTGTAGTTGGAACCTCTGCGTCAGTTGGTGCAAAGTTGTAAGTGCTTTGCTCAAGCTCTATGTTCAGCAACTGGACATGTAACGATGATCCCTGTTTTGTGGGGTGTTCGTGTTCTCCAGTTAGCTTTCTAGTAACCGCACGTCCTCTGCGGTTTATCTCTCAAGTAACCGCACGTCCTCAGAGGTTTAGCTCTCTAGTAACCGCGCGTTCTTTGCGGTTACCTCGTTGCCGAACCTTGTTTGCCCTGTTTCTTTGAGGATCGTGGGGTAGTTGCGTTATTGTTGGCCGTGTTTGGTCGAACAATGTGAATCTGGACTATGGGCAGATAAACATGGTCATAGGCAGGGTTGTGCCCACCAATGTTTATTCTATGCGGTCCATAGGTGGGTAACTAGTCATAGGCAGACTTGTTACCGCTGTTCTGGAGCCACTTTCCTTCACGCTTTGGTGGAAAGTAGTTTCCCTGTAAGTAGCGTTGCCGGAAGAGATCGTTTTAGATACTTGGGAAGTTGGTTGAAACTCTTCCGCATTCGATTTGTAGCCACTTTCCTTCACGCTTAGTTGGAAAGCAGTTTTTCTTGAAATAGCTTTGCTCTTCCGCGTGGTGGCTTAGTTGTGGCTCTTCCGTAGCTGCCGTTCGCATAGTTGCGGTTTGCGGTAACTACGCAAGAATGGTTGTGGTTTGCAGCAAAGAACTCGCTTCTAGAAGTCTTGTAGCCTGGATGTGGCTCTTGAAGGTTCAGGGGACAGGGTTGCTGATGTGCGGTTGCTCAGCATACTTGTCCTTTCCCTAAGGAGAAGCTGTTTTGCATTCCCTCTGTGGTTGTGAACCGGAAACGAGGGTTTTGAAGCTTGAAGAAGCTTTCATGGAGTGCGGTTGACCGCATCCTGAGAAGCGGTTTTCGCAGTCCAAAGAACCGTGCTGGTTCTGAGTATCTGACACACCTGTGCGGGTTGGTGTGCGTCATCTCCGCATATTCCACGTGTGCTCGTGGATATGTGCGGTTTATGACTTATACCCCTTTATATAATTTAAAGATATATATTTTTGCCTTTTTTGAGGGGTATGTAAAAAACGACATGCGGTATGGGTTATGGTGCGGTAAACCAGAGAAACCGCATGCCGCTTGTGTTTGGATAAGGTTGTCGCTTTCTGTTGCCTACG
The DNA here is from genome assembly GCA_030545235.1 of Helianthus tuberosus. NCBI lineage: Eukaryota > Viridiplantae > Streptophyta > Magnoliopsida > Asterales > Asteraceae > Helianthus > Helianthus tuberosus. The sequence continues at coordinate 21,317,510 of CM060383.1, forward strand.
TCACGATTGCACGTGTGGGTTGTTGAAGTTGGTAGGATTCTGACATGTGCTGATTTGAAAAGACGTTTGCACTGACCGAGGTCATAACTGCACTGTAGCAAGGAGTGAAAAAGTCTTTTCTGTCAGGCGCGTGGGCGGCCACGCGCGCGTGATAACCGTCAGCGGAAAGGTCGCTGACCACGTGTCGCCTTGTAACTCGCCTATTTTTAACGTGTTTGAGGCGGTTTACTGTATCGCATTTATTGCGATGAGTATATAAAGGGGGAACCGTTTGGTTTCTCATTTCCGCAGATATACCGATTACGTGGTAGTATCTGACACCCTAGAGGGCTTGGGTGTTCCAGGTGTTGGTGCGGCCACCGGTGGAACCACTGCGGGTTCAAAACCGGGTGATGAAAAGAAGAGAAAAGCGGAGGATGCTGGTGATGCTGGTAGGGGAAAGAAGCCGAAGATTCAGACCAGGCGCAAGCCTTTTGTCATACCAAGGAAGCCTGCGGTTGTTTCTGGTATGTGACGCATGACTAACAAATATTTCGTGCTTATACTTGGTTCTTTAAAGTATTTCTGTGTTGATTTCAGAGCCGCAAGATGAAGGGTTCTTCGACTTTGATGCTCCTCCTCCCCCTCCCCCGCACGACACTGCTGCGGGTGCGGGGGTTCATAAGGCTGTTACTCCTGAAGCCTCTGTGCGGGGGGGTGGACACTGGAAAGGGTCCCGCGGCTCAAATCCATGACACGGTTGATTCGAGTGATAATGTTATCACCCCAGAGGATACTGTTGATATGGATTTGAAGTTTGGTTACACCGGAAAGCCAAAGTCTCCTGTTGCCGAGAAGGCTTCCGGTTCTGCTGGTGGTGCGGGTTTTGTAGAGACTCCTATTCAGCCTGAAGAGTCTGAATTGGAGTATTATTACCGCTCCTACACAGAAGACCGGGCTACGGCCTATCACCGGCCCCCGTGGACTGTATTGCAAGGGGATGATGTTACCGTTGACGCCTCCGCTTGTAGGGAGGTTTTGAGTGGTTTGGGCACTCCTTTTGAAGTCAACCGGGCCCGTGCCTTACCAAATGAAGCCCAGATTAACCAACTCTCCTCCCTGCTTGTTGGGAGTTCTGTAATGGCCAACACCATTATGGAAAACTATAAGGTGTTGACGCGCAGGGAGGAAGAGAATGTGCGGTTGCGTGCAGAGGCTGAGGAGTTGGTGAAGGTTGCGCGTGAGGGTGCAGAACAGCTTGAGAGGGATAGAGCTGCGTTTGAGAAGCATAAGCAGACTGAAGAGTGGGCTGCAACTGCTGAGCTTAAACAGGTTCGTACCCTTGCAAAACTGCTGTCTGATGAGCGTAAGCGTTGGAAAGAAACCCTTTCTGATGAACGCAAGACGCTATCTAATGAACGCAAGACTTGGAAAGAATCTTGGGGTAAACAGAATGAAACTCTCTTTCATGTTCGTCAGGAGCTTATAAATGCCAAGGCAGCGATTTCTGCGTTGGCTAAAGAGAAAGCTGAGGCCGTTGCGGCTGCTCGAGAGGCCAAGGAAGCAGAGGTTCGTCTTGCCAAGGCTCTGGAAGGGGCAAATGTTGACCGCACCAAGTTGAGCAAAACTATCTTGGACCTTCAGGTATAAGTTTATCCTAACTTTGAAATTGTGTCTCACAAGTTTGTTGATTCTTTTTGTATACTTCTGATTCCTTGTTTAAAAGGCTGAAGTGCGGACCCGGGGAGTCGCTATTGAGGAAACCTCTGCCCGTGCTGCTGAAGCTGAAGTGCGGGCAAGAGAGGCTGAAGAGGCTAGGGATAGCCACGCTTCTTCACTTGAGTTGCTCAAGGCTGATCATGAATGGATGCGTATGCGCGGGATCGGGCATGTAAGTATCCGTTGCCTTGTTATTTTTGTTGTAGGTTTGCCTTTGATAACCATTGTATTCATGTTTCGCAGATTGTTACTGCCATTCTTGACGCACCCGAGACCATAGCAGGTATTAACGAGATCAGGGAGCATGCCCGGGATGCTGGTTTCAAAGCTGGCTATAACCGCTGTATCAGTCATGTGAACGTTGCAGCGCGTGGTGGGCTTACTGATGAGCGGTCTGGGTTTCATGGCGTGGACACTGAAGCGCTTCTTGCTGCTGCGGTTAAGGAGTTTAATGATACAACTCTCACAGATCTTGAAGAACTTGAAAAGTGTTTAGAAGCGGAGGATTATGTGGACCGCTTGCGAGTCTTATACGCTGATGAAGATGAAGATGAGGAAAAACCAGATGTTGAGGGCACGGATGATGTGGGCCCCAGTGGCACAAAGGAAGATTAGATTTGGCTTGCGTGCCTCTTTTGTTTCCTTATGTAACCGTTACAAAACTTTATGTAAATTCCTTGTGCACCGCGCAGGTGCAGGAATTTTTGAATATAAAGAATTGTTGTTTCTATTTTTACAAGTGTTTTTAGTACTTGCATGTTTGAATTTGTACGCGTTTAGTGTTACTGTAAGTAATACTAAATCTGTAATTGCCTTTTGCATATCTAGGTGATATGCAAGTATGAAGATTTGTCTCTGGCTAGACACACAGTATTGCCATTGCTGGCCTATTACAATAGTTGCGTGTGGTTACCATTCTGTGTGGGTATCACGAATGAAGATTTTGCTAATCTGTTTTTGTGTATACCTCAGAGTGGAACACGCATTTGTAATAGAAATAAATAAACAATATTGCATTGAATCGTGTATTTATTTATTTGCAAATGGCCTGCGGCCCAATAGATTACATGTAGAAAACATGGCTTACATATAACAGCGTCGAAGTTGCTGTGCGTTCCATGTGCGTGCGATAGTTTCGCCTTCTAAAGTTTGTAGTTTATACGCGCCTTTGCCCAGGACCTCTTGGATGAGGTACGGTCCTTCCCACTTGGGGGCAAGTTTCCCTGGGCGTTTTGCGTTGGATGCTTCGTTGTCACGAAGGACGTAGTCTCCAGGGTTGAAAGTACAAATGCGAACGCGTGCATTGTAGTATTTTTCCAACTTGGTTTTGTACTTGGCCTCGTTGATGGCAGCGTTTTCGCGCCTTTCTTCCAAGAGGTCTAAGTCAACCCTGCGTTCCTCATTGTTGTCCATCTTGTTGATGGCCAACATTCTAGGTGAGGGGAGGCCTACTTCCGCGGGGATCACCGCTTCAGTACCGTAGACCAGGCTAAAGGGGGTCTCGCCGTTGCTTGTTTTTGGGCTTGTTCTGTGAGCCCATAAAATACTTGGGAGTTCATCAACCCAGCCGCGTCTGGCTGTTCCCAACCGTGTTTTGATGCCTTCGACTAAGCTTTTATTGATACTCTCGACTTGGCCGTTCCCTTGCGGATGCGCCACTGAGGAGAATATGTGTTCAATGTTTAGCTCTTTTAGCCATTTTTGAAAGTCGTCGGCAGCGAAGTTGGTACCGTTGTCGGTGACGATGCACATTGGTAGACCGAAACGGCAGATGATATGTTCCCACACGAATTTCCTTGTTATCATAGCGGTGGTTGATGCCAGTGGCTTTGCTTCTACCCATTTTGTAAAGTAATCAACAGCTACTATGATAAATTTCACTGCTCCTGGTGCGTCCGGGAATGGTCCCACCACATCGATTGCCCATTTTTGGAATGGCCATGCGGTGGTGACGGGGATCAAGTTGTTCTTGGGACGCAAGGTCTTGGGAGCATGTCGCTGACAATTGAAACACTTGCGTAAGACTTTGACTGCATCCAGGTGCATGCCCGGCCAATAGTACCCGGCGTTCATGATTTTGGCCACCACCATGCGTGGTCCTGCGTGTATGCCACATATCCCCTCGTGAATTTCTTTGATAAGGTATGTGGCATCTTGGGGGTTGACGCATCGTAGGAGTGGCCCCAGGTATGATTTACGGTATAAGATACCGTCTCCCATTTGGTAATGACACGCTTTGTGTTGCAATTTGCGTGCCTCTGCTTTGTTTTCGGGAGTAACACCTGATTGTAAGTATGCGATGAGCGGTGTCATCTAGGATGTTGTACCGTACTGGATGACATTGACTTGGCGCAGGGGTACTGAGGGATTTTGCAGAATTTCGATGCGTACCTCTTTTGCCAGGTGTTGGAAGCTGGTGGACGCAAGTTTTGATAGTGCGTCCGCGGGTTTATTTTCGCTCCTGTTGATGTGGTGAATATTGAAGGAGGTAAACTTTGACTTCAGTTGCAAGGCTTGTTCGAGGTAGAGGATCATGATATCCCCTCTTGCGGCATAGTCACCGCGTATCTGCCTTGCAACTAGTAGTGAATCGACGTGTGCTTCCAAATGTTTGACGTCGAGTTTTATTGCTAAACGCAACCCTGCCAGTAGAGCCTCATAATCCGCTTCGTTATTCGTACTTTTGAAATCGAGGCGTATTGCGTAGGTTAGCTCTTGGCCATCGGGGCTGACAAGTCGCAAACCTGCGCCAGAACCATCTTCGTTGGATGCACCATCTGTGAATAATGCCCAGGTTTCTGTGGAGGATGGTTGTGATACAGGGTTTTGTTCTTCTTCGCATTCTTGGATGCGGTTTGCTGGTATTTCAGCGACGAAGTCAGCCAAGACCTGGCCTTTGATTGCGGGGCGCGGCTTATAGTTCAGTGAAAGCGCGCCCAGCTCGATTGCCCATTTTGCTAACCTCCCAGACATGTCGGGTTTTGATAGGATCGGGCCGATCCTATAGTTGGTTAACACTGTGATGACGTGGTTTGCAAAGTAACGTCGTAAACGTCTTGATGCGTGCACTAGTGCCAGTACCAATTTTTCCATTATGGAGTACCTTGTCTCTGGGTCGTTGAGCATTTTGCTGATGTAGTAGATGGGTGTTTGGACTCCTTCCCGCTCCACTATAAGTACCGCGCCTACCGCGTTGTCCGCGGCAGACAGGTATAAGATAAGTGGCTCATCTTTTCGTGGTGCGGTTAAAGTTGGGAGCTGGATTAAACACTCTTTCATTTCCCGGAAAGCTTTTTCGGCCTCTGCGGTCCATTGGAATTGTTCCTTTTTTAGACAGCTCCGCAGGGTTTTGATGAAAGGGTAAGACTTAGCTGCATGGTTGGCTAAGAATCTATTGAGTGCGGCTAGCCTACCGGCTAGTCGTTGCATTTCCTTCATCGTAGAAGGCGATGGCATGCGCTCGATCGCCTGAACTTTTTCCGGGTTCACCTTGAATCCATCTTTGGTTACGATGAATCCAAGGAATTTGCCTTCTTCCATTCCAAACGAGCATTTCCCTGGGTTGAGCTTCATGTTAACGCTTCGCAGAGTTTGGAATGTTCTTTCGATGTCGTCGAGTATGGTGTTTTCCTCCATGCTCATGACGACCAGGTCGTCCAAATAGATTTTGACACTTTTGCTGATTTGACCGCGAAAGGTGTCGTTCATCAACTTTTGATAGGTTGCGCCCGTGTTGCGCAGCCCGAACGGCATTTTGGTGTAGCAGTAATTCCCGATAGGAGTGCGGAATGCCGTTTTATCTTCATCATCGATTGCCATTTGTACTTGGTGATAGCCTTTGTAACAATCGAGGAAGCACTTCCATCGAAATGGTGCGAGGTTATCGACCTTCTCGTCGATCTCTGGAAGTGCGTAACAATCCTTGGGGCAGGCTTTATTGAGGTCTTTGTAATCGACACACATGCGCCAGCCCCCGCTTGGTTTTTCTACCATGACTGGGTTGGACAGCCAAGTCTGGTATTTTACTTCTCGCAGGATGCCTGCAGAGAGCAGTTCCTGTACCTGCTCTTCCATCGCCGCGTTTTTTGCTGATCCAAGGTGGCGTTGGCCTTGGATCACGGGTTTGATACCCGGCATGGTATTCAAGAAGTGTTGCGCAATTTCGCGTGGTACCCCTGTCATATCTGCGGGTTTCCATGCGAAAATATCTTGGTTCCTGAAGAGTAGTTGCTTCAGGCGCGCTCTGATGGTAGGTGTTAAGGCATGGCCCAACGTAACCGTTTGTTCTGGGTGCCTTGCATTAAGCACCCATTTTTCTGGTTGCGTTTTAGGGGTGGGCCTTGCTACCTTCGTCAGACGCAGTTCGTCCGTAGACATGACTTCTCTTTGGGCGTATATTATCGCGACCCCCGTTTCGGTTGGAAAACCGATGGCAGAGTGGGGGACGGATGTTATCATATTGAAGTCACCTTGGGACTCCCTCCCGAGAATTACGTCATATTTTGAGGTGTGAGGTAAAACCATGAAGTTCACCTCCTCCGTCCTTGTGTGCCTTCCGTTGGTAAGGCGCACAGGGAAGGTAATTTGTCCCAGGGGGAATACGGTTTCCCCTGAAAACCCCGCCAACGGGTAGTCCGCTGGCTGCAGTCGATCTTTGTCTTCTTGATCAAACTGGTTGAAGTACTGCTCGTATATAATATCGGACGTACTGCCCGGGTCGATGAACAACCGTTCGGTGCAGTAGTGAGCTAGGTGCCCTGTGATAACCACGGCGCGCCTATCGCGCGGTCCGCCTCGGACTTTTGGAAAGACGACTTGCTCGTCCTTCCAGTCATTGTCCGGTCTTCTCGCCGCCTTACGCGGTCTTCCTTTTCCTCCATTGATCATGTGGGTAGAGGCCACGTACATGGCTCTTTTACCCGTGGAGGTGCCCTCGTTGTGGGGAGTGATGCGCTTGGTAGCTTTTTGTGCGCCTGTCAACAGGTGTTGCAGCCCTTTAGGGCTCGCTCAATCTCCAGTCGGAGACTGATGCAGTTGTTCGTGGTGTGGCCCGAGTCCTTGTGATACTCGCAGTAGAGTGCGAGATCTTGATTCTTTTTGGACTTCATTGGTTGGGCCGGTCTCAGGAATTGCGCATCCGTGAGGAGAACGTCGCTTGGCGACTGGTTGATCTCGGTCCAGTTGCGGTCCCGAGACTCTTTCTTTGACGCCCGGTTTTCTCGTTGGGCGTTGATTGTAGCCCTTGCGTCGGGCTGGTTGTTCCGGGGGACATATGGCTTGGGATCGCTGCCGCGATTCCATGTGTCCCTGTTGCGCTTATTGCTGCGCTTGGATTCTTGGCGGGAAGACTGGCCTTCCGCTAGGGGTTGTGCCTTTGACATGTGCGGTCTGAGAGACCGCTGAGTTTGGGCATATGTTTTGACCTTAGCCATGACATCTTCCCACTTCTTAGGCAAGCCGTTGCCGCCGGAAATATTCATAACCATTTGTTCGTCTTTGACTGCAACAATGAAATGGTTACGCGCCATCTGGTTGTCAACGTCGCCTATCTCTAGGATCTCTTTATTGTAACGGACAACGAATGCGTCAAGCGACTCGTTGTCTCTGCGCCAGATGTTCATGACGTCCATTGAATCACGTTCATGGCGTCGTTGCTGGCTAAAGTGCGCGAGGAACTTTTCTTGTAAGTCCTCGAATGAGGTCAGTGATCCTGGTGGCAGAGAATCGAACCATGCCCTGGCCAGACCTGTTAGGGTCTGTGGGAAAAAATGGCACCAGGTAGGTTCGTCCCACTTACCGTTGCACCCAGCACCGACGAAGATGTTGTTGTGATCATCTGGGTCGGTCGAGCCGTTGTATTTCCCAATGTTTAATGGGAATTTTGTGGTGGTGACATCAGCGTTGGCGATCTCCGGGACAAACTTAGAGTTTTCGGCCGCAGATTTCGGCCTATAAGGTTTGCCCTGGTTGCGCTTTGCAGCGCGGAGGTATGTGTTGCGGGGTTGATTGGGAGGAACATAGTTGCGTCCGCCCGGTCTACTGTTGGTGGAATGGGACTCCCCGCGGTATGTACTGTCATCTGGATCAGTATGGCCATACCCTTCATGGTGGGACTGTGGTCCCAAACGACTATGAATGTTTGTGTTGCGGCGTATTGTAGACTGCCGCCTTCTTTCTTCTTGAGAGCCTAAACGGCTATGTACGGAGTCCCTGCGGCGGGACCCGTATGAGGAATCGTCCTCATTGATTGTGCGGACATCACAATAGGAGGAGCCGCGGTCCTCCTGCCTGCTTCTGGAGGCTGGATGTGTGGGGGCCCTGTCGTCGTATCGTAAAACACGACCGACAGGTGTTCGCGGTATCGGGGTAGGTCCGATACCTCCTTGTTCGTCTGCACAAGCTCTGTTGTACGCTGCGGCCAGAAGGGCCGCTTGTTGGTCATACCAGGTATGAGGGTTCATGCCTGTAGGTATGACAGCAACGTATTGTGACAGATCGTGTCCAAACGTAAGGGATGCGCCCCCTTGCGCTGATGTGCCAATGTGTTGGGCATTTGGGCCTAGGGGAATGGTTCCCGCAGGCCCTTGGTTTGCGGGGTTTAAGTTATCCCCGGTAGTGTTGTTTTGACGATCAGACATCTTTGGAAAGAAAAGGATGATTGTAAAAAAGTGCTAAGAGTAGCGGTGGGCGCCAATGATGAAACAATGGTTAACCGGGCAGGGTTAACTCACTGATCTCGTCAAGAGGGTTAATCCCTTCTTTCCGAGGATCGCTGGCTGGATCGTCTGGTGGTGGGTTTCCTGCACAAGGAAACAAACCGTGACTCGTAACAAGGAGGATGGGGTGGGGGGTGCTCCTTGTTACCACTCTCCGGCGTGAGAATCAGTAATTTGCTTGGGAAGCAAAGTATGATAGTAGTAGTATTGAGAGAGTTGAGAAGTGATACCTCAAACCTGGTTTGGGGTGAGTATTTATAGCCGAGGAGTGAAGGAGGGTAGTTGAGTAGCTAGTCTGACATCGCACAGCTATTTGCAGGTGTGTCAGACCTGTCGGATATTGTGGTGATGCCACGTCCTGCTGTGGTGTCAGACTGTTGTACATACGTGGGCCAGTAGGCGACTGTTCCCAGTGCCACTTGCACTGTGGTGTCAGACCCACTTGCCTTGTAGGCAGGATGCGGTGCCAAGCCGCATCGCTGCTTGCGGTTATTGATGTTGTTCCCGCATTGGTTGTTCCATCCATGATTTGCGCGGGATGCGGTGTTGTGCCGCATCGCCTGTCGAGTGACTGTTACTGTTGTTCAGATCCCTTGTCGTGACGAAAATGTTCATAGGATGCGGTGCGAGGCCGCATCGCTATGCGTAACATTAGTTTTCGTCCCTAAGGTAAGTCTTCTCATCAATGGACAGATTGGACCGCAGTGTTCGCGTGTGTCTACGCGGACACTGGAGAGTTAATTGCTGTTGGGGGTTTTAAATGAGGGTAATGGTCATTCGCGGTCGAGCTGACGCGATATTTGGGACCTGAAGGGGTTTTAAATGAGGGTAATGACCATACCCCTTCAGGTCCACGGGTAAAAGAGCCATGTACGTGGCCTCTACCCACATGATCAATGGAGGAAAAGGAAGACCGCGTAAGGCGGCGAGAAGACCGGACAATGACTGGAAGGACGAGCAAGTCGTCTTTCCAAAAGTCCGAGGCGGACCGCGCGATAGGCGCGCCGTGGTTATCACAGGGCACCTAGCTCACTACTGCACCGAACGGTTGTTCATCGACCCGGGCAGTACGTCCGATATTATATACGAGCAGTGCTTCAACCAGTTTGATCAAGAAGACAAAGATCGACTGCAGCCAGCGGACTACCCGTTGGCGGGGTTTTCAGGGGAAACCGTATTCCCCCTGGGACAAATTACCTTCCCTGTGCGCCTTACCAACGGAAGGCACACAAGGACGGAGGAGGTGAACTTCATGGTTTTACCTCACACCTCAAAATATGACGTAATTCTCGGGAGGGAGTCCCAAGGTGACTTCAATATGATAACATCCGTCCCCCACTCTGCCATCAGTTTTCCAACCGAAACGGGGGTCGCGATAATATACGCCCAAAGAGAAGTCATGTCTACGGACGAACTGCGTCCGACGAAGGTAGCAAGGCCCACCCCTAAAATGCAACCAGAAAAATGGGTGCTTAATGCAAGGCACCCAGAACAAACGGTTACGTTGGGCCATGCCTTAACACCTACCATCAGAGCGCGCCTGAAGCAACTACTCTTCAGGAACCAAGATATTTTCGCATGGAAACCCGCAGATATGACAGGGGTACCACGCGAAATTGCGCAACACTTCTTGAATACCATGCCGGGTATCAAACCCGTGATCCAAGGCCAACGCCACCTTGGATCAGCAAAAAACGCGGCGATGGAAGAGCAGGTACAGGAACTGCTCTCTGCAGGCATCCTGCGAGAAGTAAAATACCAGACTTGGCTGTCCAACCCAGTCATGGTAGAAAAACCAAGCGGGGGCTGGCGCATGTGTGTCGATTACAAAGACCTCAATAAAGCCTGCCCCAAGGATTGTTACGCACTTCCAGATATCGACGAGAAGGTCGATAACCTCGCACCATTTCGATGGAAGTGCTTCCTCGATTGTTACAAAGGCTATCACCAAGTACAAATGGCAATCGATGATGAAGATAAAACGGCATTCCGCACTCCTATCGGGAATTACTGCTACACCAAAATGCCGTTTGGGCTGCGCAACGCGGGCGCAACCTATCAAAAGTTGATGAACGACACCTTTCGCGGTCAAATCAGCAAAAGTGTCAAAATCTATATGGACGACCTGGTCGTCATGAGCATGGAGGAAAACACCATGCTCGACGACATCGAAAGAACATTCCAAACTCTGCGAAGCGTTAACATGAAGCTCAACCCAGGGAAATGCTCGTTTGGAATGGAAGAAGGCAAATTCCTTGGATTCATCGTAACCAAAGATGGATTCAAGGTGAACCCGGAAAAAGTTCAGGCGATCGAGCGCATGCCATCGCCTTCTACGATGATGGAAATGCAACGACTAGCCGGTAGGCTAGCCGCACTCAATAGATTCTTAGCCAACCATGCAGCTAAGTCTTACCCTTTCATCAAAACCCTGCGGAGCTGTCTAAAAAAGGAACAATTCCAATGGACCGCAGAGGCCGAAAAAGCTTTCCGGGAAATGAAAGAGTGTTTAATCCAGCTCCCAACTTTAACCGCACAACGAAAAGATGAGCCACTTATCTTATACCCGTCTGCCGCGGACAACGCGGTAGGCGCGGTACTTATAGTGGAGCGGGAAGGAGTCCAAACACCCATCTACTACATCAGCAAAATGCTCAACGACCCAGAGACAAGGTACTCCATAATGGAAAAATTGGTACTGGCACTAGTGCACGCATCAAGACGTTTACGACGTTACTTTGCAAACCACGTCATCACAGTGTTAACCAACTATAGGATCGGCCCGATCCTATCAAAACCCGACATCTCTGGGAGGTTAGCAAAATGGGCAATCGAGCTGGGCGCGCTTTCACTGAACTATAAGCCGCGCCCCGCAATCAAAGGCCAGGTCTTGGCTGTCTTCGTCGCTGAAATACCAGCAAACCGCATCCAAGAATGCGAAGAAGAACAAAACCCTGTATCACAACCATCCTCCACAGAAACCTGGGCATTATTCACAGATGGTGCATCCAACGAAGATGGTTCTGGCGCAGGTTTGCGACTTGTCAGCCCCGATGGCCAAGAGCTAACCTACGCAATACGCCTCGATTTCGAAAGTACGAATAACGAAGCGGAGTATGAGGCTCTACTGGCAGGGTTGCGTTTAGCAATAAAACTCGACGTCAAACATTTGGAAGCACACGTCGATTCACTACTAGTTGCAAGGCAGATACGCGGTGACTATGCCGCAAGAGGGGATATCATGATCCTCTACCTCGAACAAGCCTTGCAACTGAAGTCAAAGTTTACCTCCTTCAATATTCACCACATCAACAGGAGCGAAAATAAACCCGCGGACGCACTATCAAAACTTGCGTCCACCAGCTTCCAACACCTGGCAAAAGAGGTACGCATCGAAATTCTGCAAAATCCCTCAGTACCCCTGCGCCAAGTCAATGTCATCCAGTACGGTACAACATCCTGGATGACACCGCTCATCGCATACTTACAATCAGGTGTTACTCCCGAAAACAAAGCAGAGGCACGCAAATTGCAACACAAAGCGTGTCATTACCAAATGGGAGACGGTATCTTATACCGTAAATCATACCTGGGGCCACTCCTACGATGCGTCAACCCCCAAGATGCCACATACCTTATCAAAGAAATTCACGAGGGGATATGTGGCATACACGCAGGACCACGCATGGTGGTGGCCAAAATCATGAACGCCGGGTACTATTGGCCGGGCATGCACCTGGATGCAGTCAAAGTCTTACGCAAGTGTTTCAATTGTCAGCGACATGCTCCCAAGACCTTGCGTCCCAAGAACAACTTGATCCCCGTCACCACCGCATGGCCATTCCAAAAATGGGCAATCGATGTGGTGGGACCATTCCCGGACGCACCAGGAGCAGTGAAATTTATCATAGTAGCTGTTGATTACTTTACAAAATGGGTAGAAGCAAAGCCACTGGCATCAACCACCGCTATGATAACAAGGAAATTCGTGTGGGAACATATCATCTGCCGTTTCGGTCTACCAATGTGCATCGTCACCGACAACGGTACCAACTTCGCTGCCGACGACTTTCAAAAATGGCTAAAAGAGCTAAACATTGAACACATATTCTCCTCAGTGGCGCATCCGCAAGGGAACGGCCAAGTCGAGAGTATCAATAAAAGCTTAGTCGAAGGCATCAAAACACGGTTGGGAACAGCCAGACGCGACTGGGTTGATGAACTCCCAAGTATTTTATGGGCTCACAGAACAGGCCCAAAAACAAGCAACGGCGAGACCCCCTTCAGCCTGGTCTACGGTACTGAAGCGGTGATCCCCGCGGAAGTAGGCCTCCCCTCACCTAGAATGTTGGCCATCAACAAGATGGACAACAATGAGGAACGCATGGTTGACTTAGACCTCTTGGAAGAAAGGCGCGAAAACGCTGCCATCAACGAGGCCAAGTACAAAACCAAGTTGGAAAAATACTACAATGCACGCGTTAGCATTTGTACTTTCAACCCTGGAGACTACGTCCTTCGTGACAACGAAGCATCCAACGCAGAACGCCCAGGGAAACTTGCCCCCAAGTGGGAAGGACCGTACCTCATCCAAGAGGTCCTGGGCAAAGGCGCGTATAAACTACAAACTTTAGAAGGCGAAACTATCGCACGCACATGGAACGCACAGCAACTTCGACGCTGTTATATGTAAGCCATGTTTTCTACATGTAATCTATTGGGCCGCAGGCCATTTGCAAATAAATAAATACACGATTCAATGCAATATTGTTTATTTATTTCTATTACAAATGCGTGTTCCACTCTGAGGTATACACAAAAACAGATTAGCAAAATCTTCATTCGTGATACCCACACAGAATGGTAACCACACGCAACTATTGTAATAGGCCAGCAATGGCAATACTGTGTGTCTAGCCAGAGACAAATCTTCATACTTGCATATCACCTAGATATGCAAAAGGCAATTACAGATTTAGTATTACTTACAGTAACACTAAACGCGTACAAATTCAAACATGCAAGTACTAAAAACACTTGTAAAAATTGAAACAACAATTCTTTATATTCAAAAAATTCCTGCACCTGCGCGGTGCACAAGGAATTTACATAAAGTTTTGTAACGGTTACATAAGGAAACAAAAGAGGCACGCAAGCCAAATCTAATCTTCCTTTGTGCCACTGGGGCCCACATCATCCGTGCCCTCAACATCTGGTTTTTCCTCATCTTCATCTTCATCAGCGTATAAGACTCGCAAGCGGTCCACATAATCCTCCGCTTCTAAACACTTTTCAAGTTCTTCAAGATCTGTGAGAGTTGTATCATTAAACTCCTTAACCGCAGCAGCAAGAAGCGCTTCAGTGTCCACGCTATGAAACCCAGACCGCTCATCAGTAAGCCCACCACGCGCTGCAACGTTCACATGACTGATACAGCGGTTATAGCCAGCTTTGAAACCAGCATCCCGGGCACGCTCCCTGATCTCGTTAATACCTGCTATGGTCTCGGGTGCGTCAAGAATGGCAGTAACAATCTGCGAAACATGAATACAATGGTTATCAAAGGCAAACCTACAACAAAAATAACAAGGAAACGGATACTTACATGCCCGATCCCGCGCATACGCATCCATTCATGATCAGCCTTGAGCAACTCAAGTGAAGAAGCGTGGCTATCCCTAGCCTCTTCAGCCTCTCTTGCCCGCACTTCAGCTTCAGCAGCACGGGCAGAGGTTTCCTCAATAGCGACCCCCCGGGTCCGCACTTCAGCCTTTTAAACAAGGAATCAGAAGTATACAAAAAGAATCAACAAACTTGTGAGACACAATTTCAAAGTTAGGATAAACTTATACCTGAAGGTCCAAGATAGTTTTGCTCAACTTGGTGCGGTCAACATTTGCCCCTTCCAGAGCCTTGGCAAGACGAACCTCTGCTTCCTTGGCCTCTCGAGCAGCCGCAACGGCCTCAACTTTCTCTTTAGCCAACGCAGAAATCGCTGCCTTGGCATTTATAAGCTCCTGACGAACATGAAAGAGAGTTTCATTCTGTTTACCCCAAGATTCTTTCCAAGTCTTGCGCTCATGAGATAGCGTCTTGCGTTCATCAGAAAGGGTTTCTTTCCAACACTTACGCTCATCAGACATCAGTTTTGCAAGGGTACGAACCTGTTTAAGCTCAGCAGTTGCAGCCCACTCTTCAGTCTGCTTATGCTTCTCAAACGCAGCTCTATCCCTCTCAAGCTGTTCTGCACCCTCACGCGCAACCTTCACCAACTCCTCAGCCTCTGCACGCAACCGCACATTCTCTTCCTCCCTGCGCGTCAACACCTTATAGTTTTCCATAATGGTGTTGGCCATTACAGAACTCCCAACAAGCAGGGAGGAGAGTTGGTTAATCTGGGCTTCATTTGGTAAGGCACGGGCCCGGTTGACTTCAAAAGGAGTGCCCAAACCACTCAAAACCTCCCTACAAGCGGAGGGGTCAACGGTAACATCATCCCCTTGCAATACAGTCCACGGGGGCCGGTGATAGGCCGTAGCCCGGTCTTCTGTGTAGGAGCGGTAATAATACTCCAATTCAGACTCTTCAGGCTGAATAGGAGTCTCTACAAAACCCGCACCACCAGCAGAACCGGAAGCCTTCTCGGCAACAGGAGACTTTGGCTTTCCGGTGTAACCAAACTTCAAATCCATATCAACAGTATCCTCTGGGGTGATAACATTATCACTCGAATCAACCGTGTCATGGATTTGAGCCGCGGGACCCTTTCCAGTGTCCACCCCCCGCACAGAGGCTTCAGGAGTAACAGCCTTATGAACCCCCGCACCCGCAGCAGTGTCGTGCGGGGGAGGGGGAGGAGGAGCATCAAAGTCGAAGAACCCTTCATCTTGCGGCTCTGAAATCAACACAGAAATACTTTAAAGAACCAAGTATAAGCACGGAATATTTGTTAGTCATGCGTCACATACCAGAAACAACCGCAGGCTTCCTTGGTATGACAAAAGGCTTGCGCCTGGTCTGAATCTTCGGCTTCTTTCCCCTACCAGCATCACCAGCATCCTCCGCTTTTCTCTTCTTTTCATCACCCGGTTTTGAACCCGCAGTGGTTCCACCGGTGGCCGCACCAACACCTGGAACACCCAAGCCCTCTAGGGTGTCAGATACTACCACGTAATCGGTATATCTGCGGAAATGAGAACAAGAGATACCTGCTGCTTGCTTCCCCAAGGGCGGAACAACAGATACATCAGGTTTCTTCACACCGCGACCCCGCCCAGGTTTATCCACATGCTTTTTCTCCGCATGTCTTTTGGGGGCACCCTTTGGCTCAAATTTACCAAGGTTCCCAAGTGTACCTGCGTATAGAATATCAGCAACAAACCTTGTAAAGCAATAAAGGTTATGAGTAATACCTTTGCCCTGCGGCAGGGGTGCAGTCATCACCTCGCGTGAAGCAACGCGGAAGAGAGGGACAATCGTCAAGTTAAAACCTTTACCTTCCGCAGTCGGAATAAGATCAACTTTGCCAGTAAAAGTTGGATCAAATATCTTCCACACTTCCACAGTTTCTGATAATACACGTCCAAATTAATAACAAACACGGGAATAAAGAAACCGCAAAAGAGTGGTAACACTTACCACCAGTTTTCTCCCGCACCACAGGCGTGAAATTCCTCTTAGGCCGGGTCAACATCATCCGCAGCACCCACAACTCATTGTTGGTCAGCTGCCTATGCTCAATGGGTTTCAGCTTTGAGAACCACTCCGCAGTCTCCGCGGTAGGCATAGCAATATCCTCCGCAGGGATAGGCTCATTGACGTTCCGCATATTCATGTCCACAACAACTGCGGCAGCTTTAACGTAGAAGAACTTACACTTCCACTTCGTAATACCCTTCGGAGGGGTCATCAACTTGATACTTCCATACCGTTCTCTAAAGGAAAAGAAACCGGTGTTCACCGTCAACTGGTAGAACCCCCGGAAATTTTCAACGGTAACCGGCAGACCAAGAGCACGAAAAGTTGATTCAAAATGTCTAATACGGATCATCCCAAAAGGACTCATCTGGGAGATATGGATCTTGCAATGTTCCAAGACCTGAGCAACAAAAACTGTTAATGGTAAACGAAGGTTACCATCAGTAAAACACTCGGCCCACATGGTGATGTGACCGGCCGGAGCACAGGCACCAGTATCACCAGTTTGGGGATAAACAGCCCCATACTCGTGAGGCATCTCAATCTTGGCCATCAGTTGGTCGAATGAAGCTCTCGACCACTTCAATGGTGGTAGGCCACCACCAGGAACACTGCCACCATCATCTTCTTCTTCTCCGGCAACCGGAGAAGATGCTTCAGGGTTTTCACCCTCCACATTATGTGGGTTAGATAGATCAGCCATCAGAAATAGATAGAACAGAAGTTTCGAGTTAAAGAAAAACTCAGAAAACTCAAAAGATTACCGGAATAAAAGACAGATTGATCGGAGAAGACGAAGGGAATGCTCTCTCTCACCAGAAATTTTTCCGAAAAATTTGAACAGTGAGGAGAAACCAAACGGTTCCCCCTTTATATACTCATCGCAATAAATGCGATACAGTAAACCGCCTCAAACACGTTAAAAATAGGCGAGTTACAAGGCGACACGTGGTCAGCGACCTTTCCGCTGACGGTTATCACGCGCGCGTGGCCGCCCACGCGCCTGACAGAGAAGACTTTTTCACTCCTTGCTACAGTGCAGTTATGACCTCGGTCAGTGCAAACGTCTTTTCAAATCAGCACATGTCAGAATCCTACCAACTTCAACAACCCACACGTGCAATCGTGACGTAGGCAACAGAAAGAGACAACCTTATCCAAACACAAGCGGCATGCGGTTTCTCTGGTTTACCGCACCATAACCCATACCGCATGTCGTTTTTTACATACCCCTCAAAAAAGGCAAAAATATATATCTTTAAATTATATAAAGGGGTATAAGTCATAAACCGCACATATCCACGAGCACACGTGGAATATGCGGAGATGACGCACACCAACCCGCACAGGTGTGTCAGATACTCAGAACCAGCACGGTTCTTTGGACTGCGAAAACCGCTTCTCAGGATGCGGTCAACCGCACTCCATGAAAGCTTCTTCAAGCTTCAAAACCCTCGTTTCCGGTTCACAACCACAGAGGGAATGCAAAACAGCTTCTCCTTAGGGAAAGGACAAGTATGCTGAGCAACCGCACATCAGCAACCCTGTCCCCTGAACCTTCAAGAGCCACATCCAGGCTACAAGACTTCTAGAAGCGAGTTCTTTGCTGCAAGCCACAACCATTCTTGCGTAGTTACCGCAAACCGCAACTATGCGAACGACAGCTACGGA
The DNA here is from genome assembly GCA_030545235.1 of Helianthus tuberosus. Taxonomy (NCBI): domain Eukaryota; kingdom Viridiplantae; phylum Streptophyta; class Magnoliopsida; order Asterales; family Asteraceae; genus Helianthus; species Helianthus tuberosus. The sequence continues at coordinate 21,335,293 of CM060383.1, forward strand.
AGAGCCACAACTAAGCCACCACGCGGAAGAGCAAAGCTATTTCAAGAAAAACTGCTTTCCAACTAAGCGTGAAGGAAAGTGGCTACAAATCGAATGCGGAAGAGTTTCAACCAACTTCCCAAGTATCTAAAACGATCTCTTCCGGCAACGCTACTTACAGGGAAACTACTTTCCACCAAAGCGTGAAGGAAAGTGGCTCTAGAACAGCGGTAACAAGTCTGCCTATGACTAGTTACCCACCTATGGACCGCATAGAATAAACATTGGTGGGCACAACCCTGCCTATGACCATGTTTATCTGCCCATAGTCCAGATTCACATTGTTCGACCAAACACGGCCAACAATAACGCAACTACCCCACGATCCTCAAAGAAACAGGGCAAACAAGGTTCGGCAACGAGGTAACCGCAAAGAACGCGCGGTTACTAGAGAGCTAAACCTCTGAGGACGTGCGGTTACTTGAGAGATAAACCGCTGAGGACGTGCGGTTACTAGAAAGCTAACTGGAGAACACGAACACCCCACAAAACAGGGATCATCGTTACATGTCCAGTTGCTGAACATAGAGCTTGAGCAAAGCACTTACAACTTTGCACCAACTGACGCAGAGGTTCCAACTACACTGAAGAAGACATCTTTAGTCACGATCTCAAAGGTTGGTTCGAACCCTGCTAATACCTTCAGTCACCGTCTCAAAGGTTGGTCCGAAACACCAACAGGTGGCTGATGACATCAGCAAAAGGTAGACAGAGTCAAGTCCTTGACTGAGAATTCCGCATCAGACGGAACTTGCTCACCATGCACCCTTCTCAAAGGAAGAAACAATCCACTAGAAAGGGCCTACTACTTAAAGAAGGTGCCATCTGCATGGCACAAACTTACCTTCTAGACAACATAGTCCAGTATCCCTCCCACATGCGACTCGCAAACGGAAGGAACACTAGACTGGGGGGACTTGAAGGGGTATGGTCCCAAATATCGCGTCAGCTCGACCGCGAATGACCATTACCCTCATTTAAAACCCCCAACAGCAATTAACTCTCCAGTGTCCGCGTAGACACACGCGACCACTGCGGTCCAATCTGTCCATTGATGAGAAGACTTACCTTAGGGACGGAAACTAATGTTACGCATAGCGATGCGGCCTCGCACCGCATCCTATGAACATTTTCGTCACGACAAGGGATCTGAACAACAGTAACAGTCACTCGACAGGCGATGCGGCACAACACCGCATCCCGCGCAAATCATGGATGGAACAACCAATGCGGGAACAACATCAATGACCGCAAGCAGCGATGCGGCTTGGCACCGCATCCTGCCTACAAGGCAAGTGGGTCTGACACCACAGTGCAAGTGGCACTGGGAACAGTCGCCTACTGGCCCACGTATGTACAACAGTCTGACACCACAGCAGGACGTGGCATCACCACAATATCCGACAGGTCTGACACACCTGCAAATAGCTGTGCGATGTCAGACTAGCTACTCAACTACCCTCCTTCACTCCTCGGCTATAAATACTCACCCCAAACCAGGTTTGAGGTATCACTTCTCAACTCTCTCAATACTACTACTATCATACTTTGCTTCCCAAGCAAATTACTGATTCTCACACCGGAGAGTGGTAACAAGGAGCACCCCCCACCCCATCCTCCTTGTTACGAGTCACGGTTTGTTTCCTTGTGCAGGAAACCCACCACCAGACGATCCAGCCAGCGATCCTCGGAAAGAAGGGATTAACCCTCTTGACGAGATCAGTGAGTTAACCCTGCCCGGTTAACCATTGTTTCATCAAAAGGGGAAGATGTTTTTGTTGCTGCGCTCATATATGTTGATGATATTATCATCACAGGAAATGACTCGAACAAAATACAAGAAACAAAAAACTTTCTCAATAAACGATTCAGCATTAAGGATCTCGGTCCTTTGAAGTTTTTCCTTGGGATAGAAGTCGCTAAAACAAGGGAGGGAATGGTCCTCTGTCAACGAAAATACACGCTAGATATTTTGGAAGAAACAGGAATGATGGGTTGTCGACCAAGTTCATTTCCAATGGAGCAAAATTTAAAACTTGGCAAATGCGATGACGAGCCACAGGTTGATCCCAACCAGTATCGACGGCTGGTTGGTAAACTCCTTTACTTGCAAGCGACGGGAACTGACATCACATACGCCGTCAATGTTCTAAGTCAAATTGTAAATGACCCAAGACAGAGTCACATGGATGCGTGCAACCGAGTTTTACGATACCTTAAGACGACACCAGGTCAAGGTATTTTGATTCCAAAAGGGGGAGGTACAAATCTCACCGCTTACTGTGACTCGGATTGGCTTGGTTGTCCATTCACAAGGCGGTCACGAACAGGTTATCTTCTTCTTTTAGGTGGTGCTCCTATTTCATGGAAATCGAAGAAGCAGTCTGTCGTCTCTCGATCATCCGCCGAAGCAGAATATAGAGCAATGGCAAATGCAGTTAGTGAAGTGTTGTGGATGAGGTGGCTCCTTAGCTTGCTTGAACTCGCCCCCATCGGCCCAACACCCTTGTTTTGTGATAATCAAGTCGCTCGTCATATAGCAAACAATCCGGTGTTCCATGAACGAACCAAGCATGTAGAAATGGACTGTCATTTCGTTAGAGAACGTGTTGAGTCCAAAGAAATACAACCGATGAAAATTGACGCTAAAAATCAGATTGCCGACATTCTCACGAAGCCCTTGGGTACCCATCAGTTCCGCACGTTACTAGACAAGTTGGGCATTCAAGACCTCCATGCTCCAACTTGAGGGGGAGTAAAGATAGACATTATTTTCTCCCATATATTTTGCTAATCTCTTTATCACCTACCATAGATGGCTCCTATGATCATGGCCTTATTCACGTTTCTATGGCCTATATATTCTTATTCTTTTTTGTTTTGTGATATAAGAAAACAACATTTAGTAACCCCATTGTAATACACCTTTTGATCTTTTACCATAATGTCTTTTATTAACTAGTGTTAACTTTTCAGTTAATATAAAGGATAAAATGTGTAATGTTGTCTTTTCTTTCTTTTACCTTTTTTATTTCTCCTTTTCAATTGTTATTTTTATCAAATTTATTTATAGATTTAGAGTAAATTATAATTTTTGTTTGTTAGGTCCTGAGATAGGATCTGACAGTGTGATATCAGTTATCTATACACGTAGTGGCGGAATCACTCGTGTATAGTCGGTAGAAAGGGTAGAAGAATCAATTTAATCACGAACAATCACACGCAGTTATAATGATAAAACAGTAAAGAATAGAAACACAGTCTAACCTCAAAAGCACTCGTATTATTACGACTGGTACCTTGAAGTCACAAGAACACCCGATCTCAATGTGCTATTCTTGACTTGCTTCCAAGCATGTAACCAGTTTTCATATTGAAAATTGGTTTATATAGTTTAGAAAACACAAAGAACCGGGTGGGTTTTCGAGCTGGGCTTGGCCCACTCGAAAACACTTAGCTACAACAAAAACCAATACAAACTTAAACAAACTGGCCCAGACTCGAAATCCTAATTTCGAGTCCTATACAACTGAGCCCAAAATGCAATTACAAATTGTTTCAAGTACAAGAAACACAAAACTAATATCCTAGCAGGATCTTACAATCTCCCCCTTAGTTTTGCTGTTTCAGTACATCTTCACCACCAGCCCATGCACGTTGTCCAATGAACAATCGAAGAGTTGTCATCCATTTCTTGCCCTCATGTTCAAAAATAGGACCAGTCAAGATCTGTGTTCTTTCCAAATGCTTCATATCTTTCTCTCCAAATCTCAGCAGTCCCTTTGTGTCAAAAAGTGAATAAGTCTGACCACTTTTGCACTTAACTAAACACCCGATCAAGACTTGAATCCAGAAATCCAAAGCATCAAGGCATCTATCAAGATGTCGAGAACCTATTGGAATTTGTTGAAGTTTATCAGTTGCAGGCCACTCAACATACTTCAGGTTCTCTCCTTGAAAGCTCTCTGTGATCAACTTGGATTTCTTCACCTTCGAAGTGGCAGTCTTCATTCTCGGGAATCCCTTTTCAGCTTCTTTGCGGACTTGATCACAAGCCATCTGCCCTTGGGGATCATTGGTTAGATTGAAGAATTCAGCACAAGCGAGATCCTGCAGATCAATCTTTGTAAAAGTAGTGAAGTTTGCATGAGAACCATAGTACTCAACTTCACCATCTTTCCGCTTCACAAACCAAACTCTTGCATCCGCATCATAACCCCACACACTGACACGTGAACGATTCCCACGTTTGTTGAACTTGTACTCACCAACTAGAATCAGCATAGCTTCAAGTGCCTGTTCAGATAGCTTTTTGGCAAACTCCTGTCGCCACATCAGAATACTTCTTCTACGTTCTTTGGTAATCGCAGCAGTATTGATATAAGCGTCAATGTTGGCTTGACGATCAGCTTCAAATCGTGCAATTAAGGCAGCACGTCTTTCAGAATCTGTGCGAGGATCACGCACTGGTGGTTGCTGAGTTGAACCAGTTGGTCTGGGAGCAGCACCTGCTTGTCCAGAACCTCCTAGTGCACCCGAAGAAGATCCACCAGTATCACCTCCACCGTGACCCCCCCTGATTTCCCTACCCTCGTCTGCTATTTTGGATTGTTGTGTGACAAAGGGTTTAATGTTGGGAGATTGAAGAGTTTGATAGGGTCAGATGCTCCTAATTACACTGCTGAGTTAGAGGAGTTGTATGATAATATCATACAGATGAATGGATGTTCTAGAAGGCAATGTGCAAATTAGGTCAGTGAAGTAATCCCAATTTCTATGGTTTTAGTTGATGATAATTGTTCATATATTGTCCCTTTAATTTCTTTTTTCCTATTGATATTTGTGATTACACCTTTCTCTGAACATGATGATCCAATAATGGAGGTATATAGTATTTTAAGTTAACCTCTGCATTTTCTCCTTTGAACTTAATTACTTTCGATTATTATATCTTAATGTACTTTGAGTGTTTTCCTGCACTAAATCCCTTGATCTGTTAATATTTATTTTCTTGTATCTGTGCTATGCTCATTAATTTGGTGGACCAAAGTAGAAGAACTCAACTTGGTTGTTTATGAAGAAAACAAACTTGCAGCTCTTCAAGTTCAATTTCTCCAACCATGGGCTACTGAAAAATACAAGTATGAATTTTGACCCTGCCATATTTTATCGCTATGTATAACTAGCATCCGAGCATAATCTTCAAAAACTGCCATCTTCTTCTCTGTAAGCTTGAAGGATTGAATACATAGAACATGATATTACAGATCAAGTGCTTCATCTAATGGTTAATTTTTCAGAGTTTGAACATTGCCATAAGAATGGCGTGTTACAAAGAAATATCATTGGGGTTTTAATTGATGATGATGGGCTTAAACATTTGGAAGTGGTAGTACCATTTTTAAAGGAGAGGACTTCATTGCTGAAATAATATCATATGAGAACTCTGCCCACGTGGTGTTATTTCTTTCGATTTTTATTTGCAGTAGAGGTTTGGTATTCACAGTAGAGTTTTGAAACATTGGAGATCAGTTGCTTGCGTAGCCATTTTCATTCCCATTTTCATAGCTATATGAGTTTTATTCACTTGTAGGCACTTATTGCTAATCTGATTATAGTATCAAGAATCTATTTTGTGAGGATGATGTTTGGGCTTGCCAGAAAGAGGAACCATGATGAGGATGCTAAGGAAGAACTTTACTCGCTTGTGATTGCTGCAGAGATCCCAGCAAAAGGACTCAAGGGGCTTGGCACGAAGATCAATGATGATGAAGATTAATTCATCAAAATCCAACCTTTTTGAAACATATGATCAAGTGTGCCAAGTTGTGAAGAAACAGATTGGTGAGTCCCCTAAAGAGGTACATTAATCACATCATTTTCATGTTTTTTTCGTAAATCTTGTCATTTATATATACCTTTTGTTTTCAGATTTTTTTTTCCGAGTTTGATCTTTTCCCAGTACCAAGCGCTTCACCTGCACAAGTTCATGTTGCTCATACTTATGTGGGCCAAATAGTTGTTGTCGAGGTTTTAAACTCATACAAATCTCCAAAAAAAATTATAATTTTGATTTTCAGTTATGCATGAAAGAACTATGGTATTTTGTAGTAATCTTAGAATCATCATTTGATTTTTTAACATTATATATCGGTAATAGTTGAATACTCTCACTTACCTTATTAAGGAGAATGTATCATAGAGTTCTGTTTTATTTCATTGATATAAGCGAAAATGCAACAATTCAACTCAGAATACGTATCCATATTCATATTTGTTTGTGTAGATGAGCTGAAGAAGCAGGGCTCATGTTCCCAGTTCCTTTCAAGTGACCAACAAGATTGATTAAATATATTGCATTCATGGTATCTTATTGTTATTCAACTTTCTTTGTTGTTTTAGGCTACAAATCCAAGGAAACATATTTTATGGTGTTTTAAAATATGAAGGTGCTTGCAGACTACATCCCACATTCTTAGTGATAAAGATTCGTATGTGGAATTCTTTGGGAACATTTGAGAGAGTACCTGATGTTATTTAGTTAGTGTATGTGGAGTATCTTTTTTAAAAGACTTTTGGGCTATTTTCAGAGTCAGTCAGACTCCTCTCTATGTCTGACTCGGACAGAGCAAAATAAGAGGGATGATAAGTTTTAAGAGGCATGAAACAAACATTCTGAACTCTGACTCGGTCAGACATGGAAGAATAAGAGGCTAGTCAGATGCTACCAAACAGGGCCTTATATGACCCATCTTCCTTTTGGTATGTCTACTTTTGTCCTAGAAATCTCAAATTCCAACAAAACAGTGAAAAGTTGAAAATATTTGGTTTGAAAGTTAGGTGCATTTTGTCTTGATATGTGCTCTGCTGAAGTAGAATACAATATACCAATTTTCTTAGTTGATCATATATTTCTTCTGAGGTAATATGCTAAGTTTAATTTTCTTTCAGCTTTCTTTCATCGCTTAACGGTCCAGTCGGTTAATAGAAGCACTGAAAATTGAAGACTTGTATGTAAGGCAAAGCCCGGTACCTAATGCATATACTATAGTGTTTAATGGTTGTTGTTGTTCAAACATGCCTTATCGTACTTACAAGAAAGGAGTTCCACTTAATTTGTTTTTTTCTTTGGTCACAAGTTTAGTTAATTTCACTCATATACATATACTTGTCATTTTAAATATAGATTGAATGCTATTAACATAATATGTTAAAAATTTATGAACAATTTTTGGCTCGTGAGCTAGGATGCTTTTAATGTGATCAAGGTGTATGGTTAACATTAGCAAATATTCTATTCCTTGAAGCCCATAGTACATCGTATTTGACCATTAATGTAATAAATTTTTTTGGCATTACAGCACTAAAAATCCCGCTCACTGGACGGGTATACTACTCGTGTTGTTAAGAGGTTGGAGGGGCAAACTGTCTCAAATGCTTTAACCATGAAAACGAAAAGAATAAAAAAGAAAAGCAGCCACAAAAACATGGTTAAGACTATTTCATTTTTTTACATATTACGTTTGGATGCATACTAAAAAAATATCAAAGATCCATAAGTTTTGTTTATTTTTTATTTATTTGTGAGTGGGAGATGCTGTTGTGAGATATGTGATATACAATTGCTTTTGTGTTATGGAAATACTACTATTGTCCTGTCTACCAACCATTAAGCATGATGTGAGTATGCACAAACATTTTTAATTAATTTTTTTAAATGTGTTTCTTATACTATTATTTTTATATAATAAATTAAAATAAAATCATGCATTTATTTTTACCTTTTATGTTAGTTTTCTTTCCAAAAAGATGATGAACAAAACGGATGAGATGATTGTAGAAAAAGTGAGAGTGATTCAAAAAATTAAGATGGATCAAGCTTTAAGATTTGAAAATCTCTAATACCTACTGACTTTATTTTTAAATGGCTTCTGGTACATTAGTGTCAGATGGTTGTTGATGTGAAAACGAGGTTGCCTCTGATAGTTCAAAGTGTCCCCCCAGTAGATGATGCCAAAATTACACCAAATTTGACACATGGGCACCATATATCAAGTAAACAGGATGAAAAGAGGCCCCCTTTGAGGTCAAAGAGGACGATCCAAAAGCCGAAAAAGTTGAGGCAGTAAACCATGTTTGAATGTTATTACACTTTCTCCCAATGTTGCCTACCGTTTACTTTTGCATTAAAATGACACAATTTCATGTTTTACCACTCTATCAGTTTTATTTTATATCGTTTTATGGCTGTAAATTGTTCACATTCGTTTACCTTTTATAAATTAAAGACTGGTCCTTTTGTTTGTAATGTTGTTTAGATTTGTGTCCACTTAATGTAGATTATCTATGTTTGTTACGTTGTTTGCGTAACCCGTCCACCGAACGGGTATTAAACTAGTTATGTTAAGTTCAAAGATTGTAATATGCTCATAAATATTTTTGGGTTTTTGTAAAAAGCGGATGCCTATATCCTTGTTTTTTCATTCATTTATATTTTATGACCCAATTTAGTCTTGACAAAATTGCAGAAAACAACCTTTATGTATACCCAAAACTGCACTTTATACCTTTCACTATGAAATCCGCCAAAACCAACCTTTACGTTCATGTTTTGCTACAACTTCAACCTTTAACACAAACTCTGTTAATATTCTTGGTTAAATCACCTCACATGCTTTGCATGTGAGGGTATTATTGTCATTTCAACCTTGTTTTTTTTGTTTATTAAATCACATGGTCATCATCTTCCCTCACATATTCAGACATGCAGTTTTAACTTGTACCTTGAGCATATAAGTTTGTACCCTCCATTAAAACACAGATTCAAGCTTATGAAAAGAAAACCCAGTTCATTAAATCATACAGTTTCATTTTTATGCTTGCAAATCTGAATCATTAAATCATTTAAAGCTCACAACTTTCGTATCATCTATATTAACACATACAACTTCAATGTTAACACGAATCATCAACGTATTTTCTAGCAAATATCAAGCATGACCAGGTTGTACTCTGCGCACACACAGTTGTACCCACCAAGAACACAGTGACAAAACCAAGAATCCTTTTATAACTTTACATCAGTGTTTTTCTCACAAGCAACCATTGAAACATGGAAACCCAGATTCCTACTCGGATTCAATATAAACAGAGCGAATCATCAACATCAAGTTTTACACAGATTTAATATCAACATTAATATGAATATCTTCATATACCCAGTTTGAATGATGTGTTCTTAAATCTGGGTTTACTTTGAGTGCATGATGTAGTGTTTTCATGGTGGGTACAACTGCCTATGCGCAAGGTACAACCTGGTCAAGCATATTAGTGGTAGTGTTAGAATGATCCTTGATGAAAATGATATTGTTAGAATGGTATGTTAGAATAAAATGATACTGTTAGGGTGTTGTGAAATGATGATGATTATGATGGTCGATAATTGCTAAGAATGATGTTCCTAATTTCACCGTTACTTTACTATATGTTTGTATGCTGTTGCCGATCAGGTAAGCAAGCCATGACCTTTCTGTAGTATCTTCTATTTCATATACGTTGCTATGATAATGTATCTAGCTTTTTTATCAAAACGTTTAGCTGTTCTTGGTGGCCTGCATTTGTTATGATAGTGTAGTGTTCCTTCTGAATGGACCATCATTTGGATCTTCAAAGCCCATTGTAGCCACTTCAATTTGGGTGTTACACATGTTTGAAGTTTGAACTTTATAAACTATGTATTCTACAACTGCCTATGAACTCGTGGTTTCTGTCTCAACTAGCATGGACATTATCATGGCAGGAGGGAGCAAGCAAAGAGGACATTGAACTGCTGCCAAAATTCACATTTCGCCGGGATGGTGCAGCTGGAAAAATTGTATAATCTGCATTGTGTGTAAATATTGTCCAACTCAGTTTAGTAAAATAAAGTGTCAACTGCACGAAATAGAAACCAATTTACATTTTAGGGTAAACGTCATACGATAGCAATCTGCTTTCACTTTTGTCCTAAGATGGCACCTGGACAGTTTTAATGTGAGTATGGTATGTGAGTTTTCAAATTTCATTTGGTTATGGTACATGAGGTGACGCAATATAATCTATTATGTATCAATCGTTCAACTGTTTTGATGTGTAAAGTTATGACTGCAATATTTGGTTAGCTTGAAGGTGGCTGGAACATACCAAGGTGGTCGGCGGTTGTTTAGGTGTGTGTATGTGCAGAGATTAAAAGGAAATAAAAGAATATTTGACTTATGTTTTTTGACTGATGAAACAAAAAATAGAAAAGAAAATAAGGATTTAAAAAGACTAAAATACCCTCACATGCAAAGCATGTGAGGTAAGTTAACTGACTTTTTTGACTAGGTTAGGTGTAAAGGTTGAACTTGTAGCAAAACATGAACGTAAAGGTTGGTTTTGGCGGATTTCATAGTGAAAGGTATGAAGTGCAGTTTTGGGTATACATAAAGGTTGTTTTCTGCAATTTTGTCTTTAGTCTTCGAAGGTACTTTTATTTATATCTTTTAAAATAAAGTTTGTTTTTGGCTTATGTTAATATGTTAGGGTGTGAGGGGTGCACACCTCATGAGTTTGGGGGAAAATTTCACCCACCCAATCATAATATGTCATGTCATTTCCCCTCTCATTTTCCTCTCTTGCCCAAAAAACATAGGGGGTGATTTCCCCCAAATCATTTAAAAAAAACAACACATGATTGGTTGAAATATACTGGACCCCACCACTACCCCTCTCCCAACGGTCATAATCAACCCACTATCCATCTCCCCGCATGCGGCATGCAGTCCCCGCATTTAGCCTCCCCGCGCGGCAAAAGATGTTGGCGCGGTGTTCCCCGATCGGCAAAGAGGCTTGTCGCACCCCTTGCCGCTTCCACCCCGTTCACCCTTATACAATACCATGGGTCTGCAAGTTATTCAACACACATGTTGATATGTATTTCACCATATACACACTATATCCCATGACATTATAGCCTAGCGGCATCTTGAGGGTGTGACAAAGTTTAGGGACCATGAGGTTCTCTCCTGAATTGGTTTATATTCATTATAGTCTAGTGGGGATGATATGATTGGGTGATTTTGCTGATGGCATGATGATACTCCAGTGGTCCGTCAGTTATCCAAATTTGCCGTTCAAAAATATATATATATATGCACTATAGAAGTAAAGGTAATTATTATTAAACTTAATAAGTTAGACATTTAGAGTTAAAAGATTGTGAGATGCTAATGAACTTTTTTGATCTTTTGTTGTAGGTAAGATGCTAAAGGTGATTATCTTTTTGTGTCATCATTCATTTTAATCTTTTGAAAGTAACGCTTGTTTTTAGCTTATGTTATGCTATATTTACGGGTCCACGAATTATTCTACTCCCATGCTGATTTGGATCGCATTGTCTATACACATACAAAAGGGAAGGTGATTCTTAAACTTAATAAGTTAATATTAAAGTTAAAAGATTGCAACGTGCTCATAAATTTATCGATCTTTGTTAGGTACCTTCACTTTGTAGATGCTCTTATTAAGGTAGGTGACTGTCTTTTCGTTTCATCATTAGTTCACCATCCATCTTAGTAATCAAAGGTACTGTTTCTTCTTATATCTTTTTTAAATCTTTTTTTTAACGGTAAATTTGGATCATTGACGGATTACTGAAGTATTATCGTGCCACCAACAGAATCACCCGATCATATCCATCTTCACTATGCAATAATGTCTATACACCAATTCAGGAGGAATCCCAATAAATATGGGCAAACCCCCTTGTGGGAATCGAACCCAGGACCTAATAGTACCTAAGTCTTATCTCACCCCAAGATGTCACTAGGCTATAATCCTATGTGATAACAAGTTGATATTCAAGTTTAAAGATTGTAATTTTTTGGGCATGTTTGTAGATGTTTTTTGTAAGGTGGGTGACTATCTTTTTGTTTCCTCATTTATTCATCACCTTTTGTTTATATGAATTGCTGATTTATTAGTGAACCAAAGCACAAAGCTTTTGCTTTACTGAATAGTATACATCTTATCCTTAGGGGTTTTGTTTAATAATCCCATATTTGACATATTGGCGGTAACAATCCCAACTAAAGAAATGTCCTAAGGGGTTTTGTTTAATAATCCTATACCTGACATATTGGCGGTAATCCCAACTAAAGAAATATTTTGTGGCAATCCAAATTTTTAACTTATTTTTCTCATACTAACTAAAAGTTAATTAGGTTTTGTTTACATGGACCGCTTATGTGGCTAAAACTCAAAGTTTTGCTCGAGTGGACCGCTTATGTGGCAAATAAGTAAAAAATGTGCATTGCTTATGTGGCAACGTTTTGATGACGTGGATTGTTTATGTGGCATTCAACATTAGCGGAAACTAATTATGTTAACTTTTAGTTAGTACAGGATCGCTGAGGTAAAATAAGTTAAAAGTTAAAACCCTGGCAAAACATTTCATCAGGTGGGATTGTTGCAGGTCAATATGTCAAAGTTGAGATTATTAAAATCCAATTATCCTTTTGTTTACTAATATATGATTTTGTATGATTTTTATTTGTGTGCGGGTCACCGTTGATTCATAACATCTGTGAGATTGATTAGGCATACAAATGGTTAAACATTCAAATCTAAAGACCCAGAAGTTCTTGTGATCAACCATCATTTGTTTTTGTAGGTGGGAGTGAGATTGGGCTTGGTAGGCTAGAGATAAACAAAAAGACCGGGCCAGGCCCACCTAAGCTTGTCAACCCAAGTCCAAATCCACAATTATAATGAATAATCTTTACTATAATCAAGAGTAAACAAAGGAATAGTTTAGTTAATACCAGACTTTGAGAGAACAACACATTTAATAATTTAAAGACAAAGCCGCAAATCGGGCAACCTCTATTCGGGCAAGACTGGTAAAACATAAAGATTGGCCAACTTGGCGCACGCCCATGTAACCCATAAGCTTGTTTAATCCAACATCTTGTTTTAAACGTGAGAGATTTTAAAACGAGAATGATTCACACTTTTAATGGAGAAGACGTTACAAATTTGAGTTTCTCCGGTTACAACGTGGGGAAAATTGGATGGAGAAATAGACTAGTTTGGGCGCCGGTTACCTTACATTACCATGTGGAAAAGACTTGCATGTAGTAGATAGAATGTCATTTCGACATTCGACAAAAAAGAATTTGAAAGATGAAAGAAAATGACTAGCAAATAAGAAAAGGCCCCTCATGGTGGGTTAAACCATTAGACTAGTCGCTTTCTGTCATGAATTAGTGGAATTCCTTCCTAGATGAAGATGATCACAAGATTGTTAATGTGTTTAACTATATTAGATACACATACATACTCAAATAGATAAATTACTTTCTACTTTTCTAGTATATGATCATGAAATAAATAAGAGAATAAACTGTCACAGTTAATTAAGTGGAGGATAAAAAGTATATGACAAGTAGTCCTTTATATCTATCTATTTATAATTTGTATTAGTTTCGTTTAGTTTCTTTAAATCTATAATTAGAATATTCTACATTCATGATGTTTAGAATGCAATTTGAACTCTTCTACAATGGTTTCGTGCTATAAATCTAATTGATGTGATATGGCTCATGTCATTTTACTCCATTACTTATCCCTTCTGTCGTTAAAACACATATAAATGTGTTTTCTTTCTTTATACTAGTTTTGTTAAAATCTATTTCCACTTTCCTATGATTTGTCACATATAAGTCATAACTCAATTCCTTTTGAGTTTATATTAATTTGAAAATAAGGAAACCTTTGAAAAATAATGTATGATACATAAAGGGATATGGTTCCAAATTCTACGCCGATCAAATGAGTTAGCCTTGGCTTCCTCGATCTTGCGCCGACAACAAGGTGTGCCCCCAGCCGCGCGCGAGGTCAAGGCCAAGACTGAACCATTTCTAACACTTAGTTCCTTTGACAAAAGACCTAGCTTCCTTGAGTTTGCGCCGGCTACACGGACTTGCCCCGAAGTAACGTCGGACAAGTACAGAAGCTACAAGTGGCATAGCAGTAGGCCAATAGACGCTCAACAGGCTGTACCAGATCATGCCACATGATGAACAATCATGCAGGGGACAAGAAGTACACAAGGACACATACATGGCACCAATTGGCGTGCGACAACCACTGCTCCATGATCTCCACTCACCTACTGATGGTAGACCAGACAACAAGGACAATCGTCAGGACACGAGGATCCATTCAACGTGCGCCAACTACGCTCTCATCTGAAACCACTAACGGTCGTGACAGAGGGGACACAATGGATATTCCTTGTTGTCGACCGCAGGCCCAAGGCCCATCAGCCCATCTCCTTCACAGATCACCTCGGCTATAAATAGAGAACTTCACCTCCAAGTTTAAAGATCGCTCTCTTGCTCTCTCACTATGTACACACACTTTTATCCTCATAAACGATACTTATTCTCACGCTGGAGGGTGGTTCCAAGGAGAACCCCCTTATTTCCCTCCTTGTAACGAGCTTCACGGTGTGTTGATTGTTTTGCAGGATTGAAGAAACTGTTCGTCGAGTTTAGAAGAAGATTAATCTTATTTGGACGAGACACAAACTGAAACCATAAGTCAATCTCCGAATTAACTTGGTGTTTCTTCATTCACGCCCACGGTATACATAAATAAGCATACGGGATCATGTGAACACTTTTTAAGATAAGAACACGTTCACAAACTTCAAGACATGGTTTCATTTAAAAAGTTTCTTGTTATCCGTAAGTTTTATCATCTTATTAATATCTTTAAGAAAATATCATTTTAGGAGTGCTCATAATGTTTTTTTTACCGAATTACCTAAATCTACAAAAACAATGAGGGCAATAGTTGTGTAATGATACAGGTGGAAAAAGGCGGTTGGCCTTTCCCTCTTTATTTGGCCTGGTCTATTCGCACACGGCCTTAGTCTATTTGCACACTCGAAGCGCCCCGCTTTGAGTGTGCAAAAAGACAAAAAGTGTTGGCTGGAAGTTGTGTTGTTTTTTTTTTGAAATAGGTGGGATGTGGGTTAGTTTGGTAGTGTTTTTTGAAGGAAAAAATTGTATTTGAGTTTTATAATACGTTGTTTTATAATTACGTTTTTTTACGTCATTATTTTTATAGAACGTATATAATATAAGTGCGTCTTTATAAACTGTTAACCTAGTTTATTTTGTTAAATTAAACGAACACGTTAAATAAATTGTACCGAAAGCCATAAGAATTAAACGTAAACAATCCAAAACCAACGTGATGTAAATATATATCAGTTTGTACATACAAAACAAAAAGGTACAACTGACTACATAATACATAACAAAACACTATACAAACAAACTAAGGTACTAATCCTCGTGCGGTGGGGACGGTGGGAGGGGAAGTGGAGGCAACCCAGCGAACTCTCGTAGAGAAACGAGCGTCTCGATGATCCAGTCCTGGCGTGCGGCCTGGCGTCTGAGGCGCCGGTCGAAGTCCCGAGCCACCTCACGCGCTACCGGAGGCAGGTCAGCGTAAACGTGCTGCGGGTACTGTGGCGGCTCAGGAGCTGGCTGAACTGGTGGTACCGGGATCTCCTCGATATGCTCCTCCTGAGCCGGATCCTCTAATACAGGCTGAGCCTGAGCCTGAGGCTCCTCCTGAGCCTGAGCCTCAGCCTGAGGCTCCTCCTGAGCCTGAGCCTCAGCCTGAGGCTGGCCCGGGAACTGATCGAGTCCCAGAGCCTGTAGCTGAGCCTGTAGCTGAGCCTGCCGAGCGGCCGCCTGCTCAGCAGGAGGGGCCAACACTCCAGGCCTCAACTCAATAACAACCGGGATGACCTCCGGCACCGGCTCCGGCTGCCAAATCAGCCCGTCTTGGCCCCTAAACCTCAGACCAACATCAAAGCGACGGGTGATCTGCATGCTAGAAACTGACGCGCGGCCCAACCTGGTAGACGGGACCGGATCGGACAGCGCCGGATCTCCCTCGGGCACGATCCCGAGCGAGCGTGCGATGGCGGTGATGTATGAGCCAGTGTGCACCCACCCGCGGAGCTGCCGGTGGTATGCTGTGGCAAAGTAATCTGCCAGGCTGGCTGCTAGATCGCAGGGCTGTCGTCGCAGTAGACAGTATAGAAAGAAAAGGTCACTGAGGTTGACCTTCTCCCTGCTGTTTTCCCGCGGCACGATAGTTGACGCGATAACATGGTGAAGGTATCGGAACAAGGGGTCTTTGATGGTGGTGGCCTTTTGCCAGGATCTCCCAAAGGGAACCCTGGAAATGGCCCTCCAGAAACTGATAAGCGTCTGCCTGTCCATCATCGTAACTGCCTGCGTATATAAATCAGTATCGAGCTCGGCCTCTGTGTACAAACCTGTATAAACAAATAATATTAAATAAACAAATAATAATAATAAACAAATAATATTAAATAAACAAATAATAATAATAAACAAATAATATTAAATAAACAAATAATAATAATAAACAAATAATATTAAATAAACAAATAACATTAAATAAACAAATAATAATAATAAACAAATAATATTAAATAAACAAATAACATTAAATAAACAAATGATATTAAATATAATAATAATAAATAATATTATTTAAACAAACCTGTATGGACAGCAAACTGCCGCACACTCATCTCAAACTCCTGACCGGCGAGACGGAATGTAACCTCGTGGACAGGAAAATCCGGGTCCTCCACGTAATCCGCCGGATGCGGCGCGTATGTAAACGTGGAAAGAAACTCCCACGTCAGCTCAGGGTACGAGTCCTCCATCGCTAACTCAAATAGGCGCGACCAAGGAGTATCTAGTCCAACTATCTCACGCGCCCGCGCGGCCTCTCCCACGGTCTCCAGCAGGCTCCAATCTATCCCTACATGCTCCCCAAGGGGGATGGTGCGCAACCTCGCGCATCTCCCCCTCGCCCGTGACCCCGGCGGAAACTGCAGGTACGGACATGCCGGCTCTCCCTCCTCGCCCACATCTACCTCAGCCTCCATATGCTCAATCTCGTCATCGGAGGAATTCATCCCTGCACGTTGAATATTAAATATAAAATAATAAACAAATAATATTATTTATAAAATTTTAAATAATAAACAAATAATATTAAATATAAAACAAATAATATTAAACAAATAATTAAAAAAAATTTAAAATGAACCAAAGCGCCGCGCTTTGGCCTCGGCGCGGCGCTTTAGTTCTTCGTTTTGAAGAACAGCCCCCAAAGATCGATCATACCGCCCAAATCAAACAAAATTCAAACAAAATGAAACACATAACTTGAACCAAAACGTTGATGTGTGTGTAAATCGTACCTTTTAGCGATTGAAACCTTGAAAACGTTGATGTGTGTGTAAATCGCACCTTAATGTGTGTGTATGTGTGTGGGTTGAAATGGGGGAGAAGGCTGCCCCGCTTCAGCTAAAGCGAGGGTTCAAAGCGCCCCGCTTTGGCCATAGCGGGGCGCTTAGGGGTCAAAACGCCGCGTTATGCTCATAGCGGGGCGCTTTGAGCCTTTTTTAAATTTTTTAAAATTGTTTTTAATTCACAAATGCGTCGATAATAGTCTAAATTTTACGTTTTCTCCATTATACATCATTTTTATTATATATGGACTATATTGCAAGTTCCGGATCAAATCGGTTACGTGTGATGTCTTATTCCGTTATATCGTATCATTTTGGTTTGAAAGCACAAGTACTCCTGTGAGAGGTGTTATGTGTATCAGCCGCCTACCGTAACTGAACATGACATATTTTTTCATTAATTGTAGTATTATGATGTATATTGTCATTTTGGGTCGTACAAGTGTGTATTGAATCTGATTATTATTAAACACATTTAACATACATCGTGAACATATGGGGTTACATTAAGGTCAGGGGCACGATACGTAAGCATTTCGTACGTGTTGATCTGATCCCTGTATAATGTATGCCAGGCTGCTGCGCGCTCTGTTCTGTGTGCTGTCCAGAGTGGGTTTGGGGGAGGCATTGGATAACAACCTCCAAGCTCTACATGTATGAAATGCCCATGGTCGACGAACACAACCGCAACCACCAGGTGAGGTTCCTCAGCTTCGTTTGGCCCGCCCAGCAGAGGGAAAATTGTACAGCTCCCACGCATGTCGAAGCTGTGAACAATCACACCGTATCGTTGGGCAATAAGAAACCCCGTGTCAGGCATCGTCATGTAATTTTCGATATCTGCTCGTCCCACCCCCTTGAAATTGATCCGTCTAAGCAGCGCATCATAATGTCCTATGTTTTCCGGGTCGAAAAACTGCCTCCAAAGCGATTCGTTCGTACGTAACTCCTTTATAAGTTGTTTCCGGATCATCAAATATGAATTTTGTTTCACTCCTAACCCAACAGCCACCGATCGAAACCCACAATGACCATCTGGTTTCACGTCCTTTATTCTAACGATGTATGGATGGATCACTTCGGGAATCTGAGATGCGTAGTTGCGGATCGCTATATCCGTCTTAGGACCGAGCTTGATCATCGGGAAATCAGGGTGCAGGTTGATCGGTTTGGTATTCTTTTGTCTTCTAGAATCTTCGAGTGATATGTACGAGCTGTGACGGGGAAGATCATCTGAGGCCTCGACCCAAGTTTCTTCCGACGGAATGTACGAGCTTTTTCTAGCGGCTTCAACCTTTCTTTCTTCCTGCGTTTTCAATGTTGGGCGACCACGAGTTTTCTTCAGAACAGCAGGAGGTTTTTTGTTATTGTTCCCTGGATTGAGGATTTGCTGAAACTTTTCAAAGAAGCTCCTTTTCACCTGAGGGGGTGTTGGATCGATCTTTTGTTTCAATTTTTCAAATTCCGCGTCTACATCGATATCCTCTATGTTTGTCTTTGCAGGCTTGAAGTTAAGCTTCTTCCAGAACACGTCTATGTGTGTGATCCGGAGTTGCTGACCTGTGGATGAAAACAAATTAGGTGGCAAAATCATAACGAGAAAGGTCAAAGATATTAATTACCTTTATTTTCCAACTTTTCCAAACGACAGGCACATGGCAAACCACAGCTGGTAAAAAGTTGGCAACCACAGCTTGCACCGTAGGCTCTCAACCCGTCTTCCTTACGTTTTAGTTCCCTACTCAAAAGCTCAATCGCATATATTGAAACCTTTCTGAGAATATATGCAAGCATGGGCTGCTTCTTGTGGTGCGTCATCACTTTTCGGAGGCTTGTTTCAAAGCTTGTACTAATCTCGGTGTATTGTCTATCAACAACATGATCAACATACAGTACAAGTTTATCCAGTGTGTTGCGATGACTTGGAAAGTGACTTTTTAGTGTTGCATGCATGCCCTCAACCCTGTTGGTCGTAGTTTGGTGAAAGTTGATAGTTTTGTTAATCCAGCATGATACAAACTTTTCACGGTACGGATCCAACCAGGATTTCTTCATATAATCAAAAACCTCTAAAATTAAAAAAAAACGTAAATAGTCAGTTTTTGTTATTATATAAAATTTGAACATAATTATGTAAGAAATACCTACGTTCACGGTCATCTTCTTTCAGCTGTGCTTCAAGGTTTTCCAAGTTATAACTGTATATTTCCTCGGTCGTAGACTCGCACAATAACCAAAAACTACGTACGAATTCTTTCCAATCCGTGTCAGAGAATTTCTTCTTGCTGTTCTTATTAATATTTTGTTGAATATGGAACCGACAAAGATACTTATGCGCTTTTGGAAAAACTTGTTCACACGCGTTCATCAGCGCAAAATCCCTGTCTGTTAAAATCACGCGCGGTTCCATACATCCTACCAGCATAGACTTGATCCTCTGCAACACCCATAGGTAGTTCTCTGACTTCTCAGCGGAAATTACCGCACAAGCAGCCGTAAACGATTTGTTTGTCGACGTCATGCCTACGACCTGAACAAATGGCAGGTTGTACATGTTCGTTTTGTAGGTGGCGTCAATAATTAGCACATGCGGGAAGGCACACCACATCTTGAATGATCTTTCGTGAACAAAGAAGACATCTTCAACTTCGTTTGATATCTCATTCGTGCGCATGTAATAAGTGTAATTTTTTTCGAGAAGAATGCTTTCAAGTTTTTGCATCGGAGACTTACCGACATTTTTTTCGGCGTTGATCTTCTGAACAGCGTTGTGTATATCTTTCGGAATAAGCTTTCTAGCCGGATTGTTTTTTGTCAGCGTTCGCCAGATACTTTGGTTGGGAATGTCTTGCTCTGCCAGCTCCTTAACCAGTTTTGTATCCTCCGAAGAAAGCCTTCTCGCATACGCGTGACCCTCTAAGTTTTCAATAGGAGTGTGGTTATGCTTCGCCTTCGTCACCTCGATCCTCCAAACACTTCTGGATGATTCCGAAAACCCGATCATCTCGAACGGGCAGCCTATTTTCTTGCTACCCGTTTTCCTCTGTGTAGCTATACTCTTATGCTCCCCACCAAAAGTACGTTGAAACCAAATCTTGTAATTCTCTCCTCTTTTATTCGACCTCTTAGTCACAATGAGGTAACCGTTGTCTTTTGCCGTGTCTTGTACCCAACGCACCAACTCTTTACGTGACGAAAAGGTCTGCGTCGTATCAAACGAAAACGTAACCGGGTAACAGCCTTCCTCGTCAACAGACACATCCCCCGGCTCACCATCGTCACCGAGGTCCGAATATACTTGATGTTCAAAGTTGTGCTCGCCACCGTAACCGAAATTCGAATAACCTTGTAAGCTCTGTTGACAACCGTAACTGTCGTTTGGACCACACTCCTGCTGTACAAAGCTGTACTCGCCACCGTAACCGAAATTCGAATAACCTTGTTGTGCGTAAGGGTCCTCCACAGGGGTATTCAAATCCAGCGTCACCGTGTTATCACGATAACGAATGCCAGATACAACCTCTGCCTCCCTCAAGTTGGACGAGACCGGTTTCTCATACGAGTCAGAAATAGCGGTCCCCTCGTAAGAATCAGGAACAACTGTCTCGTCAGAATATTGACCGAAAATATAGTTGTTTAACCACGACATCGTTTTTTCAAGAGATGTAACTAATACAGCAAAACCGCGCGTTATTTTGAAGAAACACAACGGATGGGTGAATGTATATCGAAGTGTCTGTGAATGAAAATGTATATGGTCGAAGCACTTCTGTCTCAGAGGTTGCTTTTAAAAGGTAAAATTGGTGAAATTTGGGGTCGAAGCGCCGCGCTATGGCCAAAGCGCGGCGCTTAGGGTTACCGACAAAACATCATAATCAGCTTTATGTCTGTCAAACAGTATCGAATGTTTCAAACGTCAATCGAAGCACGTTTTGTCGATCGAAGCGCCGCGCTTTGGCCATAGCGCGGCGCTTTGGGGTGTGAAAATAATTTTGGGCGTGTGCAGCTAGCATGACCCCTTTATTTTTGCTTTTTTTGTTTTGTTATTTTTTTTTTTTTTTTTTTGCTTTTTGTGTTTTTAAATTATTGGCTTACATGGGCGGCAAAGGGAATAGTATCAGGCTGCTTGGCACTCTCCTATTGGCCCAACAAATTCACGATTTTATCCCGCTTTAAAATTACGATTTTGCCATGAGTTCAAAATTATGTTTTTACCCCACTTAAAAATAAATTTTTGCTTTTACTCCCAGCTAAAAATTTCAATTTCGCCATTGGTTGAAAATTACGATTTGGCCCCGTTTAAATTTACAGTTTTGCCATTAGTTTTTTTTTCTCTCAGCCAAGTTACGATTTTGCCCTCAACTTAAATTTACATTTTCTCCATCGTTTTTGTTTGTTTTCCTGGTTAAATTACAATTTTGTCCCCAGTGTAAAATTACAGTCATGTCATTGTTTTAGTTTTTTTTTTTAAATTGTGGTAGTGTTTTGTTTTAATTTGCTGACTAGATGTAATTTTTATTCGTGTCAGGCGGCTGCCTGCCACACGCTCATTTGTCCTGAAAAATTATAATTTTTCCCCTAGTTTAAAATTTTAGTTTTTCCATCTTTTCTTAGCAAAAATATGATAATGGTTGACTCGATGTAACTTTTTTGAGACCGTGTTATGAGTAGTATGTGCAAGTAACAAAAACACAGACGTACATGTTATGAGAGAGAAAAAATCTACGGCTAAGTGCCCCGCAACGCGGGCAGGGCAAACAATAGTTATCTATATATGAAAGATAAATGTCTATATATGAAAGATAAATGTCGGTGACATTTACCAAATCAATCCTCCTTTTGTATTTTACTATAACCCCTTATTTGTTTATTTACTACATATTTGGTCCTCTATTTATGTTGCTTTATACTTTGAAGTTTATTATCAATCCCTCCTTTTGCATTTATTGCATTTATGTTTTAAACAACTATTTGGTTATGATAATCGTTCAATTGCAATATATATACTGAGTAAAGATCAAATAGGAAGTTTATTTTGGCTAGAAAGGATAGGAAGCAATAGGATTATGACATGTGGCAAATTTTAAAATAAAGAGAAAGGGTATTTTAGTCAGTCTCGTTCTTTCTTCTTCCTTCTTCTCCCCAGTTACTTCAAAACCCCTCATTTTCAAAACCCACCATCTTCAACCATTTCTTCACTTTCTATCTCAATAATCACTACATTATAGTGCGATTTTCATCACCAATCAATGATTCAACCACCCGATCAAAGCGTTCTTCAGCTTTTTTTGAAGAAAACCCAGTTTAATTTCATACAAAATCTCGTTTTTTTCCTGCTGATTTTGAAGATAATCACTCGATCCATTCGATTCGAGCGCTGATAAGTGTTTCAATCATTCAAAATTCATCAATTGTTGAAGAAATCACTTCGATCCAGGTAAGAAATTCTTTAATTTCATTTTTACGATCTGGGTTTTTGATTTAGTCATTGCTTTTTACGATATTGGCGGGGGTCCGGGGGCAGCGCCCCTGGTAGGGGGGTCCCAGGGGCGGCAGCCCCTGGCGGGGTCCAAGGGGCAGAGCCCCGCCAGGGGCTGCCGCCCCTGGCTGGGGTTGAGCTGCCAGGTTCGATTAAATTGTTGTAATAAAAATGCATCAGAAAAATTAATTTTCTGTAAATTGCCTCTGGAAACTGCATTCGTAAACTGCATTGGTTCAGACAGTTCACAGCATAGACAATTCACAGCACAGACAAAACTACATTGCGTTTCTGGCCATTGCGTTTTAGAACTAAAACATTTTTATGTGTTTTCTAGCCATTGCGTTTTAGAAAAACACATTCTTGAAGTGTTTTTTGTGCATTGCGTTTTAGGTAAAACACTTTTTTAGGTGTTTTCAGTCAATTGTGTTTTACAGAGAACACTTTCTTTTGTTTTCTGGCCATTGCGTTTTACAAATAAAACATTTCTTTGTGTTTTTTGTGCATTGCGTTTTAGGTAAAACATTTTTTTATGTGTTTTCAGTCCATTTCATTTTAGAAAACAGACATTTTAAGTGTTTTCTGGCCATTGCGTTTTACAAATAATACATTTCTTTGTGTTTTTGGTGCATTGCGTTTTAGGTAAAACACTTTTTTATGTGTTTTCAGTCCATTGCGTTTTAGAAAACAAACATTTTAAGTGTTTTCTGGCCATTGCGTTTTAGAAATAAGACATTTGTTTGTGTTTTTGGTGGATTGCGTTTTAGGTAAAAAACACATTTTTATGTGTTTTTAGTCCATTGCGTTTTAGAAAGTACATTTTCTTTTGAGTTTTTAGGCTACTGCGTTTTAGAAATAAGACATTTCTTTGTGTTTTCTTGCCATTGCGTTTTACAAATAAGTCATTTCTTTGTGTTTTTTGTGCATTGCGTTTTAGAAAAATGTCATTTTTTAGGTTTTTTTTTCATTGCGTTTTACGTAACTGGGGGTTTTTCTATTGCGTTTTACGCAACTGGGTTTTTAATTTTTTTTTTTTTGAAAATATAGCAATAGTATACTCGTTTTAAAGATAAAAAAACGCTCGTTTTTTTTGGTGCAATTTTTATAAAAAAATAATGTCGTATGAAAGAGTTATTAACGTTTAAAAAATGGGGGGAATTGGAGGAGAGAGAAACTATTGGCTTGGATTGACTAGAATGCCCCTAAACAAACTCACGCGCCTCTTTTCTTCCCTTCAATTTCCCTGATTTAATCTTAGCCATTGATTAACTAAATGGATGGTCAATACCACTTCCTAGCCTTCCTAGCCAAAAACTCTTCCTATTGTATAATATTACTAAAAGATGAGACATTCTAACATACGACACTTTAACTATGAACCATTTTTTAAGCTTACTTTGCATGTCAAAAATAATCATTTTCATATAATTACCGTTATTATAATAAGTTTTTTCAATGTCTTTGAAAGCGTGTGGATCGTCGCATATAAAGCAAACGATACCTGCCCGTTTGATATTTACAAGGATCACGAACGTCGACGTTATGAACTCAAATTAGTTTACATTCAACTTAGAATTCTTCTATGTATCCGCGCCGCAACGCGCGCGGAAAATTTTACTATTTTTCTACAAATACCATGTATCTTATCCAGAGGCGTACCCATCTGTATCCTAAGGTGGACGGGCGCACCTCTTGTAAAAAAAATATTGCTAAACTCCCGGTAAAATCCTGACCGCATCCTTGAACATTTTCGTCCACACCCCTTGGAAATTTTCATCCGCCCCCTTAGGAAAAAAAATCTCATAAATTTATACAAAAAAAATATTGTAAACACAGATTTTTTTTAAATACAACCTAACTAACTTTCACTTAACTCAATTAACTTTCTCTTAACGTTGAACCTAATAACACACCATAACCCAAGCCCAACCCAATTTAATAATCTAATTTGAATTAAAATATAATAACTCAACCCACCGCAATTACGGCCACCAAACTTACGAAAACAACATCTTCATCACTCTTTCCGAGTATGATTCGATCATTTTATTGTTTTCCTGTTTTATTTGGATTTTTAGGAAAAATAAAATTGTTAAAAAGTTTGAAATTTTAGTTGTTTTGTTGTTTTTCGAAACTTTAGTTGGCTGATTTTATTGTTTTGGTTAAAGTTTATTGTGATTCATGTTTTGTTAGAAGGAATCAACAACTAAAACCATGGCTTTATTTTAAAGTTGAAAATTATGAAGTTTGGTGATGACTGTTTAAGTGTTTAGTGTTGAAAATTAGTTGTATATGTTATATAGAGAAATATTTGATTAGATAAGTAGTTCTAGATGTTTTGGATAGACTTTAAAAAAATGAAACACGTAGAGCGACATTTTAAATATGTTTGTAACGACGTTTGATATGTTTTTTATTATTATATAAATTTTAGGTTGATGTTTTTTGTTTTACATGATCCCAAATCGACCCGATATGAACTGAATTTTTTAAAATACCTAGGACCTAAATTTAAAAAAAAAGTACACACCCTTATGAAAAAATTTCTGAGTTCATTACTGGTCTTATGTTAAGAAAAGAAAAAAAAAATAAGAAAATAAGAAAATTGAAAAGAAAATGGGTTTGGTAAGTTGGGGGATGGGACCAAAAAAATGTGAGTGCATAACCTCACTATCAACGTGTTGCCATACATTTATATGAATAGGAGTGGATCACATCTAACCAAAAATAGTCACATTGTCAAGTCAAGCTTTATGTGTTGATGTATCTGAGTTTTGGTGCAATTCAGCCCACATGATTTTATGTGTTGATGTATCTGAGTTTTGGTGCAATTAATCCCACATGATATTGGAATTTATATAAATATTTTTTTATTTATAAACAGACTATTTTCGATGACAAATTATTAGTTTTACTTATATTGCTTAGCTTCTGTTTTCATAAATTTTAGAGAACACCCATTATTTTAGGGAAGTTAGATTTAAATAACTTCTACTTTTACAAATTGATCAATAGCACTTTCAAGTTTCGATCTATACAACATCAATCCCAATCAATTTATTTTCGATATCACTCTCAAACGAACCCAACACTAACCCAGTTTGCTGACGACAGATGCCACGTCACCAATCCAAGTGCAACATCAGCTGACACGTCATAAAAAGCCAAGTAAGATGCCACGTCATCAAAAAGCCAAATTAGTTGCCCCATCACCACACAAGTGCCACATCAACAAAAAACTAACTGGGTTAATGTTCAGTTAATTTGGGAGTGATATCAGAAAATAAGTTGAAAGATGAGAGTGATGTTGTACAAATTGAAAGTTGAGAGTTTTAACGGCCAATTGGTGAAAGTTAGGGTTATTTAAATCCAATATCCAATTATTTTATTGGGAGATGATCAAATAGGTATTATAGTTTGGGTAGGAAGGAATGGGGTTATGACATGTAGCATAATTGAAAAATAAAGGGGAAGAATATTTTAGTAAGTCTTATATCATTTTTTTCTTTTTCTCTTTCCCTGCAACTTTAAAACTCATCATTTTCAAAGCCCATCATCTTCAACATTTTCTTCACTTTCTATCTGAATAATCACTACATCATAATGCGATTTTCGTTATCAACCAGCGATTCAAATACTCAATCAACGTGTTCTTCAACTTTTTTTGAAGAAAACCTAGTTTAATTTTATACAATTTCTAATTTTTCCGTGATTTTGAAGTGAATCACTCGATTCGTTCGATTCGATCGTTGATAACTGTTTCTAACATTCAAATTTCGTTAATCGTTGAAGAAATTCGAAAAGATTGGCTTCGATCTGTATAAGAAACTTTTGAATTGCGTTTTACGATCTGAGTTTTTGAATTAAGTCGTTGCATTTTACACAAGAAAGAAAAACCCACATTTTTTTGTATTTTAGTCTATTGCGTTTTAAAAACAACACATTTCTTTGTGTTTTTTGTCCATTGTGTTTTAGAAAAAAAAAACATTTCTTGTGTTTTCAGCCCATTGTGTTTAAAAAAAAACATTTTTTTTTGTGTTTTTTGTACATTGCGTCTTAGAAACAAAACATTTCTTTTGTATTTTTTGTCCATTGCGTTTTATAACACAATGAAAAATACATTTGTTTTATGGTTTTAATCCATTGCATTTTATAAATATGAGAAAACCCCTGTAAAAATCAAACACATGACCTATTGGTCTTAAAGCCTTATCTCACTCTAAAATACCACTAGGCTATAAAGTCATCGTATATAGGCAAAATAAGTATGAGGATATATCACTTATCCATATATTTAAGATCAATGCTATATTTATCTAGTCTTTTTCCGTGTTTCATTGATTACGTACATTCTTACTTTTTATATTATTTTATTCTCATTATCTACTACTTCTAATAAAACAAAATAACTTATGCCACGTAGCATATGCTGAGACCCTTTTTTTTTCAATTGTCCGCCAAAACCATTCTCCTCATACGCTTCTCTTCTTTTCCCCTATTCTCTAAAACCTAATTAATATCCAACCGTTTCAAAATCATCTCTTCAATCAAGCGCTCCTCTCAATCAAATTCACAGTTTCCATAATGAATACAACCTTTCCTTTGTATCTTATTTTGCAAATCAAGAACCCTAAATCTAAGTTGATCTTCCATTTTAGCGATTAGTCTTTGATGCATTCATCAGCTAGAACGATTTCTTCTTCGATCGGTATGTTCTTCCTTCAATCAGGCCTAGTGACATTCAACTACAGGAAACTAAGTAGCAGGTTTGTTTTCCTCTTCATCTTTAATACTTTAAACTGACATTCTTTCGTGATTCGTGTTTAATTGTGATTTTCATTCATAAATGTTAATGGTAAGCATAGGTTAATGCTTCATGACTGATATCGATTTTGAAAAGGAAAGAGGGCTAGCGACTGAAGAATCGTGTTTAATGTACGTTCAATGTTAATTTATGATTCCTACATCCATCTTTTTGTTCGATTGTGAATGGTACTATGTCTGTTTGAATTGTTATTTTTGTTTGTGTGTTGGTTTTATGTGATTTGTAAATCTAGGGTTTCTGTTTGTTCAATTTACAAGTTAGGGTAATTTTTTTTTTCTTTCACAATTTAGGTGAAATTCAGATTGCGCCTTTTGGCCTTGATTCCAGCTGCATTTAGCACTCTGTCAATCTCAGCGACTTTTGGCTCCTCTGTTTCTGATCACCTCCACATCGTAAGTTTTTTTTTATTTTATTTTATTTGATTCAATATGAAGGAATTCAAATCATTGGATTAGTGTTTTTGTTGTTGCAGATTGTTAAGGCTCAAATTGGACCTGAGATGGTTCTTTTGTTGACTAAACACCTGTTGTTTTCAAAGTGAGTATTATGATCTTGAAAAGTAAATATTATAGGTCCAAGTAGTGCCTTGGGTGAACCACATTATATGGCTAAAGCATGGCAAACAAAGCTAGCATGTGACAGAAATTGTAAATTAAGTAGGCATCTGAGGATGAACCACTGGTGACCACAACAATCTCCGTCCTTTGCTTTTCTTATTTCGAGTGTAACGAACCTTCTATAAGAAGAACCTATGGAGAAATCTGATGAACTTATGGTGCGAGTTTTAAAGTCACAGCCAATTGGTTTCGATTTAGGAAGTAAAAGTCAAATCTCACATTTTTTAGATGCTCAGTAACTGGTTCAGTGTCTTTTTCTTTTTAATGTATCTATCTTGACCTAAATTTTCTTGATTAAAGTTGTGTTTGTTAGTTTAACTCTGATTATGCTTCAGATTTGACTTGGATGGACACTGTTGATTAGTGGTTGAGACTAAAAGGTACCTACTTTGTCGAGCTATTAAGGTTTTGGTGAGTAAAGAACAGGATCTGGATTTTTTTTTGTCAAGAATCGTTTATTAGTTTTGTTTCTTTTCTTTTCTTTCCTTCTTTTATATTATAAATAATGTTTTTTGCTTGCAGGCTTGCAATGAATTCTGAAGTCAAGTAACATCCACCGCAGATATGTTGAGCTTGCTGGAAAATTCAGCCGATGTTTCACACCGGCCACCTGCGCTGCTGCTCCACCGCCTAGTCTCATTAGGTTTGCACAAATTAGCACAAAACTGTTTCAATTTCATGATTTTTCGGATTTAAATTGAATTTTGTGGGTGTTGTTTATGGTTATTATTTTATAAGTTTACTTTTAACCTATCCCGCATTTTGCTGACATGACATATGTTGCAGGCTTCTTTACAATAATAATTTATCAGGCCCTTTTCTTTTAGAGTATAGTGAACGGCCAATACATCTTATATTGTATGTGTTCTATCTTTACTAGATTGACATTGAAAACTAGAGGTGTCAATATGTGTGAGTTGGGTAACTGTTAGCTCATTGTATTTTGTAAATAGATATGTTTAGCTTGATATTGTGTTTTAATCACTCTGCTATTTTTATTTTTAGGGACATAGATATGCTTAGTAGGGAAAGCGACTACTAGCGAAATTCACCACATCGGGAGACGCTCGCCCAAAGCTAGAAGGAAGGTGCAGTAGAAGAGGCTCCTATTGGTCCCACATCTCTCATATCCCCTGCATCAAAATAAACCCAGCAAACTTCTTCTATACCACCCATCAAAAATTGTAAGTAATATTTCAATAAAAGTACATTATCACTTCAATAAAGTCCAAAAAATAGTATGTGTTTGATTATCAAGTTAAACCCATCATTCCATCACAGCCTGTTTAATGGCAAACGGGTCAACTGGATGGGTTTTCATTAAACTGGTGGCTCTTTATACGTTTTTATGTATTTGCAAAACTGTTTTGAAAAGAAAATTTATTTTGTCTTTTTATGTTTACAGTCGAGAAACTGACAATATTTGTTTTGAACTGATGTCAACAGAATTCAGTTGTCTGTTACTTGATCGTCATTTGGTAAATGTGGTACTTTGTTGACTTAACGTTATGGAGTGTACCGTCAGAAGAAGATGATGTGAGTAGATGTAGCCAGTTGTCCAATCTTCTTCCTTTATCTCTTACTATTGAAAGAAATTAAAACATTGAAGCTAAGTACACGTATATGCATAATTGATACTAAATGAACTTGCTTAACGTCTTTCTTTTTATAATAAATTTATAGAGAAATCCTTACAAATGCTTCTCTTATGACTTGCCAATACCGACAGGCAGAGAAGAACGAGCATCAATATAAGTTACCGGTTCTTTTATAGGCACAATATAAGTTAATTTTATTTTTTACAAAATGGGGATAAAAAAGACTTTAATAATCTAAGTGGCGTGTTAAAAAATAAAATAAAACTTTAGTCACTTTATTTCATGTTAGACGATACAAGTGTTTTAATCAAGTAAGGTACTCTTTTGACTTGTGTGTAACTGTGGACTATGGAGAGGGAGACAAAGGTGAAATGAAAAAAACAACAGATGGACATCAAGCAAACGAATCATGGATCAGCCCAAGTAAATGGGCCTATCTATAGAAACACTAATTGGATGATACTCAACTTTTTGAAGGGACTGCATACATGGTTTATATGCTAAACGTTGTTTCGTTTCTATGACATTTTAAAGGACTTTTCGGATAAAATCGGGATCTGTATTTGTTCTTTGACCCGTTTACACATTAATCGGATCCTTCAATAATCATACTCATCGCAAAATGTCAATTATGTACTGCAACTTCTAATGTTAGTGAGTTCGTCAATGTCAATTTTGTTATTCTTTGTTCGTGTCTCTAATTTTTCTTTCTTATAGTTTGTGTTGTTCCTCGATTGTTTGCATTGTCTTTATTTTCTTTATTTTTGGGTTTCGTATAGTGATTTGTTGCGTGTACATACCTATTTGTTCATCTTCATGTGGTTTGTGTATGTTGGAATTGAGTATCTAGACATGAAAAAGGTAGGTATTCTTCTATTTCTATTTAGGAAAAACACGGTTCGAAGATTCCTTGAAATGCTTTCACCTTCATCAAACTTTGATACTGGTGTACCCATTTACCATATTTTAATGAAATCTTGACCTAGAGGTAACTTTTTTTACATTAGCTTTTGTGGAGGAATTTCACACCTTGCCTTTTGCGGAAGCGTGATTATGGTGTGACTTTCTTAATATCGTTGCATTCAATCATAACATCAACTATATGATAAAACCATAGGTTTGTCATCCATTAAATAAGTTTAAAACATAACAACATTGTTTCAAAACGTAAACTTCAAATTCAAGTTTTACAAACCGTACAAATTGTTTATGAGTTCATTAAGGACTTGCCAAAAGATATTGAATAGCACCAAGGTTTGGAAGACGTGTCTTGTCCAGGAATAAGACACACTGACCAAACGCAAAGACCATGGATGACATCTTTATTTCTAACGCAGCATAAAAACTTCCAACGCCCGCCAGATCCACTTACAAATTCCCTGAAATACATGTAGTTTGAAAACATCAACAAAAGTTGAGCGAGTTCATGTGTTTGTTTGTGTGTATGAGTAAACCTTTGAAATCATTGTAAGTATGTCTGTAAATTTATAAGTCCCGGTATGAAAGCAACAAGGAAAAGATCACCAATGGTTTGCAAGGCCATTGATATGTGTCAAGTGATGCAGGAAGACTCAAACCTAGCAGATTTCGTCAGTGAGACATTGTCACCTCATGGTCCACTCAGCGGACTCAGGAGTGGGGCTCGCTACACCCGAATAGATCTATCACTCATGTCCCTCGGTCCTACAACGAGGATTAATGGCCTCAAGTATCCGCCTACCCACTCACATGATCTATGGTTCTTTCCTAGGCTAACCATACCAATTGTATTTGTATGTAATCCTTTTGTAACATGTATTTCACCCCCGAAGTAAATAAACAAAACAGTTTAAAGAAAAGGGGGACATGAACTCACAGTATTGCGTCTTCGGTACTCGTAACTCAAATCTCCTCAGCAACACGACTGCCTACAATGTTCTAACGTCTATTAGACGAACGGGTCGTGCCTTGTCTTAGTATTTACGTTTTTGAGTTACGTTTACTTCATGTCTTCAATATTATTCCAAGTTATAATTATTTGTTAAAATAGTGATTATTTTAACTTTAAATTATGTTTAATTTTGGAATAATTGTTTAAACAGTATCTTCGTAATAATACTTCTCAAGTATTTCCTTCCCAAGGATGGGGGTATCTTATACATGTATGTTCGTATTCTTGTATTGGTATATCTTGCCATGTGTTGGCGTCGTATTCCGGTGTGTACGTATTTTCTTAATAAATATCCAATATATTCCCAAAACAATATATTTTCAAGTCTCACTTAGAAAATATATATAAACTTATTTTGTCCAAAAATATTGTATTTTCAGAATATATATATTTTTCCCAAAAATCATATATCTTCTAAGTACTCTAGAAAAATATATTTTTACTTCCAAAAATGATATATGTTCTCTTTGTAAAAAATATGATATAACTTTGTAATATTTACAAAAATCATATTTTCATTTCTTGTATCCAGAATAATATTTACCAAAAATATATTTGTAACGGTATTTTCCGGAATATTTCATTAGTTACGTTTTTGCGTTCAGTTTCGCAATATTAAGTGTGTAACTTATATATTTATTCCTTGTGATTTTTTGTATTAATTTGGATTTGTAAGTTCTTGGTATTTGTAAGTTATATTATTTTACCCAAAAATAATATAACTATTCCACAAAGTATACAAATATTCACACAAGTGTCTTTAATATAAAATATATATTCTAAATATATATTTACCCATTTTTATTTATAAAAATCATCCTCCAATACTTGTATTTTTGTTACAAAAATTATGGTAAAGTTTATATTGAAAACCATAGTTAAAATACACTAGTAAATATTTGTTAGAAAATATTTCTTTAAGTGTTTATATTTTTAGAAAATTTTGCCATAGTTTCCATTGAAAATGGAGGTGTCCATGCTATTTAAGCATATCATTTTCTTTTCAAAATCAACACATAATAATCAACAATCAACTCTAAACAATATTATACTTACCAAGTGCTAGAACATAGCCATCTACATAAAGATCATGAACTTGAGTTTTCACAAAAACTTGTAGTAACTTGGTAGTATGTTTAGTAGGCTTAGTTACCCTCCAAAATATATTTACTTCTTGATAAACTTCGTTCTTGAAAGTTTTAGGTGTTTACAACTTGTAAACATATTTCACAAAAACGTTTCTTTATGGATCTTCTTGTTTCATAAGTATTTACACACTTGTTTTACCACTAAAAATGGTGTTGGTTTAAGTAAGAATCAATATTTTCTAAAAATCATCTTTTGAACTTGGTTCTTTTGAAAAACCATTCATAGATCTTAGATTCATAAGACTACTAGCTTACTTTGTTTATTATTTTTCAAGAAGTCATCTTATTTTCAAGTTCATGCTTATATATGAGGATGACCGCCTTGTGTTAACACATAATCATCCTCTAACTTGCTAGATCATGTGTTTAATCACAATCTAGCAAGCTCCTTATAATGATCAACATCATAATCTCAAGTAAACAACAAGCAAGTATCATACATATACTAAACAACACTATTTCATCAAGATTTCATCATATGTTTAGCTTATGTTCAAGATTCATGTATATGTCTTATAATGTTCATCAAGATAATCATAGTTTATCATCTTTTAACCAATCAAAATAGAAGTAACAAAGGGTTAAGAGGGTCTTACAACTAGCTCTAAGCTAGGGAAGAACACAAGATGAAAATGGAGTGGATAAAAGCAATTGATGGAGGTCCTTCAAGTTCTACAAGCACCAAGCTTCATAAAACACCTTCTAACACCTTGGAATGATCTTGGATTGAATGGACTTGAAAGGAAAATGATGATGGTGGTGGTGGTTACCTACGGCCAAGAATGGGAGGGAGAGAGGAGAAGAGTTGAGGTGTTGTGAAGATGAAGATGTTGATGTGTTCTTATAACCACTAATCTCTATTGTCCAATGGTTCCAATGTTCTTAGAAGTACAAACATAATCTCATGTAATCTAAGCAAGATCAATATAGATTTAAGGTAATCTTGGAAAGATTATGGTGATCACAAGTGGGGCCACATGTGACCGTAAATACCAAGGGGGGGGGGGGGTTAAATGTAAGTTTGAATGATAAAGTAGGTAATTAGTTGAAGGTTAAGTGTAAAAATCTAGTGTTTTAAGTGTAGGATGTATTATGTAATGTGTTAGGGTGTTCAGGGACCATAACTAGCCAAGAAATAATAAAACAATGCTTCTAGCAATATTTTGGTGTTCCGGGTAATGTCCGGTCGCTTGGTTAGATACCGGTTCGTTAAAGTGTCAAACTTATTCGTTTAGTGATCTTTAAGTACCCTTTTGTGACACTTTTAATTCCCGACACTTAGGAAAGCATTCAGGACCATTTTGCCTTATTTTTGCATGTTACCAGCATGTTAAATTGCTGAAATTTGCTGAAATATGCAGAATTCTGCACTTTTAGTGGGTTTTAGGCACTTTCCAGCACTTAAACTATTACCTAGTGAAGCAGTTTTATGGTTCTTACTTCCCTACACTCCATACTAGTGTAGAACTTGGTTTCCGACTCATACTGGGTCTCAAAACACTGTCTGTCTATGTACTGAACATCGTCAGCATTTTTCTGAGTTATCCGCTAACTATGCCAATTGTGCTTTGTGCATCATTTATGTCACTAAAGTCTGTATGTGAAATGATGTGACAGTATGTAATATGTGATGCACATGTATGTATGATACAGAAATCAGAAAGTAGTTTAAGTCATAAATTGTAATTCAGCACAGTCATTAAGCACTAATCAATATTAATTAATTGTTCGGATACACGCAAATTTCACAGTTGTCACATTCTCCCCCTGTTAAGAAAATTTCTTCCCTGAAATTTATACTACCTTAACTCCTTAGGGTTACATTATGCGTGTATGTATATGAATAACACTGAGGTAGGTAACTGTCACGGCCTCCGTCCCAGTTTTACCCGGTCCAGGAGCCGTGGGACAGAAACCCGTGGTATTTATTAATTGAGTTGACAGTGAAAGATTTAACAGGATCTTTTAAAACTTGAAATGCCCGATTATTTTATTTCATAAGTCAGGACAACCTCGTAATTTACAATAGAGGAATTTCAAAAGGAAATTCCCTGATTTACAAAACATGTTTATTTGTTTAACTGAGCCACTACTTCAAGCTTTGTTAGTGCTCCGTAGCACTTTTCCTTGGTTCACAGTAGTCACCTGAAACATGTTTTAAAAAAATATTTTATCAGCGGGGAAATACTGGCGAGTCACTCAAATTTGATAAAATGACACGTAGTTATAAATTACAGCATAAGAGCGATTACAACGGCTTCAATCTTATTTTTATCTGGCGCCGTGTCACCTCCTGGTGACGATGGTCATACCACTATTGGGTCCTTTCACCCAAGTAGTGATGATTATCACTGTTAGGATTTATTAGCCTAACCGTGAGAAATTAGTAATGTGCACAATACCCCACTAGCCAGTGATTCAAGATAACCACGACTTAATCCCTGTAATTATAACTTTGAAAAATGGTTTAGAGTATTGTAAAACATAATTGATAAAAAGAGAATGACTCACATTGCAGATTTAAACGGGCAGAGTGTTAGCCTACTGATTAGCCTTGTAACCTAATTTAATAATGCACACGAACTAGGTTAGTAACTAATACAGCATTTACGATAACTCACGAGATTAAAACCCTCACAACGAATGACAAAGTGCAACACTTAAACATCCATCGAATTCACGACGAATGACAAAGTATAGCCCTAATTTGGGCAGCACTTAAACATCCATTGGATAGTTTAAATCGATCGGACATTGAATCGTAGCAGCGATCGAGTTAATACCCTGTATCGTAGCAGCGCCTTGCTATCTTAAATTTCGAATTTGAGCAGTGAGACTTCGTTTTTAATCAAAACTTTCGACACCAGTGAACTGCTCAATGCCCAGGCAATTTATAGCAAAAATTTAAGTCTTACGCAGCCCGCGTAAGCCTTAACAGATTCTTACGCGGCCCCCGAGAGCCCCCTATGCGTAGATTAGGGCATCCGTGTCACACCTAGGTCTGCCACGTGGCCCTGAACGCTTATCCGGTCAAACACACTTTGACGCGGCCCGCGTAAGCTTTCCTTATGGCTTACGCGGCCCGTCTGAAACCCAAAAAAAACCTTGATTTCTTAGTTTTTCATGCACGTTAAGGTTTCAGGGGTCCTGGTTTTCACTTACAGGTCGTTTTGGGACATTTTTGAAGGTCCTTACATCCTCCCTACCTTATTTAAAATCTCGTCCTCCAGATTTACTGGAATAATGAGGATATTTTCGCTTCATCTCCGATTCTAGTTCCCAAGTGTATTCGGGTCCTCTTTTTGACTCCCACTTGACTTTAACTAGTACCAATCTTTTGTGCTTGAGAAACTTGATCTTTCTGTCTTCTATTTGAAGTGGTTTCTCAACAAATTTTAACTTCTCATTTACCTCTACATCTTGAAGAGGTATTACCAGAGATTTGTCAGATAAACACTTCTTGAGGTTGGATACATGAAATACGTCATGTACTCCAGCTAATTCTTCTGGTAGTTGTAAGCGATAGGCGACTGGCCCTATTCGCTGTATTACTGGGAATGGTCCTACGTACCTTGGACTTAACTTTCCTTTCTTACCGAACCGAACTACTCCTTTCCAAGGAAAAACTTTCAAGAGTACCCTGTCTCCAACTTGAAACTCTAGTGGCTTGCGTCGATTATCGGCATAACTTTTCTGGCGATCTCGAGCCGTTTTCAGTCTTACCTTGATTTGAGTGATCTTGTCGGTGGTCTCTTGCACAATTTCAGGACCTTATAATTGACTTTCTCCTATTTCTGCCCAACAAACTGGAGTTCTGCACTTTCGTCCATACAGTGCTTCGAATGGGGCAGCTTCTATGCTTGCATGATAACTATTATTATAGGAGAATTCGATTAAGGGTAGGTGGTTGTCCCAGTTCCCACCAAAATCTATTACACATGCCCTAAGCATGTCCTCCAGGGTTTGGATCGTCCTTTCACTTTGTCCGTCTGTCTGAGGATGATATGCAGTGCTTAAATTTAGTCGGGTTCCCATTGCTTCCTAGAAACTTGTCCAGAAATGGGAAGTGAAACGACTATCTCTATCCGATACAATGGAGAGTGGAACTCCATGTAAGGATACTATTTCATCTACATACAACTTCGCTAACCTTTCCATGCTAAAGGTTTCTTTCATGGGTAGAAAATGAGCTGATTTGGTTAATCGATCCACAATTACCCAAATCGCGTCATTACCCTTTCTAGTTTTGGGCAACTTAGTAACAAAGTCCATAGTTATAAGTTCCCATTTCCATACAGGCATTTCTAATTGTTGTAGTAGACCTGAGGGTTTCTGGTGTTCTGCCTTAACTTGTGAACAAGTAAGACATTTAGAAACATATCTTGCTATGTCCTTTTTCATTCCTATCCACCAGAAATTATTCCTTAAATCTTGGTACATCTTATTATTTCCTGGGTGCATGGTATACCTAGATTTATGGGCTTCCTCTAAAATCTTATTTCTTAATTCTCCTTGCTTAGGTACCCAAATTCTTTTCTTATGGAATCTCCAAATTCCATCACTTCCTTGCTCTAATTCTTTTACTCGTCCCTTCATTCCTTCAGCATCATCCTTGATTGCTGTTTCTTGAATATTTTTCAGTTGTTCCATTAAATCTAACTGTAGATTTAATCTAAGAGCACGAACTCGCTTTTTCTTTTCATGATACTTACGACTTAAGGCATCTGCAACTACGTTTGCTTTTTCCTTCGTGATATTGAATATCACAGTCGTAGTCACTTAGAATCTCCATCCATCTTCTTTGCCTCATGTTTAATTCTTTTTGCCCAAATATGTATCTTAAGCTCTTATGATCTGTATAGACAGTAAACTTACTTCCATACAAATAATGTCTCCAAATCTTAAGGGCAAAAATTATGGCTCCTAACTCTAAGTCATGAGTCGTATAGTTTTCCTTGTGCGTTTTCAATTGTCTCGAGGCATACGCAATTACTTTCTTGTGTTGCATTAGCACACATCCTAATCCTACTTTAGAAGCATCACAGTAAACTTCGAAATCTTCTGTTCCTTCTGGCAAGGCTAGAATTGGGGCGTTTGTTAACTTTTGCTTCAAAATCTTAAAGGCCTCTTCTTGCCTAGGTCCCCATTCAAACTTAACTGTTTTACAGGTTAGCTTAGTTAATGGCACAGCTATCGTAGAAAATCCTTAATAAAGCGCCTATAGTATCCAGCTAAGCCTAGAAAACTTCTAACTTCTGTAGCTGATTGCGGGACCTTCCATTTGGTGATCGCTTCTATCTTAGCAGGATCTATGTGAATACCTTCGTGATTCACCATGTGACCTAAAAATTGCACCTCCTGTAGCCAAAATTCACACTTCGAGAATTTAGCATAAAGCTTCTCATTTCTTAACAAAGTTAAGAGTGCATGTAGGTGCTCTCAATGTTCTTCCTGACTCTTGGAATAAATAAGTATATCGTCGATGAAGACAATTACAAATTTATCCAAGTACAGTTTACAGATTCTATTCATCATGTCCATAAATGCTGTTGGAGCATTTGTTAGTCCGAAGGGCATGACTGTAAACTCGTAATGACCATACCTAGTTCTGAAAGCAGTTTTAGGTACGTCTTCTTCTTGTACCTTCAACTGATGGTATCCTGAGCGTAAATCTATCTTTGAAAAGTATCTAGCTCCTTGCAATTGATCAAAAAGATCATCAATCCTAGGTAATGGATATCGATTCTTAATTGTAACCTTATTTAATTCCCTATAATCGATACACATTCTCATTGACCCATCTTTCTTTTTCACAAACAACACTGGTGCTCCCCACGGGGATGAACTAGGTTGTATGAATCCTTTACTTAATAATTCATCTAATTGCTTTTTAAATTCTAGCATTTCGGTGGGTGCTAACCGATAAGGTGCCTTGGCTATCGGTGTAGTTCCAGGAATTAGATGAATCCTAAATTCTACTTCCCTATTGGGTGGTAATCCCGGTAGTTCTTCTGGGAATACATCCGGGTATTCTGATACTACTGGAATTTCTTTAAGTTCCTTACCTTTAGTGTTAATGATAGCTGAGATCATATACACTACTTCTTGTTTTCTTGAATAACTGGCCAACTTCATTACTGAAATGAATTTTAGTGGCTTTCGTGGCTTATCTCCCATAATCACCACTATTTCTCCTGTAGGTGTACGAATTTCTATGGAGTTTTTGTCACAAAGGATTCGAGCATGGTTGTCTACTAACCAATCCATTCCTAATACTATATCGAATCCGGCTAAATTCATAGGTAACAGGGTTGCAGAGAATTTATGGCCTAAGAGTTCTATCTTTCCTTCTTGCAAAACCTTATCTATGTTAACAGAATTCCCATCTGCCGTTTCGACTGTAAAAATCTGCCTAAGGTTGGTTAAGGGTAGGTTAAGAGCTTGGCAGAATGAAGTATTTATAAAACTTTGGTTTGCACCAGAGTCAAATAATACTTTTGCATAAACGTCGTGAACTAGGAACGTACCAGCTATCACGTCAGGGATTAGTTCTGCTTCCTGAGTAGTTAACTGGAAAGCTCTTACGTTTCTCTTGGTAGCTCCTTTGGCAGGTTTGGCTTTGTTATCAGCTGGTTTGACCAATTTCGGGCAGTCTGGCCTAAAATGTCCAGCTTTTCCACAGTTGTAGCAGATTGTTGCTTTCTTCTTCCTGCAATCTTCCTCTTGATGCCCCGGAATTTTGCAGAAATTGCAATACTCTTTGCATCTTCCAAAATGCTTTCTTTTACAGGCATTGCAAAATGGAACAGTGGAAGATTGCCCAATTTCCTTTTTCTTGAAATTACTACGGTTACCCACACGGAATCCTTGGGTAATCTTTTGGGCCACTTCCTTTTTTCCGGTTTTCTTCTCTTATGCGTACCAGCCCGTCAGTTAGGGTGTTAGCTAATTCTATAGCATCGTCAATAGTGCGAGGTCTCGCAGCTTTAACGATATCGCGAATTTCGCCAATCAAACCCCAAATGTAGCGGGAAATAAGTATCGGCTCTGGCGAAGCCAGAGTAGGCACAACTCTAGCATACTCGAAGAATGTCGAAGTATACCCTCGACAATCTACATTCACCATCCGGTGGTTCAGGAATTTATTCTCCATTTGTTCCTTCTCATATTCGGGACAAAATTTTCTTTCCACCAGTCGCTTAAATTCTTCCCAACTCATGGCATAGGCCATATCGCTTCCCTTGGCTTGAAGTACCGTATTCCACCATTATAGCGCCCCTTCTTTAAAAAGATGCGACGCGTACATGACCTTGTCTTCCTCGGCACATTTACTTATTTTAATCACCGCCTCGGTTTTCTCTAACCAACGTAGTGCAGTAGTCGCCCCTTTGTTGCCTGCAAATTCAACCGATTTACAGGCAAGAAACTCCTTGTAAGTGCAACCAGGCGTTGCAGCTTTCATTTTCTTAAGGAGTGGGGCTTGCATCCCATCGCTGTCGTTATTAGTATGGTTACCGCCTCCGTTTATACGATTACTGAAATTGTCGCCGTGTGTACGTTTGCTAGGAATAATTTGTTGAGGTTCAACTGGATTTCGAGCAGCAGCAAGAATTGCTGGGATAGCATTGGCTATTCCTTGAGCA
The DNA here is from genome assembly GCA_030545235.1 of Helianthus tuberosus. Taxonomy (NCBI): domain Eukaryota; kingdom Viridiplantae; phylum Streptophyta; class Magnoliopsida; order Asterales; family Asteraceae; genus Helianthus; species Helianthus tuberosus. The sequence continues at coordinate 21,375,970 of CM060383.1, forward strand.
ACGATATTCTCGATATCTTGCCTATTCAGAAATTGATCTTCATGATTTTGTTCAGATTGGTTAACTTCGTTAACGGGTTCATTACCATCGTATTCCATCTGGTAATTAATTTATATAAATGATTAGCAGAAAATAATTAACAATCAAATATAAAATAATTTCACATAATCATGTCAACACGTATAGCCAAAATTGTCGATTTGTTCGACTTCCATTTTTATATTTTATAATATGCTTCCGCACACACCCGTTATCTTACAAAAGTTTTATTTTTAGGTTATTTCACATAATTATATTTTATTAAACATATATTCCTACAACCACACAACCATAGTCACACCATTCCCGTCAGCTTGGCATCTCAGAAACGACGTTCCCTCTCGTCGTATTTCCAAGATATTCTTTCCCCTACTTCTCGGATTTTATTTCCGGCATCCACCAGCTCCTCGCCATAGTGGCGGAGTTCTGCCAAGTTTTCGGAGCTCATAGGTGGGTGTAGTGGAGGCTCCGGGTCAAACTGAGGGAAAAAGGTATTAGGGTTATTTAGGAGATTCTGAAACTGCCAGTCAGTGGTCCACCATTCTTCTAGTTCTCCTAGAGGTCGGGGGTTAACAAGGGGGTCTGGAATAGCAGGTTCCAGGTTGATTGGAAGTTGGGCTTCAGCTGGGTAACCAAAGAGGTTTTCATCGGCAGGTCCGATGAAATCGCAGTTCGCCAGTTGGCGGTCTAGTTCCTCCCAAGGTGGCATCTCTGGGGCTTGACCTGAACTTTCTTCAATTTCTATTCTTTTGCCTTTATCTTTGGGATCCTCAGTCTTTATAACTTTCTGTGTCGCTGGTTTCTTCCTGCGCATACGCCTCCAGCCTACAAGTCTTCTTCTTTTCTTTGGCTTGGGTTTCTCCGGAGGTTGGGCTTGAAATTCCCTAGGGTCATCCTTGTCGGCACAATAACCGGTAAAGTCTCTGGAAACTTCCACATTAACAAAATAGAGATTGAGATCCTGAAGAGCTTCAGACAATTCATTCATGCTGTTTAGCAGATATGAAAAAACACACAAAATTCTAAGTTAAAATTTTGTAAATTGAATTTTCACATAATCACAGAAAGGCGATCAGAAAAATTAAGTATTTATACAAACAGATTGATTAAAATAAAATATTGCGGATTATATATATATATATATATATATATATTACAAATTACAACTGAAATTTAAAATATACTAGGGATTTTGCATTCACAATTTATTTTAGTCTATCTTTTCTTACTAAGTTGTTTATTTAATGGGAAAAGTTTCTGACTTATAGATGATATGGGTGCTGGTACTAGTTTGGCGATTCAACTATAAGTTAGCATTTACTGCTGTAGTGGCTAACGTATATAGATTTGCCCATTGTTTATCTAAATCATTTTCCCCTGGTGGATTATTGCCTATTTCCTAAGTTTCCTTATTACTCATCACTCCTTTTGGTTGTGACTTCTTTATTTTCTCTTGACTTTTTTCTAATAATCCAACTTCTTTTATTAGTGGTAAGTGGTTTCTCAAATTGTGCCTTACGAACAAATATTCCTTCCTCAGTATCTACTGAGTATCTTGAGGAATTTGATTGAAATGGAGTTCCCTTATCTTTTGGTGAACTATCTAATTGACGATAGATGTCTGAAAGTTTTTGCTTACCCATACTGTAAACAAATAGTCAAATAACACAAAAAGACATGTAATCACAAAATGATAATGAGAAAATTAAGTATTTCTAAATACTTAATTGGCTTAAATCAGTAGCTCTGATACCACCTTTTTCTGTCAAAGCCCCCGTCCCAGTTTTACCCGGTCCAGGAGCCGTGGGACAGAGACCCATGGTATTTATTAATTGAGTTGACAGCGAAGATTTAACAGGATCTTTTAAAACTTGAAATGCCCGATTATTTTATTTCATAAGTCGGGACAAATAGAGGAATTTCACAAGGAAATTCCCTGATTTACAAAACATGTTTATTTGTTTAACTGAGCCACTACTTCAAGCTTTGTTAGTGCTCCGTAGCACTTTTCCTTGGTTCACAGTAGTCACCTGAAACATGTTTTAAAAAAATATTTTATCAGCGGGGAAATACTGGTGAGTCACTCAAATTTGATAAAATGACACGTAGTTATAAATTACAGCATAAGACCGATTACAATGGCTTCTATCTTATTTTTATCTGGCGTCGTGTCACCTCCTGGTGACGATGGTCATACCACTATTGGGTCCTTTCACCCAAGTAGTGATGATTATCACTGTTAGGATTTATTAGCCTAACCGTGAGAAATTAGTAATGTGCACAATACCCCACTAGCCAGTGATTCAAGATAACCACGACTTAATCCCTGTAATTATAACTTTGAAAAATGGTTTGGAGTATTGTAAAACATAATTGATAAAAAGAGAATGACTCACATTGCAGATTTAAACGGGCAGAGTTTTAGCCTACTGATTAGCCTTGTAACCTAATTTAATAATGCACACGAACTAGGTTAGTAACTAATACAGCATTTACGATAACTCACGAGATTTAAACCCTCACAACGAATGACAAAGTGCAACACTTAAACATCCATCGAATTCACGACGAATGACAAAGTATAGCCCTAATTTGGGCAGCACTTAAACATCCATTGGATAGTTTAAATCGATTGGACATTGAATCGTAGCAGCGATCGAGTTAATACCCTATATCGTAGCAGCGCCTTGCTATCTTAAATTTCGAATTTGAGCAGTGAGACTTCGTTTTTAATCAAAACTTTCGACACCAGTGAACTGCTCGATGCCCAGGCAATTTATAGCAAAAATTTAAGTCTTACGCGACCCGCGAGAGCCCCCTATGCGTAGATTAGGGCATCCGTGTCACACCTAGGTCTGCCACGTGGCCCTGAACGCTTATCCAGTCAAATACACTTTGACGCGGCCCGCGTAAGCTTTCCTTATGGCTTACGCGGCCCGCCTGAAACCCAAAAAAACCTTGATTTCTTAGTTTTTCATGCACGTTAAGGTTTCAGGGGTCCGGGTTTCACTTACGGGTCGTTTTGGGACATTTTTGAAGGTCCTTACAGTAACCACAACACCGAATCAAATGTTATTCATATCAGGTGAGTCCAGAGATATATTTCAACAAGGACCCAGTAGTTAAAAGGTATGTATTCTAGCATTTGATATCAAAGGACACGATAAGTGTAGATGTATAATCTAGTGTAATTCAGTTAACAGGGGTTCCACAAAAGAGGAGTTTTGACCAATAGGATTTCAACAATCGATAACGATATGTCAACGAGTTTTCACGAACCATAGCATCCGCTATATGATCTCAAAATCAACATCTTGAATATGCAAATGATCTGTCAACTTTCAAATAATTAAATGGTAAGGATTAGTGTGTTGACATTCTTGGATTGCGAAAATACATCGAATGAAATACAAGCGAATCTGGTGTATTATTGTCTTAATTCGTAGTTGCATTAGGAATGTTTAAATGACAAGTCAAACAAAAGTATGTGTAGTTTCGTGTGAAACAGTTGACCATGATTAGCACAAGCTACAAGTTTGTAATGACACCACAAGGTGTCGTAATGACATAATTCAATAATAGTGGTGACTGAACAAGTTCACCGTGTTTGAAATCAAATGAAAGTGTACTGAGCCAATCTGAAGATTTGCTTTACACAATGTCGTAAAGTTTTCAGTTGAATACGGAACATCAAAGAGCCACTATTTTTTATCGAAGATGAAAAAGCAATAAGTATTGCAAGGTATTCAATTTATAACGAAAGAATCGTTGGGAGGTACACCGTGGTATGAAATGAATCTATGTACCGTTGTCTTAACACACAACTGTGTTGAGACCGCTTAAAACGGATTTTAGAGGAAGTAAATGAATAAACAATCAAGTCCGTGTATGAAGTGAGTACCCAAATTAGCGCAAGTTTCAATTTTGTGAAAGTATCACCGTAAGGTATCGAAACCAATCAAACTATTTAGTGGAGTCGTAGACCAATCAAGTCTAATATGACTCGAAATGAAAGAATCTTTGCAAAAATATTTGAATATGATGCTCTCAATACATCATATGACGTCTTAAACTGAATATGCGAAATGGATAAGTTCAAGAAATTGAACTTGGTTCTAGCGTAATCCGATAATAAACGTACATATCAACAACGGGATCTCAGCATGGTTACGAAGATAAACCATGAGTGTAACTTGAAAGAAAAGAAGTCTTAAAAAAGTGTGTTGACTTGGTAACAAAAGAGCCAACAATTACAATAATGCATGTCATTCGAATCACAAATCGGTAATTAGATTTAGCAAAATAATATTTGAATTTCAATGAAGCGTTTGTTCGAATCGAAACCACATGCGTAGCAAATGGTGCATGTGTGTCATAAAAGTTTCCGAGTCCTGAAACAATGAGTATTTGCTAAAATGAAGAATTGACCAAGTATCGAAGCAAATGTGTGTTCGCTCTCAGCGAAGAAAATTGGCGCGATGCAACTACCATCAGGGGAGTAGAGATGCAAACATCTACTCGCTAGAAGCAAAAGTGAAGATCTCAACAAAAGAAATTTAAGTACTTTCTGTTTGGTTAACTGATACGGCATATATGTCAGGATAATGGGGTTTGCTTGAGTTAACAGATGTGGTTCCTAAGTAACAACCTTTACGAGTTTGGACCTGGGTTCCCAAAGGTCCTAAGTATATGTTTTCTAGGTTCTCAAGGTTTTGTATTCTGTATAAAACTGTTTTGTGCATTGTGTAGGTAACACCATTTTCGTGTATGTTTAAAACAAGTTATTGTCCCACCATTTCCCGGTATACTTTCTTCCTGAATTCACAGCTAATGACACTCGATCATCGATCAGTCGTGTAATATTAGTTGGATCCTCGCAGTTAGTTAAATAAATAATTCGTTAATCCTTAGCAAGAGTTACCGACTCTTGTTGGTTAGCTCGTTCGGTTCCTGGTAGCTGATGCTCATTTGAAAATCATCGCCCTTCTTCTTGACGAGCAGAACTGGGGTTACCCAAAATGGGAAACTTGGTCTGTTATCTTCCTTCTCTATCCACTACTGAAACTACACTGACAATTCTTGCTTCTCCGAAGGTGTAAGTCGCTAAGGTGCATTAATAGCAAGCAAGGCGCCTGGAATCAAATCGATACGAAATTGACTTGTCGTTGAGGAGATAACTCTGGCAAGTCTTCGGGGAAGACTTCAGGGTATTCCTTTACCACAGGAATATCTTCGTGTTTTGGTTCTTCGGCTCCCTTGTCCACGACATGAGCCAAGAAAACAACACATCCTATTCGCAACAATTTTCGTGCCTTCAAGCAATTGGTAATTTGTAGAGGCGTATTTTGCTTCATGAGTCACGATCGTTTCTTCGTTCGCCATCGGGATGCGGATATCAATCTCCGCTCGATCGCTCGGCAACCAATCCATCCCACTCACCTCGTCAAATCTTTTAACTCAACTGGCAGTAGATCAAGCGTAAATTCACGCTCTCCGGTTTCTATTTTGCCGATTCCAATTACTTCGTTGACTTCCACTAGCTTCCCATTAGCTAGTTCTATCGAGTGCGGGTTAACTAACTTACTTGCTACTAAACAAGTATACTCTCAAACTCTAGAGATGCGAAGCTTAGAATTTGCAACAGTATCTAGCAACACAGATGCATAATGTTGACTAATATGGGACGTACCGATATCCACGCTTGGATTCCTAGTGTGTCTCCCTAGCTCCGGTGTTGAGCTTTCATTCTTGTGCCTGATTATTTTTAGGGCAATATTTTCTGAAATGCTTTTTGCTTCCACAGTTAAAACAACCTTGAGCACGTTTCTGTTTGTCACTCGTTCTGCCTTGCTGATTGTCATTGTCGTTGTTTCCTCCGTGATTCTCGCTACCATCTTGGCCTCCATTTCTACGTTCAGTATCTTGCCTACAAGTTTCCTTAGGATGCCCCATCTTGCCACAGTTGTCACATTTTCCATATTTACATCACCCGACATGATAACGTAGATAATTGTCGCACTTAGGCAAGATACCCATGTAGTCTTTCCCCTTTTTGGCCTTCTTCTTGTTACTCGCCCGAGTAACCTTCTTGAAACTTGCGAGCTTTCTCTTGTTATCTCCGGATGACTCTACAGGAGTCTCCTTTTTCTCTTCCGAAGTGGAAAATTTTCCTAGTCTAACTGCTTCTTCCGTGAGCGCCACACTTATGTCGATAGCCTCGGTGATTGTTGGAGGTTTAGATGTTGTCACCAGGCTTAGAATCTGAGGTGCCAATCCCCCGATGAAGCGTTCGATCTTCCTAGATTCTGGTTCCACCAAACGCGAAGCAACTTGTGATAAGTCGTGGAATCTCTGCACATACTCAGTTATCTTTGGACCTTCCATTTCCAAGTTCCACAGTTCAGTCTCCAACTTCTGGACTTCTGCCCTAGAGCAATATCTTTTACGCATCAGTTCTTTCAGTTCGTCCCACGTCAAAGCATACGCAACAGTCTCGCCCATTGTCTGGACCTGAAGGTTCCACCATGACTGAGCCCCATCTATAAATAGTCCAGCTATGTACGTGACCTGATGTTCAGCGGCGCATTTACTTAATCGCAAAACATAATCCGTCTTCTCAACCCAATGCACAAAAGCTATGGCACCCCCAGTGCCGTCGAAGTCTCGAGGTTTGTAGTTCGAGAACTGCTTGTAGGTGCAGCCTGTGACATCATTCACATAAGGCATTAGTAAAGCACTCTTGGAAATATCCAAACGTTTTGTAATGCGTCTTAATTGACTAAACATTACCGTTGGGTGGGTTATTTCCTGGGGTACCTCCGCTGCGTTCGGAGCGAAGGGCCTCGTGCTGTGCAATGGCCTGTGAGATGCGCTCTTGAAGTTCTGCCGCTGTTGCTGGCAGAGGGTTGTTGGTATCGATGTTCCCTGGTATCGATATCTTCTAAAAAGAAGATCGGTTAGGTCAGGTGTTATTTGTCCAGGCAGTGCATATAGTTGTTTAGAGGTCATATGTACATACACATAATAGATTATCATATCAACCAATCAAGCAATAGCATAATCATAGCATAACCAAGTAATTTGGGAATTATGTTTAATGAGAGCATAGCAAGCAAGCAAGCACGTAGCATTATAATTATAGCACACACATTCAGATTAACAACGTGCTTAGTGAGGGCATGGCGACTGAGTTTTCATTAGTCATCGACCACAAAGTATTGTCGTATGTTAAATGGTGATTGGGCTTTCATTATTCTCCGACCACAGTTACATTGTCTTACAAAATGTATTACGTTGAAAGGGACACAGGGTCACCCTACCCTTGTCCAATAAGTATATCAGCGTATCAAAATCACGTAGTCAGAAGTGGTCTTCAAAAGTCTCCACAATCTCGGCTTATCATTAGTGTCTTTACCCAAAAGTAATGCCATCCGCATAATCCAGAAATCAACTATACTGGTGACTGAGGTCGAGGAGGAAAGAAAAGCAAACTGCTAACATGAGCGGGCTCCTCCTCGAGCTTGTATATACGTCAAAGTAATTAACTGATCTGCGGCTCGACAGTGAAGAAACGAGCATCAAAAACCTGGGAAAGGTGTAATAGCAGCAGGTGAGAGTGCAAAAGGAGACAGTGATGAATGTGGAGGATCAAAGTATACTGGTAATAGACAGGGTGGAGGACGTGGTGTCAGCTCAAGCTCCAAAACTCTGCGACTCATATCCTCAAACTGTAGCTGATGTTACAGGAGCAATTCATCCCGTGTGTAGCCTCCATAATGTATGGGTCTAATATCAGTATAGTGTATGATAGGAACCATCGAAATGGCTCGTCCAGCGGTACAGAGGTGAAAGTAGCAAATGGTGCGGCCTGTGAGGTCAGGGAAAATGCTGCTATAGCAAAAGGATCGTCATGCGGGTGCTGACCTGGAGTACCTTTCAGGGGTGCGGGTATGTCCTGAAAGAGAGCGATAGGCATGCCGGTGCAATGGACGTCGATCTCCATAGGAGCAATATCAGCGGGTGCAAGTGCGGGAGCGAACATCTCAACCAAAAGGAGATCATCAGGTGCAGGTATTGGGTCAGGTATGAGGTGTGCAATGTCTGGTAGGCCAAAAGAAGCATGGTCAGGATCAGGAATCAGCTCAAGATCAATATGTGCAACATCAGGCTGACCCAAAAGGAACTAGAGCTAGCTCAGAAGCAGGCTCTGGATCGGGTGGAAGTGTGGGATCCCGAGCAGGTGATAGTGCAGCAGTCATAGCGGGGTCGTCGTCTGAGTCAGTAGTAGGAAGTTGTAATCCAGCCGTCTGTAAGGCTGCAGATGTCACAGACTCAAAGGAGTCTGAAATCGTGTGTATACTAGGATCAGAGGATAGCATGATAACAGGGGTCTCAAGAAGTGAAATTAGTAACAACGTTATCGTCTAATTTTCCATCATCATGGGCGTCATCAGGAGGACCATCAATAAACATGTCAACGTCATCATCAACTACTCGTCGAGTAGCCCACCTTCGAAAGGAATGTCCACGGGAGACGCATTATCGAGGATCGGGGCCATGGTGTGCTCACTATCGGAATGACCAGTGATGAGGTGGTCATGGACTGAAACAAGGATGACATAAAGATCCTTGTCGGGGAAGCCATCAGCAAGGGTAAATTATCACCAAAACCTGGTAGCGCGGACTGTTGAAAGTCGTCCTCGCCCTTGGTCAGCATGTCAGGGTCACTCTCAGTGTCTGACGTAAACATCTCCGGCGCATGTGCAATCTCATTATTTGTGGCGGTGGCCATAGGGTTATTAATGTCTGATAACTCGCTTTCTAAATAAAGTGACATGTGTGCCGGTACATAATAGTCATAGCATGTATATCCATAGTAATCACTAACAATTAGTGTATGCAAACAAAGGTAACTTATCATGTAATCATGTATTCACCTTATTCTTCATGTAACTTTCTATCCTTCCTAGTCTCCCAGACTAACCACCCAGTCTCCCAGACTAAACCAACCAGTCTCCCAGACTAAACTAACCAGTCTCCCGGACTAAACCACCCAGCCTCTCAGACTGAACCACCTAGTCTCTCAGACTAAAACACCCAGTCTCTAAGACTGAACCACCCAGTCTCTCAGACTGAACTCCCCAGTTTCCCAAACTGTCCCAACTAGTCTCTCAGACTAACTACCCAGTCTCTCAGACTAAACTACCCAGTCTCTTAGACTGAACCTCCCAGTTTCTCAAACTGAACTACCCAGTCTCTCAGACTGACATTCCCAGTCTCTCAGACTGCCCCAGCTAGTCTCTTAGACTAACTCCCCAGTCTCTCAGACTAACTCCCCAGTCTCTCAGACTGAATTACCCAGTCTCTCAGACTGACCTTCCCAGTCTCTCAGACTGCCCCAGCTAGTCTCTCAGACTAACTCCCCAGTCTCTCAGACTGGATTACCCAGCTAGTCTCTCAGACCAACTCCCCAGTCTCTCAGACTGCACTACCCAGCTAGTCTCTCAGACTAACTCCCCAGTCTCTCAGACTGAAATACAAATGAATTCCTTGAAATGTATTTTGTGTCTTTTATTTGTAAAAATGTTTGTTTCCTGGATCTGGGCGTTTCGTGTATGCAATGAAAACATGTTCGTAAAAACGTTTTCGTGAGAGCCCTAATGATCGTAGTCTAGACTCGAGAAAGAATCCTAGTTCACTACGATCGAAGCTCTGATACCAAGCTGTCACACCCTGACTTTTGCGGAAGCGTGATTATGGTGTGACTTTCTTAATATCGTTGCATTCAATCATAACATCAACTATATGATAAAACCATAGGTTTGTCATCCATTAAATAAGTTTAAGACATAACAACATTGTTTCAAAACGTATACTTCAAATTCAAGTTTTACAAACCGTACAAATTGTTTACGAGTTCATTAAGGAGTTGTCAAAAGATATTGAATAGCACCAAGGTTTGGAAGACGTGTCTCGTCTAGGAATATGTAACACCCCAAAACCCGAATGTTTATATTTGTCGTATGTTCCTATATGACTTAGTATGAAATAACTAACTAGGCTATTTAACCTAGTTAAGTGTGTGGTTAAAAGTCTTAAATGACTAAAGTAGTGCAATTTATGTTAAGTGACAAACATGAGGGGCCAAATGGAACAAGATGAAAGTTAAGTTACTAAATAACAAAACTCTCACACACAAACACACACATCGTGTGTTCGAGAATGAGCAGGAAGCTCCCATGGAGCCAAGAACCCTAACTTCATCCTTTTCATCAAATTGAAAGGCAAAATGAAGCTTAAATTCATAACTGAGCATAGATTAATGATCACCTTCACAAGGGGATCGCTAGGTATGTCTTAAAAGTTAGTTTGGTGATTATGCATGAAGCGGGTTATGTTGTAAATCATGAATTTGTATGAAATTGAGTATGAGTATGTATTAGAATCATCATTTGGAACATGGATTATGCATGAATTCGGTTAATTTGATGTTTAAGGGTGAAACCCATTAGTTATGGTGAGAATGATGATTTGAATCATCATCCATGTCTAATTCTTGTTGAATGTTGATGTATTTTGATTTGTATGATGGATTCTTGTTAGAGGAATTGAAAGAAATGTGATACTAATATGTTTGATATTTATGCATGTATGATTCATGTTGATTAGAAGGAAGAAATTGATGAATTATGTATGAGATTTGAAGGATATGCATGAACTAGTTGTACACTATGCTTAGAAGGTAGTACACATATCAAAAGTATGATGAAATTATGAAGAACTTAAGATTAGATCACTTGTAAGTGATTAACAAGTAGTTATGAAGTGGGTTTTAGATGATGTAATGTAAATTGATGATTTACTTATGTTAATAATGTTTGGAATCATACATGTGTGTGAATGTTTAAAGAAATCGGGTAAGAAATGATGGATTAGCATGTTATAAGGTTGAATGATAAATTCCATATAAGATCCGTGTAATGAAAAAGCTGTGATGAATGATGAATAAGCTAACTATCTTGAGAATGATATATGATAGTTGAGGCTTGATAAGCGACATGGAAGCTTGGGAAAGAAGCGGGTCAAATGGAACTTATGTGCACGAGAAGCGTACTCGGATGCAAAGTAAGTTAAGCTTACACCCTCCTTGTAGAATACCTATTCATTTTATAGATTATGAATATGATAAGTTTATAAATGAGGTATGAAGTTCCGACAAGTTTTGATATGGGTCGAAACATGTGTTCATGACAAGAAACTAAGTTTGATGGTTAAAAAGGGATAAAAGGATATTATGGTAATTTTGGTTGCAAGTTAACAAAGTAATAAGTTACATGGATGGGATGACGAATAACTAACATCCCACAAGGATAAAATGGACATTTAGACTTAACGGGTCAAACGGTGAAGATGTCACCCTTTGGCGTTATCGACTAATGAATTTCTTTGTTAAGTATTATGAATTTGTAGAATGTATAGAAAAAGGATTTGCGTTGCTATTATCTAGCAATTCAGCGGATGAAGTATTAGAACGGGTCATAGCTTTGATCCGAGCCAGGTATGTGCATTTACTATTGTAGATAAGTCGCATGATCGGTAATTTATGAAATGAAGTCTTTAGTAGTAAATGATGGGTCAAAGTTGACAAAAACGCCCTTGATGGGTAAAATGAGCAAATGGTCCTAAAAGTTGATTACAAACAAGCTATTTGATTAAATGAATGTTTTGAAAAAGTAAGAAAGCGAGAAGTATGATTTTCGTAAGCTAAGGACCTTAAAATGCGCAAATACCCTTAATGGGTCAAAATAAGCTCTTGAGCGAAAATGGGTCAAGAGGATGCAAAACATCCGAGAACTTAATCTTTTATGATAGACAATGTTGAAACTATAGGGTTCATGAGGAATTTAGGTCAAACAATCAAGTTATGTTGATGAATGCATGAACGGGTCGAATAAGTGAAAGCGGGTATATAAATCCAAGAGCTTTAAGTCAATAATTTCCTTAAACTGGATGTTGGATTTCAAGTTTATATGATAGAATGTGAATTTACAAGCATGTAGGAAGAAACGGGAGGTTAAACGGGTAAACGGTTCAAAAGTTATGTGCGTTTTAGTGCGTACGGACGACGAAACGGAACTGTAGAAAAATGCAATTTCTAGAGGGGGTCGCCGACGGGTATGGGGGCGTCGCCGACGGGCACGGGAAAGTCAGTTTTTTTGCTGACGGGTTATTTTCCTGTCTACGGGATTTTTGGGCTACGGACATTTGCAAGGGCCGTCGCCGACGGCCTCCCCATGTTCAAAAACCTGAAAAATATTTTCTAAGTTGATTTGGGTATAGTAGGCTTCGGTTTATCATTCGTGGACCACGACAGGCCTCCCAAACATGATTTTGATCATTCCTTTGACGTTTATGGGCTATAAGTCTAAGTCTAAGTACCATGTAATTAATGTATGGATATATAAGAGGTATGTAAGATCTTGATCGTGTACGTATGTAGATATGCATTTATGTATATGTGAAGATACGTATGTGTATATGTACGTATGTAGAGACGTAGTAATGTATATGCGTATGTAGATGTATGTTTGGTATATGTGAAGGTACGTATGAGTGTATGCTCGTTTGTAGAGTTCTAGGAAGGCGTGTACGTATGTAGATATGCATTTATGTATATGTGAAGATACGTATGTGTATATGTACGTATGTAGAGACGTAGTAATGTATGTGCGTATGTAGATGTATGTTTGGTATATGTGAAGGTACGTATGAGTGTATGCTCGTTTATAGAGTTCTAGGAAGGCGTGTACGTATGTAGATATGCATTCATGTATATGTGAAGATACGTATGTGTATATGTACGTATGTAGAGACGTAGTAATGTACGTGCGTATGTAGATGTATGTTTGGTATATGTGAAGGTACGTATGAGTGTATGCTCGTTTGTAGAGTTCTAGGAAGGTGTGTACGTATGTAGATATGCATTCATGTATATGTGAAGATACGTATGTGTATATGTACGTATGTAGAGACGTAGTAATGTATGTGTGTATGTAGATGTATGTTTGGTATATATGAAGGTACGTATGAGTGTATGCTCGTTTGTAGAGTTATAGGAAGGCATGTACGTATGAAGATGTGTATGTATGCACGTAAGAATGTATGTATGCATGATTTAGATACGTCGAGTAATACGTTATTAGTAGTGTGCCTTGAGAATGAAAAGTAATGCAGGTACATTATTGAAGCCTCACCAGGGTATGGATACGCAGATGAAATGCTTAAAGTTAGAAAGATAACGAAATGGGAAGTGAACGAGATTGAATCTTGTTTATGTATTATGTACTAATGTTATGAATGTATGTGGTGAGTGCAGGTTGTACGAATCACGGGCGGTTAACACGAGGAATAGAGATCAAAGATCAAAGATCGGGTCACAAGATAGATTGTACGGGAATAATTGAGTATGTACTTTAGTAAACAGGACTTATACTTTATTTTTGTAAAAGATACATATTAAAACGAACTTTCAAGTAAGTCAAGACGTGTGTAATGAAAGAAATTTTATGGCGTGAATTTCCGCTGCGACTTTTTGTCAAATATGTATTAGGGCCTTACAGAATAAGACACACTGACCAAACGCAAAGACCATGGATGACGTCTTTATTTCTAACGCAGCATAAAAACTTCCAACGCCCGCCAGATCCACTTACAAATTCCCTGAAATACATGTAGTTTGAAAACATCAACAAAAGTTGAGCGAGTTCATGTGTTTGTTTGTGTGTATGAGTAAACCTTTGAAATCATTGTAAGTATGTCTGTAAATTTATAAGTCCCGATATGAAAGCAACAAGGAAAAGATCACCAATGGTTTGCAAGGCCACTGATATGTGTGAAGTGATGCAGGAAGGCTCAAACCTAACAGATTTTGTCAGTAAGACATAGTCACCTCATGGTCCACTCAGCGGACTCATGAGTGGGGCTCGCTACACCCGAATAGATCTATCACTCATGTCCCTCGGTCCTACAACAAGGATTAATGGCCTCGCGTATCCGCCTACCCACTCACATGATCTATGGTTCTTTCCTAGGCTAACCATACCAATTGTATTTGTATGTAATCCTTTTGTAACATGTATTTCACCCCCGAAGTAAATAAACAAAACCGTTTAAAGAAAAGGGGGACATGAACTCACAGTATTGCGTCTTCGATACTCGTAACTCAAATCTCCTCAGCAACACGACTACCTACAATGTTCTAACGTCTATTAGACGAACGGGTCGTGCCTTGTCTTAGTATTTACGTTTTTGAGTTACGTTTACTTCATGTCTTCAATATTATTCCAAGTTATAATTATTTGTTAAAATAATGATTATTTTAACTTTAAATTATGTTTAATTTTGGAATAATTGTTTAAACAGTATCTTCGTAATAATACTTCTCAAGTATTTCCTTCCCAAGGATGGGGGTATCTTATACATGTATGTCCGTATTCTTGTATTGGTATATCTTGCCATGTGTTGGCGTCGTATTCCGGTGTGTACGTATTTTCTTAATAAATATCCAATATATTCCCAAAACAATATATTTTCAAGTCTCACTTAGAAAATATATATAAACTTATTTTGTCCAAAAATACTGTATTTCCAGAAAATATATATTTTTCCCAAAAATCATATATCTTCTAAGTACTCTAGGAAAATATATTTTTACTTCCAAAAATGATATATGTTCTCTTTGTCAAAAAAAATATGATATAACTTTGTAATATTTACAAAAATCATATTTTCATTTCTTGTATCCAGAATAATATTTACCAAAAATATATTTGTAACGGTATTTTCCGGAATATTTCATAAGTTACGTTTTTGCGTTCGGTTTCGCAATATTAAGTGTGTAACTTATATATTTATTCCTTGTGATTTTTTGTATTAATTTGGATTTGTAAGTTCTTGGTATTTGTAAGTTATATTATTTTACCCTAAAATAATATAACTATTCCACAAAGTATACAAATATTCACACAAGTGTCTTTAATATAAAATACATATTCAAAATATATATTTACCCATTTTTATTTATAAAAATCATCCTCCAATACTTGTATTTTTGTTACAAAAATTATGGCAAAGTATATATTGAAAACCATAGTTAAAATACACTAGTAAATATTTGTTAGAAAATATTTCTTTAAGTGTTTATATTTTTAGAAAATTTTGCCATAGTTTCCATTGAAAATGGAGGTGTCCATGCTATTTAAGCATATCATTTTCTTTTCAAAATCAACACATAATAATCAACAATCAACTCTAAACAATATTATACTTACCAAGTGCTAGAACATAGCCATCTACATAAAGATCATGAACTTGAGTTTTCACAAAAACTTGTAGTAACTTGGTAGTATGTTTAGTAGGCTTAGTTACCCTCCAAAATATATTTACTTCTTGATAAACTTTGTTCTTGAAAGTTTTAGGTGTTTACAACTTGTAAACATATTTCACAAAAACGTTTCTTTATGGATCTTCTTGTTTCATAAGTATTTACACACTTGTTTTACCACTAAAAATGGTGTTGGTTTAAGTAAGAATCAATATTTTCTAAAAATCATCTTTTGAACTTGGTTCTTTTGAAAAACCATTCATAGATCTTAGATTCATAAGACTACTAGCTTACTTTGTTTATTATTTTTCAAGAAGTCATCTTATTTTCAAGTTCATGCTTATATATGAGGATGACCGCCTTGTGTTAACACATAATCATCCTCTAACTTTCTAGATCATGTGTTTAATCACAATCTAGCAAGCTCCTTATGATGATCAACATCATAATCTCAAGTAAACAACAAGCAAGTATCAACATATACTAAACAACACTATTTCATCAAGATTTCATCATATGTTTAGCTTATGTTCAAGATTTATGTATATGTATTATAATGTTCATCAAGATAATCATAGTTTATCATCTTTTAACCAATCAAAATAGAAGTAACAAAGGGTTAAGAGGGTCTTACAACTATCTCTAAGCTAGGGAAGAACACAAGATGAAAATGGAGTGGATAAAAGCAATTTATGGAGGTCCTTCAAGTTCTACAAGCACCAAGCTTCATAAAACACCTTCTAACACCTTGGAATGATATTGGATTGAATGGACTTGAAAGGTAAATGATGATGGTGGTGGTGGTTACCTACGGCCGAGAATGAGAGGGAGAGAGGAGAAGAGTTGAGGTGTTGTGAAGATGAAGATGTTGATGTGTTCGTATAACCACTAATCTCTATTGTCCAATGGTTCCAATGTTCTTAGAAGTACAAACATAATCTCATGTAATCTAAGCAAGATCAATATAGATTTAAGGTAATCTTGGAAAGATTATGGTGATCACAAGTGGGGGCACATGTGACCGTAAATACCAGGGGGGGGGGGTTAAATGTAAGTTTGAATGATAAAGTAGGTAATTAGTTGGAGGTTAAGTGTAAAAATCTAGTGTTTTAAGTGTAGGATGTATTATGTAGTGTGTTAGGGTGTTCGGGGACCATAACTAGCCAAGAAATAATAAAACAATGCTTCTAGCAATATTTTGGTGTTCCGGGTAATGTTCGGTCGCTTGGTTAGATACCGGTTCGTTAAAGTGTCAAACTTATTCGTTTAGTGATCTTTAAGTACCCTTTTGTGACACTTTTAATTCCCGACACTTAGGAAAGCATTCAGAACCTTTTTGCCTTATTTTTGCATGTTACCAGCATGTTAAATTGCATAAATTTGCTGAAATATGCAGAATTCTGCACTTTTAGTGGGTTTTAGGCACTTTCCGGCACTTAAACTATCACCTAGTGAAGCAGTTTTATGGTCCTTACTTCCCTACACTCCATACTAGTGTAGAACTTGGTTTCCGGCTCATACTGGGTCTCGAAACACTGTCTGTCTATGTACTGAACATCGTCAGCATTTTTCTGAGTTATCCGCTAACTGTGCCAACTGTGCTTTGTGCATCATTTATGTCATTAAAGTCTGTATGTGAAATGATGTGACAGTATGTAATATGTGATGCACATGTATGTATGATACAGAAATCAGAAAGCAGTTTAAGTCATAAATTGTAATTCAGCACAGTCATTAAGCACTAATCAATATTAATTAATTGTACGGATACACGCAAATTTGACAGTTGTCACATCCGGTTCTTAAACACTTGATGTTACTGTGTAAATATCTCATGTTTAATATAAATTGATTTTACTATTTGTTTTGCAGCTAATATAACTGGGATTGTTAAGCAATTATATTGCAAGAAGGACATGTGGTGCATTCTCTTCAAGTTCTACTTTTGTTGCACTACAACTCAGCTTTAGAAGAAAGACTTCAACCACCATGGTGTGAATATTACAAATTGTGATAAGGCAGCTATAAGTTGCTTGATGAGGCGGAGTAATACTCCTTACATGACAACCGACATTTGGCAAATTTAATGCTCATTAGACGTTAGCGCAACAAATGGCAGATGAACAAGTGGGATTTGGCAGGTATTCATTCTATGGCAAAAGTTGCAAGTATTTTTAGCATTAAAAAGACATAGTTTTATGGTTATTATAAGACTAATACACATGGTTTTGAGAGATATAACTTTTTTTTATTATTTGATATCTAAAATTACATTTATTTAACCCGTACAATATACGGGGTTCATAAAGATCTAACTTTTTATTGTTTAATATATAAAATTACATTTATTCAACCCGTGTAATACATGGGGTTCTAACCTGCTTTTGCAGGAAAAGGTAGGAGCATCACTTTTAGCGCACAAGGCGACACTACAGTTTTTAGAAGGCATATAGGTACTGGTGCCTACCTTTAACTCTTGCTACCTTAAATAGACAAGACTTACATGCTATTTGAGCTGGGAAATCGATCGGAGGCATAAAGGGCTATTATTTATTGATTTACAAACCGGTTAAAGCTCTTCAACTTTAAAAATACATTTGTTTACGAGAAATTATCTATCCGAACTAAAATTGGCATTAATTCATGAGAATGTGAGAGCGTATGCCCTTAATAGTCATAAGTATGTATGATTAAGGATTTGTATCGGGATATATCATTTCTCTTTGTATAAAAAGTGATGCCTAGTTTTTTGTAGTTGATAAACATACTTTAAAATAAATATTATTATATGTATTTTCATAAACATCACTTTAGCCCAGTTTGTAACCAGTTACTAAAAGATATGCTCTACCCTATTAAGTTTAAACATGCAGTTTTAGAGTGGATGACTAATTAATTAGATATTTATTAATTATTATTTGTTATTTGTCAAAAGTGGTATATTCGATACGATATTGTCATTCTTCATTAGTTTATTAGCTTTTTTATTTAATTTTTAGATACTGTTTTTATAATATATAATCTTCTTGCTCTGCGATTACGTAGAACTACAGATTAGAAGAGATATTATCTGCCACCAACAACTTTTCGGATGGAAATCTCATTACGGAAGGTAGATTAGGAAAGGTGTACAAAGGACAACATTTGCAGTATGGGAATTTGGTGAATTTTGCCGTACGAAGGTTAGATAGTGAGTACGGGCAAGGAGACGAGTTTGAGACGGAGATTTTAATGCTTAAGAGTCTCCAACATAAAAATATTGTTTCCTTCTTTTGGCTTTGTGATGAGGATAATGAAAAGATAGGGTGATTATTTTATTTGTATTATTGATGTATTATAAATTATCCATGAAGACTGCTACATAAAGGTGATTATTTTGTTTGGACTACGAATGTACTATAAATGATCCATGTGATTTTGATGCTCTTTTAGTTTAATTTGTTAATTGTTTTTCGATCGAATCGATTTGGGAACTTGATTTGATGGACACTAATGTGCAAAAGAGGTAGAGAGTTATAATATATGAAACATATGAATTAAAACTATTGTTTTGACCTTTATAGTCAAAGCAAGACAGGTAAAGGAGGAAGGATTAAATATATAACTTCATTCACCTCAGCGTGCTGTGAATACAAGATTGTCCATGCATTGAGTCATATTTACAAGATTGTCCATGTATTGAGTCATATCCTAACCTTGGGCTATAGAATCTCACTTTGTTAAGATATATGTTTATCATAGGCCGTCAACTTTCGATGATTCCTTTCATCATGGACAATCTTACTTGGTATATGGTTTGATCCGAACCTTGGGCTATAGAACCCGTAATCGCTTATTTCAACATCTGTCATCTTACTTGGTATATGGTTTGATTCGAAACTCAACAAATTTTAGATGCCTTACCTTATTTTTAGCTTAATTTTTTAAAGTTAGATTGAATCTAACTTCGTTTGATACATTACGTACCCGCGGGTAGAGAGATTGATTTCCTTACTTGAACGTTTATTTCTTTCAAATGATTATTTAAACAATTTTAATTTATATATTTGTGTGTTAAGCCACCCGCGAAACTCGCGGGGTCTTAGACTAGTAAGGATAATCAAATATAAAACGTATAATAATATAATACTTTCATTGATTACGTGTCGGTATGGGGGCCGGCCCTGCCCCGGAGAGCCCCGGCGCCGCACCCCCACACCACCCCCCTGCCCCGTCCCGTCTTCTCCGTCTCCCCAACAACGCATGCGACGGGCCTGTTTTTGAATTTGTGCCGTTATTCAACGGCTAGATTTAAAAAAAAATTCACTTTAAATAAACAACCCCTCTCAACCATTTTTATAAATTAACTCTCCCAACTTCTCCCTTCTTTCATCCATTTTTATAAAAAAATCTCCATTTTTTTTATAAAATCATGAATCCGTTCAACCCAAACAATCCCAACCCGAACCCGAATCAAGCTAACTTTTTTTCGACGCCCGCTTACACTCCGACTATCGATCCTTCATGGGTGTCTCCGCAATTTACCTTTTCGGGTTTCCAACAATCACCCAACGCGTTCAAACAAATGTCTCAAGTCCAACAAATGCAACATTACCAAGCACTCCAACAAATGATGCTATGCAACTCGTTTGAATCTCAAGCAATTCCAATCGCAACCGACAACATCCCCGGTCCCACTTGACGATGAAGAAGAAGTCGTCCCCGAATCGCCACCTCAAAATCTCAAGCGCAAAAAAAAACAAGGGGAAGGCAGTTGAAACCGTAGTCGAAACGAAAGGCGGTTCGAAACCAAAGCCGAGACCTTGGACAAATTAGAGGCGGAGGCGCTAGCAATTGTGTGGGTTAAGTCCTCAACTTGCCCGATTGTCGGTATGAACCAAAGTTTATTTTTTTAATTTAAATTTAAAAAGATTTATTTTTTATTTTACTAAGGCATTTTTTAATTTGGGGAACAACCAAACGGGTACCGTTTTGGAAGGCGATAACGGATAAATTTAACGCGCTTATGGAGCAAGGCCCGATGCGTGATATCGATTCCGTCTCTGGCAAGTGGCGTAAAATGAGCAAGGCCATCAACACCTTTAGCGGGTTTTATAACCAAATTTACACTAATCTTCCTAGTGGGAGTAATGACGAGGACATTCTCAACCTTTCTTTGGCAAAATGGGACTCTAAGAATACAACTCCTTTCCAACACCTCCGAGCATGGAACGTTTTAAAGAAAGAACAAATGGAGGCATGTTCCAAATGAGGTCGCAACCGTCAAACGGAGTAAAACTTCCGAGTCCGGAAGTTATAGCGCGGGAGACTCCACCGCTCGTTGTCACATCGACATAAACGATGACCCGGAATTTGACGAGGAGGTGTTGGCCGTTCACGAGTCGGAACGTCCCCCCGGAAGGGACAAAGCAAAAAAAGAGGCGGCCGGAAAGAGAAAAGGGGGCGGCTCGAGCCAAACGTCTTCCAGGGCGGGTTTGAAAATGGACGAGTTGATATCCGAATTCCGTTCGTTCAAAGAGCTCAAGGCGGAAAAATATAGTTATAGGAAAAACTTGTCGGCCGGCTATGCTCGAGTGGAGGATTTTAGGATTATGAGGTTGGATCTCGACTCGGTTCCGGAGGATGAATGCGAGGTTTACCGGATGATGAAAGAGAAAGTTAAGAAAAAATGGACGCCGTAGGTTGTTTCGTATTTTGTTAGTTGTATCGTTATTTATTTTTTTTTCGCTTTTATGTTTTCCGTTTCTAGGATTAGTAATTTTAATTTTTAGGAAATGTATTTTTTTATGTTATGTAATGGATTTAATTATGTTGTTTTATGTATTAATTTTATTTAATTTTTAAGATGTTTTTATCAAGTTAACCAAAAAAAGTTAAAAAATTATAAAATAATTGGTCACGGGTAGTCCCATCCTCCACCCCCTTCATTTTGCTAGAAGAGCCATCCCATGAAAGATGGTGATGTGGCGTTCTACGTGGCGACCCATCCTCATGGGAATGACCCTCACCATATCCTTTAGTCTAGTATACTATTCTCATTATAACTTACTAGTTGTAAGACCCGTGTGAACACACGGGTATGTTTAATAACAATCGAAATCAAATACTAAAAACCAATTATAATATATCATTTAAATTGTTTGCGTTTAGTTACGTATCTTTATAAAACAATGTTAAAGATAGTATGTAGACCACTCCAGACTTTTGATGGCGAAAGTATGCAAATCTGCCAAATTTCACAAGAATCTGACATCAAAACTTCTATAATTTGATTAAAAGATTACATAAATCAATAAAAAATTGTATCTTTAACTTCTAATGAAATTCTCACATGAAGAAACCAAGATATGATCGAAATCATTTATCAAAATTCGATCATATCTTGGTTTACTATCCATTCGTATTCATATAATATCAACCTTATGCTGATTCGCCAGCTTCTTCGCATGCGGCGTCGAACAACCTTCCTCGGTCCATCCACCACAACCACAGCCGGTGTTGCAGCCACAGCAGCCGGAGCCTGTTCCTTTACAAAAACGTGGGTGCAAAATGGTAATTTGGACCTTGTTTCTTTACAAAAACGTGCGTGCACAAAGTAAATACCTGAGAAAGATTAATAATATTTTTTTTCATGTAGAACATACGATGATGGAGCTTGAGAAGTTTGAGCACAAATATTTACAAAAATAAAGCATGATTGAAGACAAACAGTCGCAAATTAGCTTTATGTATAACTAAAAGTCGCATCTCTCTAGCCATTTTTACATATTAGACTATAAACTTTTATAACCTGTTCATCCATTTTCTCATACAAGCCTCCCAATGGTCGCTATTTTCTGAATTTCCAGAGCCGAGAGGACTTGCGCTCCGCAGCGGGGAGCATGATGATTTTTAACAAACCATAAATAAAAACTTGGATAGAAATAATTCACATATAGAATCAATTTAAGTCAATCCTTATAATTAGTGCAATTTTACCATAGTTTAGCATCATTCATCATATTATTATCATGTGGAGTGCAAGAAGAGAGCATTTATAACATAAGACAGGTATCATCATTTTCAAAAATAAAGGATTAGGGAGCATATGCTTACCACCCCTCGAGCAGACAATCTATCTAGATCTGTTGATGCAAATGACTAATCACGGGTCCAACATTTTGAAGAGGTTTTAGGTCTTTGGTCAACAACCTGTACATATTATCTATAAAGTCATCATCCATGTGAAAGTATCAGAATAATAAAAAGCCATGGATGTCTCCTGGTTTCAACCTATGCACAGTTTCTAGGTAAATTATATTTTTTTTTAAATATAATCATTTCTTAAATAATCATGTATGTTACACTGCAACACCTCTTGAGGAGATAGCCCATCAAGCACACCACATGGCAACCATGCTTTAATCAGCCCTGCTAGGCAATGAACCTCGATGTTTTCAGGTACTGTGCCTTTGTTCAGCTGGTTCCGCACCTCTTCCTCTTTGATGTTTTCAACATTTATACAAAATATGCCCCCCACCGCCCGTTATATAACTTTATAATCATATTTGACACACTAATTATTTAAAAAGAAAAGGAGAACAGGTGATTCAGGTCAACTTGGCCCGGCCCGTTATACCTTCTTTATTGAGCTTTTTGGTGTTTCTCTTTCTTTATAGAAGCTAGGTAGCGGTCGAGCTTTAAAGCAAAAGCTTTGTCGCAGTCTTCTGAATTCAGACTCTGCTTTCTCCTGCAATATTATATGCTAGAGGTTTCAATTTATGCATTTATCACGTATTTAAATTTGTCATAAATGAATGCAAAAAAATAAAAAAATAAAAAAACTGGGAATAATATTAGTCCCATAATATTATTATTACCTTTAATGTCGTTTGCAACTGCACTTTCTTCACTTCTTTTTCATTTAACTTTTCTTCGAGCTTCTGAAAATAAACAAACGCATAATACAAATTAAGAAACCGGGCCTGTGCTTTCATTAAAAGAGAAACCAATGTGAATTCTTGCTTGTTTTCTTCGGGCGGCTCTTTTCTCTGTTCGCAAGGTGAACGCGGATGATACGGTTGGTGATTGTAACTTGTTTCTATATGCGCTAAGGGACTTTGAGCTATCGGTACACAGACAAACAAAAATAACAAAACTTAGATGTGTTTGTTAGCCCATATGAGGCAAGAACTAAGGTATGATTACTCATTAGCGGAACAACTTACACAGCTGAGAAAATACGCCATTTTTGGCCAGGTGTTTTGCTTCCAACAACTGAAGGATGAACCGGTGTTTCCATCCTTCAATATGTATATAAAAAGGTTAATTTATATAAAAAACTATGAGTTTGACAATTGCCTAATAACTTTCACAAAATAATTTGAATCGTTTACCTTCTTGTTACCAAAGGGGTTGCTAACAGTTGCTTATTCACTGCATTTGTAACCTGCAATACGAGAATAACATAAGTTTAAGTTGAATAAACGATTTTGTTCAGAAAATTTTATTACCTTAGAAGGCATTGCAGAGCATTTCGGTGTCGAATGTGCACCGGGAGCAAGTTTTGTACTTTCGTCTTTCGAACCGCTGGGGAGTTTAACTTGACTGGTTCTTTAACCGAACCGGATTTCATTAACGTGTACAGGATCTTGGGGCTGATTTCTTTTGATCGATGGAATCGATTGTATTTGAGTTTTTGGTTTTTGGAGTGACCATATTTTCTTTCTTTGAATGCATAGAAGCTACATATTTTGCTGGTGATAACGAAGAAAATCATCAACAATAGAAGAAGAAAAGGGCAAAATCCCCAAACGTATATGCTAATTGCTGAATCAAATAACAACATATAAGAAGCAGCTTGGTGAGAATAAAATTACAGAGATTGAAGAATCGAAGGACGACAGATGAAGGTGCTCTTGGACGACTCTTTGCCTCTCGATAGCTCTTTCAATTTTTCAAGTGAATACATCAAAATCAAGGGGATGATTGAATTAATAAAGGAAATGGAAAAGGGAAGTTAAAGGGGATGACTGAATTAATAAAAGGGAAGTTAAAAGGGGATTACCTTTCACATTCATTAACAGGATCGATGAGCGTTGTCGTGGGATGTGGAAGAGATGATATTCAATGTCGTTGTTAATTGGACTACAGTGATTGAGGGAGAGAGGGGCATGATGGGAAGAAAATGTGTTAAAAATGGAGATTTCTTCTTGCCTTTTAGACTGCCATCTTAAAGTTTTGTTGAAAATTACTATTTAGTACATAGGAGATGCTTTATATAGTATTATAGATTTAACCAATCACCTAAGAAACCAAGTCTCACACAAACGATATGTGCATCTAAAACAAATATCACAACATAATGAAAGCATAATTATTCTCACAATATATTATCCTTGTATAACAACTTTCACCTAGCTTTAAAACAAAAACAAATATGTGCATCTAAAACAAATATCAAGCATATTCAACCTATTAAGGTAGCTCACGAATGAAAGAACAATTCAAATGTAATAGAGAAGAATTGGGGGCTGATCGAAGTTGCTGAATCGAAGCTTACCTGCTGGCTGAGTGAACCTTACCTTCCCTGCGAATGAAAGAAGATCTGTCGGTTGTTTTTTAGGTTTAGAAGATGGAGCGAGCAAGCGAACAAGGGAGATAGACAACAAATGGTTGAGTAAAGTTTTTGTTTTGAAAGGTAGCTGCGTATAAATTGATCATTAGGACATTAACAACCATTGAAGATATTACCACCAAATAGTTTCCATAGATTTTTTTAACCAAATAATGGAATATATACCTGTCCATAGGCCAATGCCAACGTGTTGTAACCCGCCATTGCACTCTTAACCATCGAGACAACAACTGATTGAAATGCATCCTCGAAGGTACCGGTATCGGGTACGTTGCTCATCCATACATCCTCCTATTACAACACCAATTAACTTAAAAATCAATAATAATTCCTTATGTTCACATCAATCTTCCAATTAAGAAACAAACACACTCGAACTGTTCTCCAGCTTAAATTTTTTGATGTGTAATGTTATAAATAAACGATTTTTCTCGATAATTCAATATACAAGGGTCCTATATATACACACATCTAGATTACACATTGCCACCCTCTAGGATTTAATACTATCACACACACACATCAAAGTAGTTATTAAGAGATCTTTAATTCAGCAGGATGGATAATTACAAACATCAAGCACTTTTTTTTATCAAATACATTGCACCCTCTAGTATTAATAAATACCATGACAAATGTACACATAAATATATATATATATATATATATCCTCTTATAAATGCATCAAAGTAATATAGATAAATCTCTAATTACAAACATCAAGCACTATTTATCCAACAAAATTAGCAAAAACATAGGAGATTCAATTCAACAAACCTGGCTAGATTTCGAATCGAGGACCGCAACCAAAGTAAATTTTCGATCACCTACCGCCACCGAATCATCCGAAACTTTCCTAACCGTATAATCCCTCTTCTCATGAGAATTAGGAGGTCTAATCCTTGCAACAACCTAACAAATTTCACAAGAATCAACTCCTGTTCCAAATACACTATCTAAAAACCATAAATACACAAATCAATCACTTAACCCATACCTTAACATGCGGATCTACAGAAGTTTCCAATCCTGTAACTTCCTTGCACGAAACCGACAGGCGGAACATTTTCGGAGTGGAACCGAGATAACCTAAGGTTTGAAAGAGAACTCATCTTGTGCTTTACCGATCCGGATCTTGGAAGTAGGTTTCGAATCGACGAAATCGAAATGCTTCCGGATGATCTGTGTCGTGAGATCTCCGAAGATGAAAACTATTTGGTGGTTGCTAAATTTCAAACTTCAAACTATGATATTGTATTTGAAGATGGTTGCATCTCCATCCCCAGCAGATCTATCCCTGTGCATCTTCAATGGTTGCTAATCAGGTTTGCGAGAGAGAGAGAGAGAAAGAAGAAAGGGAAAGAGGGCGGTGGGTTTGAATCTCCTCTATCCCTGTGCAGATATATGGTGTCTTGGGATGAGTTAAATGAATTCAAAATTTGAAATTTGAAACACCCGGGTTTTTTTTTTGCAACTCTTCTTTATTAGAGATTATATATTATATACGTAATATTATAAATAAATCAGAATTATGACATCAGCTAATCCAATGTGGCATAGCTAACAAGATGACACGTATGCAAAATTAGGTCAGCATCTAACCTCCTTTAATAGATAGTATAGATAAGGATAATCAAATATAAAACATATATATAATAATATAATACTTTGCAATTCTCTATAAAACAACTTAATATATAATGTTTGTGCCAACATAACGACGTATGTATAGTTAATGCATGTTTTTATACAGGTTATTGGATTTTATCACATTCAACTATTGGGTATTGTCCGCTGCCACTCTCAACTATCACTTTGACTATCATCACTCCCAACTTAACACTTTGTGTGTCGTGTCACTATGGTTGAGTGGTTTTATGCTCCCCTTTTGTCTTTTAGGAACAGATTCAACTGCAGTTATTAGTAATTCATAAAGTGTTAGCCTAATATCATCAATAACACAAGTCAAACATTAAGAAATGTTCACCTGCGGAGTGACACAACACACAAAGTGTTAAGTTGGGAGTGGTGGGAGTTAAAATGATAATTGGGAGTGGCAGCGGCCAATACCCAATATTTGAAAGTGATAAAATCCAATAACCTTTTTATATCGATATATTTTTAACAAATAGACAGGCAGTAGATAAAACTCGTGACAACGTGTATAACACATAGAGCCCGGTAAACACGGGCCTCATCAACTCGTGGCCCACAATAACGGTTAAAGCGTCACTAAAAAAATAATTTGACACGATGCAGGAGGAAAATTTCAAGTAATTATCAACAATTAATTTAATGTTGTATTTTGTTAATCCTTCACTACCACTAAAATAAAATAAGACACTAATTTAGTTTAGTAACTCAACGAAGTGGTCAGTTTCACTGCAATAATAGAATTTAAATAAGGTTTAAAAAAAACATGAAGGTGTCATTATAAGGATGTTAAACAACCGCTACATTGAAGTGAACGGAGTGACCGGTCTTTGGGTTAAGATGATATAGAATTAAATTTCAAACTTTCACTTTTTGACCATTATAGTGTATCGTCTTAGTATCTCGCATATTAAATTTTAAGATTTCATTTTATAACCAATATATCGCATCGTTTTAATATCGTGTGGACATTATATTTTTATCCCAAGAGTTGTATATAATAATATCAACAACAACAAATATAATAATAACAATAATAATAATTAATAATAATAATAATATAAATAATTAATTAATAGTTCAACTGAGTTGTATATAATAACAACAACAAATATAATAATAATAATAATAATAATAATAATAATAATAATAATAATAATAATAATAATAATATAGATAATTAATTAATTGTCCAACTTTATTTAATTTCAATCTATTAAATTGGTACTTGAATTAATATTGTGTTAAATTTGTCTTTAACATGACTATGAATTTACAAGTTTGCCCATTAAATGCATTACTAAAAGGTGTTTATACTTGAGTTTGAAAGCACTTTGAGATATTTAGAGGGTGTTTGGGGTTGAGTTTTGAAGGAGATTTTTAGATTATTGAGTTTTGAAATTATAAATAATCAGTTTTGAGTGTTTGGGTAAAAAAATAAAAAAAAAATGATTATTTACGTTTAGAAAGTTACAAAACGCAGTTTTCCAAAAGCAGCTCCCTCCCTACTGCAACAAAACACAGTTTTTCGAAAATTGATTATTTGCTTTTAGAAAAGGATTTTCACTTGTTTATTTTTTTTAAATATATATCTTCCAAACACTCAAATAGTTGATTATCTGATTATTGTGATATCAAGCAACATAATCAAATCCAAACACTATCTTCAACATCACGTTTTGTTACAGTTAATTATCTGATTCTGATTATTCAAAACTCAACCCAAACACCCTCTTAGTTGACATGGCATGCGTTTAATACATAAACAAACTATAACCACGATGATCACATAATAAATATAGTTTTAGATGGATATAATGCGAGTTAGATTATAGTGGGTAAATGGTTGTCTTAGTTTAATATATCGTAATTACACTTTTAATTTTTTTTTAACGACTAATTTTTTTAATCCCCTGTTGTCTGTAGGACTTGAACCCAAGATCTTCCCCTTTCCAACCTACCTAACCTATTTATAAATAAAAATAAAAAATTACGGTTTACCCTTTAACCCATTAACTAGTACAAGAATATGCACTTTCAATTTCTAACATTCATAAATCAACTTCCTTTATGCGGGTTCAAAAATTAGTGTTATACAATACACCACATTAAACATGAAGATAGTTTAACCAAGGAACGATTTTCTGATGGATATCGAACCGATTCAACAATTGAGAAGTTCGTTTTTGACTTACATATTTCAAAAATAAAATAGGATTACTGAAATTAGTTATAAAAGTTATGTCAAAAATAACGTGTTGACCTTTTCTATACGGACTTGAATAAAGAAAATTGATGCCGACACCCCTTTGACATTTTAACAAGTCAATGCCACATACACATGCCTTACTACACTAGTCTTTTGGAGAGAGAAATAATCTTCCAATATTACATTTGAGGTCTCCATATTTTGATACTTTAACATTTTAGTCTATTGGCTTTTGTTTGTTTGAAATTCGCCCTAAAACTTTGTAATCCATTTTTGTGCTACAAAATAAGATTATTGTATTTTTAGTGAGACATTCAAAAGAATTGATAATGAGTAAAAAGATCATTACTGAAAAGTTCTAAAGAGATGTTGCATTTTTAGTTAGACATATCAAAATGTAAAGTCCGACAATTTTCAATGGAGAGTGATATACGGAAAAGAAAAGCAACGATTGTCTCTTTGTGATTATCATTATTCGTGATTTGTATCTATAATTTTCTTATCGTTTTAAAATTGTAATACAGTTTGATATGAATGTAATATTCGGATGATATCAGATAATTTTTTTAGTATGAAAAGAAGACATTTATAACCAAGGTCATAATTAATTATCTCTTTATTAAAGTAAAGAATTTTGAACAGTTCTGGATGTCATTGCTCTACGTTGTTGCTTTATTTTTTAATGCACGCATTTTCAACGGACGGTTTTATAACTGCTTTCGACTATAAGTGCCACACCGGTGTGGCGGTTGGGGGTTTACCTTTATTAACATTCAATGACTGCCATCGATTCTTGGTACACCATTTTTTTGCTATATTATTTGCCCTTTTTAAGTTACATTTAACATATCACCCCTTAGTTGTATTGGTTAGATTTAGGCTTTCCACACCGCTTAAGTTCTCTGTACGCTTAACACCAGGCAATCTCCTTCTATCTTTCACGATTAACGTTGGTTTTAGGTATCACAACACGTATTATCACTAATTAATAGGATGTGGGTGTAAGTTCTCCACTTGACTGTGAGGTCCTGAGTGATGTCTTATTCCGTGCGAATTTGGAATGCTCTTTCCGGTTCCTTTAGTACCTCCTTGTACATTTTTCCCGTTTTTGTTGTTTTCATTCGCAATTCAATCACTTAGTTGATGTTAATGAGTCTTCTATATTCACATGAACCAACCTACATGCAACAATTAAAGGATCACACTATAGGAAAATAATGTTCAATACATTTATTAGCTAGAAATACTTGACCAGCCAAATGGTGAATAAACTCCTCTGCCCCTCTAGTTTAAAATATAGTTTTTACGATCATAAGAAAAAAATCAAAGTTGATTGGCAATGGAATAAATCTTATATTAAATTACTAAACATTGGCAATGGAATAAATCTTATATTAAATTACTAAACATAACTACTGTTTATTTATGGTCACAATTCATATAAACAAATTATATTCTTCTATGACTTAAGAGAATAAATGATATTAAAGAAAGTACCTACTTCATTCTACACAATGATTATCAGAGATGATTATTGAAAAGTGGCTAAGCCTAGCATCTTATCTTATAATATGTAATAACAATAATAGTACCTGATATGCACAAAATAAAACATATAAATTATGTCTTATAAGGCATAAAATCAACCATTTTGTGTACTAATATTAGAAAAAGTGTGTTTCCTTGTATACTTTTGATTCTCAGGACTAAATGAGTTTAATTAAACGTACAAAAGAAACAAATTAACGGTAAAAACCATCACTATACGCCAACGATTAGACGTTGACGATATTTTGGTATTAAAAGCTTTTGTGTCCTTGGGCGACCTCGATATCTTACCATCACTATACTACGCCAACGATTGGTGCACTTGCCCTAACATGTTGTGGAGAGTGATTGTATTATATCGTGTTCTATAAATTTAAAGCTAGATACAGGGGCGGATATATATTAGACCAAGGGGTAGCCTCCGCTACCGCTTGGTCGGAAAATTTTTGACGTTTTTAGTGTAAATTTTGAAAAAATTTGACGTTTTTTCGATTTCGTTACCGCTTATTTATAAAACGTTCCCGCTTGGTCGGAATCCTAGATCCGCCACTGGCTAGATAACGAGAAAAAAGTGCTAAAAATATATTAAAAATTATACCACGCTCGCATAAGGTCAATACCACACACAAAACCAATTTTTAACACCTCACTAGTACAAAATCAGTTTTTTGGTGCTAGGATAAGAGCATTTTGAGAGAGCACCAACAAATATACCACCAAATAATGCGATTTGTTGGTGCTGCTCAATAAGAGCACCATTAAATCTCTAAATACACCACCAAAAAATCAATAATAGAAACCAAATCAGTCCACCATTAAATCCCTAAACACCACCAAAAAATCAATGATGGAAACCAAATTAGCTCACCATTAAATCTCTAAAAACACCACCAAAAAATCAATGATTGATTTACAAAACATCCAAGATCTAATACAAAGGCAAATAAAACAAAAAACTATAGAAACAAAAAATGTATAAAATCTACAAAGAATAATAAAATAAAATTACATGTACATGGGAAGCTACAAAGAATGAGATACAAACAAGATTTCTATAAAGTCATTTCCTAAAACAACAATTTAAACACATACAATCAAACCAAATCAACATAGTGTATAATTGTATATCCTTGGCACTTCAAAGCATAAATGACGTCCATCGCCATAATAGTTTTCCGGCGAGTATCTTCGGTGTATTTGATGGCATCACACATAAAATCATCAAGAAAGATCTTCAAAAATCTCGTGTCTCTTCGTAGATAAGGCCATTGTTAAGCTTTACGCCACATCGCCGGTTTCTTGATAGTGTGGAAGCCGTTCCGGAAAACTTTCCGGTGATGCTTTGCTCTTTCTTAACATTTTTCTCTCTCTGAAAAAGATTTTGATTTTAACATTATGTCTATATATATGTGGGTATAAAGGTTGTGTTTTTGTAGACTTAATTCGATCAATTGATTGAATAGGATGAGAGCAATTGAAAACCGTAGGATTATGATCCATGTGATGCCTAACAAAATGTTTTGATTGGTTCACTTTTTTGTTGCTATTAACTTCACCCTCAAAAAATCAATTTAATGGTGCTATTAACAATTTCACCCTCAAAAAATCAATTTAATGGTGCTATTAACAACTTCACCCTCAAAAAATCAATTTTTGGTGGTATGTTTATTTATTAGTGTGGTAATATTGTTATTTGGTGCTTTGTATTCTAAAACACCACCAAAAATTGATTTTGACACCACCAAAAAAATGGTTTTGTACTAGTGCCTACATATGTTACGTTTGAGTTGATCTTTAACAAGCCCTATCTTAGAGAGTGTCACTTTCAATGCGCAACACCATCGTCACTATTCAATAAGTTTTGTGCGTTTTGTCTTTCATATTTATTTCCCTATGTGCCAACTTAGATAACATGCACATATTTAAAGACAACTTAGATAACATTATATATACATAGATAGATTTAGAGAGAGATAGAGTGAAAACCATGTGGGAATAAAATTTAACCATGTGGGAATAAGACACCCCATTATTTATCAAAATGTCATTTGTGGAGAAGTTTCATGTGTCATCTCATGCTATCAACAAATATAACACTTATTTATATTATTAAAAGTTTTATCTATAAAATTTGTAGTTAATCATGCACTAGTTATCTAGAAAACGTATAAAGAACTAGACAAATTATTATAATGGTTCATTCGAGATTAAATAATACGCATTTAACATGCTTGATTTGGGTAAATACATCGATATCAATTTTGTCAAGAGTGCGTATAATGTTGTTAAGACCATGATCTTACGTAAAGTACTATATTTGTAGAGGTTACACACATGACGTACATATTTTCAAAGAAAAACCAACAAATACAATCATGATGGAATCTACCAACTATGATCGCATTTATGTTATGAAAAACGGATAAACATAGTTATTTCAGATATAACTTCATGTGAAACTAAGTTTCTCCGATACTGATATAAAACACGTGAGTTCTGTCGAATAAGTAAATATATAAAAATAATGTAACATTAGTGATAAATGTTTGTGTTTCATATATGTTTTCGAAGAGGAATATGCCTATGGGGTTTATGAGTAAGATAATCATGCTATAGCAAATATTAGGGTGAGAGGGGCACTCCCCTAAGAGGGGAGTCCCCTCTCTTACGCACACCCAATCAGGTTATGCGACGTCAACTCCCCTCTTAAACTCCCCTCACACCCCAATTTGATGGCGGCACTCCCCTATTAGGTGACTTGTTTTTTTATTAATAAAAAAAAAGAATAATTTGATTGGTTTGAAAAGAGGCTGGCCCCACACTCTCCCCCTTCCTTCTTCGGTGAACTCCCCCCGACCCACCTCCCCGATTTGGGTCACCGCAGGGATGGCGACGGTGTTCCCGCTGGGGGAATAGGGTCACTGAGGCCACTCCCCGCTGGTGCCCCGGATACCCTTACATGTCATGGTTAAAGAATTTAATAATCTTGAGAAATATAAAAATAAATTGGGTTGACTTTGCCTATAAATTGAAACTTTGTCTACCAAAATGTAATTCTACAAAAAAAATAAATAAATAAAGCAAAAGATAAGACTTGGATGTGTTCCCAATCACTCTATTTTCTCCTTAACATTTCTCTCTAGGATTCTTGTGAAAGCTAGCCAGCTGCCCTTTCTCTTTCTTGCCCATCATCTCTCTCTCATGACCGTTCCCCTCTCTCTCCTGCCCGTACTTTTCCTCTCACTCTAAAATATATATATATATATATATTGACCCCCTTTTCCATTTCAACCCAAAATCTCTTGCAGACCCTCTCTCAGTGGCTCTCTCTCTCTAAAAAAGTCAGCGCCTTGGTTTCTCTCTCTAAAAGCTTGAACAAAAGTCAACCAATGGAGGTTGATTGGGACTTACATGCGGTGGTCAGAGCCTGTTGCTCCACCAATACCACCACCTCATCCTCCTCCTCCACCGCTTCAACCACAGCCACCGTCGCTACTCCCGCCGCCACCGTCGCTACCACCGCCGGAGCAGCTTCTTCATGGTCTCTAGATGCTTACAATAACCAAAAAAGATACTCACAAAATGAGAATTTTATGGGCTTTTTTCCAGATCCATTTCAAACTAGAAATGACAACAGTATTGAGCAGTTTTTGAATGATCTAAACACCCCCCTGGAGTTTCCAAAGTTACAGAAACCACCCCAGTCTCCTCAAAGTTTGCCAATCTCACCCCTCTCTGTTATTGGAGGGTTACAAGATCCACCCATGAACCACTATCAGCACCACCACCACCAGAAACAACAAGTTCAGGGGAAACAACAAGCTTTTGCTATATCTAGATGTACAACTTCTAATGCACAGAGTACAAGGTCCAAAAAAAGGTAAAGAACATGTTTTTCTGACATTTTGTTTCTGGGTTTTTGTTATATTTGGATTTGATAACTACTCCTGAAGAAAAAATTAAATGTCCATATTTATTTATTGGGTAAAAGATAATTTTTATTTTGTTTTATTTATTTGGTTTAATTATTTTACAGAAAGAATCAGATGAAAAGGGTTTGTCAAGTGCCTGCTGAGGGATTATCCTCTGATGTATGGTCTTGGAGAAAATATGGTCAAAAACCCATCAAAGGCTCTCCATATCCAAGGTTTGTAAATAATTATTTTAATTTTTTTTTATAATTTTTATTTAATTACTAACAGTAGAATTCAGTACAAATGAAATTAATCCACTAAACGTATAAATAATCAGATAATCCTTAGATTTATTGGGTTTTATTCTGAATTGGTGTATACTGTATAGGCATTATTGCCTAGTATAGATGGATATGATCGGGCGGTTCCGCTGGTGACACACTGGTCCGTCAATGATCCAAATTTGCCGTTAAAAAAATAAATTAAGTAATTATTAACTTTTTTTTAACAATGAAAACACTACTTACTAAAACCGATGTGTTTACAATGTTGATGAACAGAGGATACTATAGATGCAGTACTTCAAAGGGATGTTTGGCCCGAAAACAAGTGGAGCGAAATAGATCCGACCCGGATATGTTCATAGTCACCTACACCGGCGAGCACAGCCACCCGGTTCCAACTCACCGGAATTCTTTAGCCGGAAGTACCCGAACCAAACCCACCACCTCCGGCGACGACGACACCACAAAACAACCCAAACCCACCACATCTCCGCCGGTTTCTCCTCCAACAACCCAATCTCCGGCCACAGAAAAAACCGAAGATAACGATAACAACAACGACAACGATATCGAAACCGACGAAGACAACTTTGATATGATAATGGACGACGATTTCTTCGAAGGATTAGACGAACTCGTCACCGGAAATAACTCTCCGGCAACATTCACCGGAAATAACTCTCCGTCATGGTTATCAACCAACGTAGTCACCGCAGCCGGTGGAAGTTGACTTTTTTAGAGGTTGACTTTTTAGAGTGACGTTAGCATGACGGTTGATGATATGCAATTATGCATTACTTGCTGCTGACTTTTCTTTTTGTTCTTTTTTACTTTATTTAGGGGAGAGAGAAAAGAGAGGAAAAATAGGCTTTTGCCAGCCCAAGATAATGTTGAGGGCATTACAGGGTTGTACTATGTGCATTGAGAGTTGTACATTTGTATAGGCAAATTTCTATTTGTTTCTTCAAGCAAATGGGTATCAAAGCCTTTTTGTGGATTGAAGAATCTTGTCCAATAACAAGGAACTTTTGTACATGGTAGAAGAGTATAATTCTCCATTATAACAATCGAAGAGTCTTGAAGGAAAAGATTTGATTGATTCCTTTATCTAAGAAGAAAGCATGTATTATACTATATTTTATTATAACTTCTTTATGTATTTAGTAGTTGGTTGTATATAATAATATTCTAGTGTTTTTTAATGTGTGTATTACATGTATTAGATATAGAAAACATCTCCTTTGGGACCTATGTTCATGATGCCTTTGCACTAAATAATTTGCTTTTATTCATAAAAGTTTTTAGAATGTTGTAAACTTTGTATATCTAAAATTACAATAATCAGTAAATTTGTAAGAGCATCTGTAATAGAGTCCGTTGACCCATGAATGCCGATTTGAAGGGAAGAGAGGATTGATGCACACATGGAAGTGAGGAGGAGAGTTGTCAGTTATCACCAAAAACAGATATTAAATAGTAGATGTTGTCATTAAGGTTATCATTTTAGCTTATGAAAGAGTAACCGATGCATTATCCTTCTTATTATCTGGTTAAAGAGTAACCCATGTATCAAACATTCAAGAGTGGTAATTGATCGTTATCATTTGAATAATCAATAATGTGTTCGCTTTCAGGTTAGAGACCTCCTTTTACTTCACAAATCGGTGCAGGTTGGAAAAAAAAGGGAAGACCATTATCCAAGGGATCGTGATGATTACTATATGGTTTATTTGGAAGGCGATGAATGACAAGATCTTTAACAGTTATTAGGTGCTTTCGAAAGATATTGTGGCTAGTGTTAAGTCTATGTCTTTCTTATGGTTGAAACATAGGGTTAGATATAAAGACACTATGTGGAAGGATTAGGTTTTATACACTTTGTATTGGTTGTAATGGTATTTTTCTTGAGCGGTCTTCGTTTTGAAGACGCGTTCCTTTTCTAATGAAGTTCAACGTTCAAAAAAAAAAAAAGATACTCTTAAAGCATGTAGCATTTGAAATCATATCAAGGCAAAATTCTAAAAACATTATTCCATATGAAACAATTTGAATATGGATATCCTGGCTATTCACTATTAGATTCAATTTAAAAATAAAAGAAGCCCTCATTATTAATTAGAACGTAGTTATAGTGAAATCTTATTTATATATATGAATCACACAACAAACTAATTTCTTTTCTTTTCTTTTTGTGTCCAAGGTCATTAAAGGCTATCTTTTACACCAAGTATGTAGCATTCCATTTAAATCAATTGAAAATACCAATGATAGTTCTTATAAAGTTTCAACATTTGAATCTGCATACAAAATATATGTAAGTGTTATCTTTTGAACATTCTTTAATAACATACTTAGTAATTAAGTTTTTACTAGGCATGACACCCTTGAATTGATATGTTGTTTGTGTAGGCAATGATACAAATGATTCATCCTGACATGCCGACATGATCAAATCTTCATAGTCATGTTCATTACGATCTTGAATATTATTTCGGCTATGTAAAAGCTTTTAGAAACTGTGTTCCTAGATATTTGAACATTATTAGTGGCTTTCATCAAGAACGTTAAGCAAAACCTTTCAAACCATTATTCAATTCCTTCTTTTATTGTTTAGGATCTGATTTTAATCTCATTTATGATCCAAAACCTTAAATCAATCATCTAGAAGCCATCAATCGCATTGAGAATCATCAACATTATCATAGAAAATACACATTTCTTGACGCACATTGTGCGTCATAAAACGGTAATTATGACACGCAAAAGCGTGTCGTTGATTGAGGAGTCATAAAATTAACATGACATGCATTTGTGTGTCATATTTTTTTTTATGACACACATTTAATGACACGCATTCATGACACCCATTTATGACACTTCATGACACACATTGCGTGTCACGGAAGCCCATGTCATAAATAAGAAGATGACACACTTAGATACATGTCATGAATTTTGGTGTTTTAAAAAAATATATATTTTTACTAGATTTCACATTAAATGATAATTGTCTCAAAATACAAATTAAAATACACATATATCAAAACAATCCATTTCATTCAATAATTCAAATTAACAAAGTTAACAATATTTCATTAATGTTGATACTAACAAACCAATATTTCATGCAATATTTCAAAAAAATACTAACAAAAATACAATATTTCATTAAACTATGAGAGTGAACCTCCTTCACCATTTGCTTGTGTACTCACTTCGTTCATCTTCACCTACAAAATGGAAAAAAAAAAAAAAAAAAAAAAAAAACCCAATTTCATCCACTCTTTCATTAGTGAAGAGGGTATGAAGAAAAAAAAAGAAATAAAATAAGGCCAATTTATCACTTAAGGTCAATATGTCCATCAAAATATTTTGTTCAAAAAAACATGTACTCTACCTATTCTTTGAACTATTCTTCCTTCTCTTCGTAGCTAGAAAGAGCAACTTCAATCTGGTCAATTCCCCAATAAGGAAAAAATCTAATACAACTAAACATGACAGTTTGTTTTATCACACTTACTCTTATTTAAAACATACGTGTGTAGACCGCACTTACTATTGTTGTATCGCGTATAGCAAACAAAAAATAAATGTTGTTTTGCATGGACCAGATAATCTTATGATGACCTGAAAAAAGGAAAAGTCCAAAGTAGATTGTTGAAAGCTTCCAATTAGATAAAAGAAAAAACAAAGATATAAAAATATGTACCTAGAAAACGGTTTTTATCGGAGGCTTATTTGTAGCATGCTCACCACCAATTTCATCGCACCACCTAAGCAACATTTTTTTATAAATACAAGCAATATTTCGTAAAGATGTAACATGGTGTATCTCATATGTCAGCACATTTAAATATTTTTATAAATTGAATACTTATTATACATTTTAATAAATTAGTACCTTATTGACGAAGATGCGGCGGTGTCTTTACTTTGGTTCAAAAAGAACGCAACCACGGATGACAAAAATCAAAATTCCATCTCGTCCTCTCATCATCTTCATCTTCGAAGGTTGATAAAATCAAATTGAACTTTCCTTCCCTTCAACTTCGCTGAACCATCTACACACGAATTAGCCAAACAAACCATTTCATAAAATCAACAAAACATTTCAAATTAAAGCACAAAATAAGCTCTTGTCGTCACCCTTGGCTCCCAAAGTAATCATCGTCTCGCCTGCTAACACTTCCGCCATACAAACCTTGTTCGTATCCATGTCGGTTGTCGCTGCAAACCGTTTCTTCTCCTCATCATCATCATCATACTCGGTAAATCCCACCAATAGCAAAGCTAAGGTAGGGTCTAAGGAGGGTAAGATGTAGACAGCCTTACCTCTACAACCCGTAGGAATAGAGAGGCTGCTTCCAGCGAGACCCCAGCTACTATTAGAACAAAAAAGATAAATCAGAGCTCAAGTGCACAGAAGTGCAATCTAAATATCGTTAGAAAAAAGTGTTGGGTAGTACTACGGCTGTCACAGAAAAAGATGGAGCAGAAACACAGAACAGCAGCTGCTGAT
Organism: Helianthus tuberosus; assembly: GCA_030545235.1. Lineage (NCBI taxonomy): Eukaryota > Viridiplantae > Streptophyta > Magnoliopsida > Asterales > Asteraceae > Helianthus > Helianthus tuberosus. The sequence goes on from CM060383.1 coordinate 21,415,134, forward strand.
GTGGCAGCAGCTGACGGTATTGGCGGCTGTTGACAGAACACCGTGTTAGGATTGGGTATCACAAGATGAAACAAATCACAGCAGCATCGGGGTGCTGTCTGTTGCGGCTCTGTGATGTTTCTACTGAAATACAGTCACACTCAAACACAAACGCGATGCACAAACATAAAAAATAGAGAACACCAAATTTACGTGGTTCAGTCTATTGCACCGCCTAACAGAAAGTCAAAGCCTAATGCACTTATATTTAAGCCACATTTATGGGGTGTTTGGATGTGTGTTATAATAGTTATTGACATTGTGACACACTCTCATTGGTTGATTTTGAAGTTTACCACTTTCAAGTGTCTAACCACTCCCTACACCCTAAGTTGTTCCAAATTTTTCGATCATCTACTATAGCAACACCCCAATTATATCTAGCTAATTACTTTATATTTCTTTTATTTTTCCTAAAAATATGACGTTTATAGTAAAGTTTTATTGTCCTTGAGACCAAACCTATTTAAGATACAAAATTAAAAAAAAAATATGTTTTATATTCAAAATAAGTTCAACCTAATACATTACAAGTAAAAATCGCGTTCAACAACGCAAAATAAGTTTTATATTTCAAGTAAATACAATATTTGTTCATTAGCATGGCAATCAACCTTTAAATATGTCATAGATGTCAAACTACAAGCCTAAATACATGTAAATAATAATCACTTTTTTGTAATATATTATATGTATATAAAAAAAATATATTATAAGTAAAATAATTCAAGCTAAGCCGAGCCGAGCTACCAAGCGAGCCAAACCGAGCCAATTTGGCTAGTCACGAGCCGAGCCGAGCTAGGCTGACTTTCTAACCGAGCCGAGCCGGCTCGGCTCACTTTCAAATCGAGCCATATCGAGCGAGCTTTTTCCGAGCTAAATCCAAGCGAGCTCCGAGCCGCGAGCTTTTTGAACAGCCCTAGTGTTTATTACCTTTTAAGTGGGTTTGATTTTGTGCTCCTGACTCTACTAATACGCCAGCTACATTTCTTGCAAACTTTGAATCACTTGACACTCTAACACAATGAAAAGGAGAATTTATATGTGATATTGATAACTGAGTTTACTATTCACCTTGAAAGCTAACTGTCGAAATTATATGATACAACGGTAAAATGTAATATAGGAAAATTATGATTAATGTTATACCTTGAAAGAAAACTTTCAAAATCATATGACAGCACTAGTAGTGAACTTGATTGAGTCAATTCTATATCATTTTTGAATTTAACGATTCGTGCTACAACTTTATCAAGACCAGGATCTAAGATCAAAGAACACAGATATAACTCAGTGGGAAAATTATAATATACATAAAATTGTGTAATGATTATGACAGAGATGTAAAGCAAATACATAAATTGTAGTATTTCATCGAGCAGTTGGTGTGCATCTTCAAACCTAATATATATAAATTGTAAACGTCATACGATAGCCTAAAACATATACATATCACAAATATATATATGCATATGCATACAACGACCTAATACATATACAGGCAATGCGATATGTTTACATATAATTGATCCTAATACATATGCATACAACCATATACACAAAAAAAAAAAAAAAAAAACATAATAAACACAAAGAAGCACAAAATTAAAACCAAAACCTAATACGATCTGTGAAAGACGTTAGGATTATACCTTAATCAGAATCGCAACATAACACTAGCTAAAGTAGCATCAGGGCTGGACGATTGTTGTAGTGGGAGCAATCTAATGGTTCGATTAGTGGTGGCTCACGGTTAAGAATAGTCGAACGATTAGGATTTTGGGTAAATATGAATTGGTTTTGGAGAAGAGAATAGGGATTTAGGGAGAAGAGAGCAATCAGATCATGTGAAAGAGAGGGTGTGTCTTTGGAAAGGAGCGGGAGTTTTGGGAAGGAGGGAGACTTTATAAGTTTTGAAAAATTGCTAAATTTTGCTTGGGAATTTAAAAATTTCAAGGGAATTAGTTAAATAAAAAAAATTACAAATAAATTTATTTATAGCTTTTGTATATTTATTAATAAAAACTTTATTATTATAATATTGCAGATATATATAAGATAAAGTTATGGTACAAAGTCTGCTAAATCTAATAAGTGTACAATAAAACATGGATCGCAATAACACAGTTTCAAACAGAATATAACACGATGCCGAAAAGTATAAACAATAAAAACACAATATTAAATAAAACAATGGATCACAAAATATAACACAGTTTCGAACAAAAGTACCGGGTACTCATTTTCCTTGTCCCGGGTATATACGGTACCGGTACCCATTTTTCGATACCGGTACCAATTCGCTACCGAACTGGTACCATGTTCATCCCTATATCTTACATATATTACTAGACTCTATTGGGCTTTACCGGTCATTATAGGTTTTAATAGACTCTATTTGGGCCTTTACTCAGTCACATTAGATTAAAAAAAGGTAGGCTAGGTTCAGTGGTGAAACTAGCCCGTTAAATCAGGGGTATCCTAAATTTTTTTTACCGTGCAATCATAAAATATTAATAAAAACAACAATAACGAAGGTCGAAGAATACAACGTCTGAGTATGAGTTTGTATAAATATAGGTGCAGTGGTGGAGTTTGTAATTTAAAAATGAAGAAGTGGGTTGTATTTATAGTGTAAAATTATAATTTAAAAAAAAGGTAAGTTTTTTTTTAAATTTTAAAAGTTAACCGTTGGGATTAAACGACTAACATCCACGTCCATTAACCACGTGCCATGTCGATGCCAAAAACTCTTCCACGGCGGTAGAGATTCCCCGGCATAATCAATAACATCGTGGTAATGTCGTGGACGGGACGATGTGAAGGACGTTCAACAACAACAACGTCATTTTTGAACGCCCACACCGTGTGGTCTTAGGGGTATTCTTGTATTAATTTAGAGGTATTCTCTGTATAAAATCGAAAAAATAAAAATAAAATACATTACGAATATGGACTTGAGCCGTAGCCCGTGCTACGGCTAACATTACGTTGGTTCTGCCCCTAGCTAGATTAAGGCAGGCCTATTAGATGCAAATGGACAATAATAGAAAATGCACGTCTTAATGGACAATAGTGGAGGTTATTAGTCAATATAGCTCTCAATGGGCCATAATGGACTTTATTGCACCGCATTACATTTTAAAGGAATAGACTATGTTATAGTCCACCATACTATATATATATATATATATAGTGGAAGGTTCAAATGAGAAAAAAAATTTTGTAAGAAGAAAAAAGAATAAGTTTCAACCAATAAGAATGTTTCATTTTACTTCATTTAATATTTTCATTTAATTTTAATGTAAGGGTATATTGGTAAAGTCACATAGATCATTAATATCTAGTCTTCCTTTTTAATAGCTAACTACATTAAATTTGTAACTTATTTTCAAAAAATATATTTTTTTTTTCAAAAATTAAAAAAAATAATTTAGAGTGTAGGATAAATTACTAGGTGTGTAGGATAAATTACGAGTTGTGTAGGATAAATTTGAGCATGTGTAGGATAATTTTCAAAATGTGTAGGATAACTTTTTATGTGTCTAGGCAATGAAAATTAGTGTAGACAATAATAGTATTTATGAGTAATTAATTACTTAAAGATTGTAATAAATGAGATTAAAGAATAACTACTTAATATTTTACAATTGTACCCTTTGTTCTTTTTCTTCTCAACTAAATTTTGTTCTCAAATGAACCTCCCCCTATATATATATATCAACAGTCATATTGGGCCTCAATAGTCATTATAGATTACAATGGACCATGATGAACTTTATTGGGTTACGTTACATCTTAAAGGGTATATTGGGTTGGATGAATCATTGATAACAATGCTCAGTATATAAATCTTACTGGAGTTGCACAAATCAGTTTGGGAGCTGGATCTGATCGTCTTGTGGTGAAAGCGGTTTGGGGGATGAACCGGTTTTGGTAGGTTTAAAGCAAAAACTTGTAGACCCGTTTTGATTTAGTTTCGGTTTGTAAACCAGTTTGTGTAGTCACATTTTAAAATTGTTTTGTTTAAATCCAAAAAATTACATAAAATTCAAGTGTTATTTGTATTTATATTTTTATTAACAAGAAAATCTAAAATTAAAACAAAAAAATAATAATTTATGTGTGTACATGCGGGGTGAAGCTTTATTGGGGCATGGGGTGCCTCGACCCCCTTGCTTTGTTAGCTTCGTAGCGTTAATTTTACCAAAATTTTTAGGAATAACTGGATTTGAGAGTTTAGCCCCACCCCCCTATTTGAAGCGGGATGCGGGTCGTAATGTTCATACGTAGGCAAGGCTAGGTTACCCAAAAATAAGTTAGCTTTTAGTCCTTATTTTTTGAAATATATATATATATATATAGAGGGGGCAGGTTAACGTACAATGGCTCTTATCGTACAAAATATACGTGATCATCCTAGCCGTACGATATGGTGCGAATTCATTCTTGAACATGTGATTTTGCTGAAAAAACCAACATGCGAAATTGCTTTATATACCAACATGCGATTTCATCCTATTTACCAACATGCGAAATTGCTACAAAAAAAACAACATGCGATTTTATCAAAAATACCAACATGCGATTTCCAACATGTTTTTTTATAACCATGACATTTTTTTATTGACACACGTTTTGGAATGTCAAAAAATGGTCTTGTTTCTTTTTTTTATGACGTTAAAAGGATGACACAACAAAGGAGTGTCATAAATTTGTTAGATTATGTAAACCATGAAATTTTTTTCTTGACACTCACTTTGGAATGTCATAAAATGGTCTTATTTTTCTTTTATGACACTAAAAAGGTGACACACAAAAAAGGGTGTCATAAATTTATTGAATTTTTCAAACCATGACATTTTTTTCTTGACACACGCTTTTAAATGTCATAAAATGAGAGCGTGTCATTGTTCGCGTGTCAAGATATGTGAATTTTGTAGTAGTGATTGTTCGTGGTAAGAACATTCTAATCGTTTCTGATGATTTTTCGAATATATGAATGTAACTAAACCCTAAATACTTAAACTTGGTTTTTCAAATCCAATTGGTTTCTCAATTTTCAACAGGGTTTGATCAACCAAAAGCGTAAAACCAAACTAAAGGTCTAAATTGTCTTCGGGTAGCATATTTTGGGTCAACTTCTCGAGGGTATAACTCTCTCAATGTTTACCCAAATGACTTGATTCTTTTTGCAAAACTTAATTTATGAGTTTAGAAGCTTACCCAATTGGTCTTGCATAATATTCAGTTTTACCAAATTTTGACATTTTATAACTCCGAAATATAGTTATTACTTTTGATTATAAATTAGTTATTTGGAACCTTTAGACATATTTAAAACATATGACAAAGGTATATTTAGAACGACAAAACATATAAGTCACTGCACAAACATTTCCAAAATTTAATTCTTTTGTTTGGTGGTAAATAAAATCGTAAACATAACCCAAAAGTTGACTTGAAACTTAATTACTTGAAAGTTGATTATCTATCAACTTTTTTCTACTTGTTTGATCATTATTGACCAATAATTGAGGTAAAGTTATCCTACAAAGTCTTCTAAATGCAAGAAGTGTATCAAGACACAATGGATCGGAAAATATAACACAAAATCGAGCAAAATATAACACAATGAGTCGCAAAAAAGACATAATGACACAAATATAGAAAAATACACAATGCTAAATAAAAAGACACAATATAAAAAAAAAATCTAAAATCTACAAGCTATAAATCCAACCTAAAATCTCATATTGTAGAGTACAATGAGACGGTTCCAATGCCGCTTGAATGAGGTCAATCGGAGTCCGTTTGATACCCCTCTTACGACTTCTTATTTTTAGAAGACTTTGTATTTGATCCTAGCCCCAATAACTGATATCTAAACCTTATTTTACCCCAAATGACATTAAGTGATCATGTATTACAGAATATAACATGTAAACTTTTATATTGGGTACTTAAACACTTACTAAAATATTGCTAATCATCACAATGCTTATTCGTTAACATGAAAAAAGTCCTTATACTTGACTCTTATTTTGTAGCATTCACGAAGGACAACTCTTGCAACATATTTGTGAACTTTGTGTGGAACATCGAACAACGCTATCGGGTAACAGTGGCGGATCTAGAAAAAACCTGAAGGGGCAGCGTTTCTATAAAAAGGGACAGCGAAATCGGAAAAACGTCAAATTTTTCCAAAATTTACACTAATTTTGCACTACTGCCGGAGCGTCTTGTTCTATGCTAGGTCTGCCCCTGTCGGGTAAGTTCATAGCCCATCTTTTACTATGTTTACAACTTTGGGGGTGGAAAACATACTCATAACAATAAACAACGGCTTACTATAAAAAATGAAATAATGGTTTTCACATACTTGTAATCAGTTAAATGGCCTTACATGTTGCTATGGTACATTTGACACACTAAAAAAGTCCTCCTCATTACAACACTACACAACCATTCACTTTATGAAGCCAACATTAGTACGTTGGTAGATCTCTTGGTTTGACAAACCGTCCAATGTTCATTGGTAGGGGTCTGCATGTCCGAAACCCGACACACAATAACAACAAGTTTAACATCCCCGTGTCAGGGAGTCAAACACTAGGATGCACACTATACAGTCACCAAGGGTTGGTTATGGACTTCATGTATGAAATTTAATTACTTGTATGGTTCAAACTCGTTTATCATTTTGTACTATGCAATGCTATTTTAACTTATGTTCCCACCAACTTCCTAGCTAGTTAATAATATACACTATGGGATAATTATGTGGTTCCTTGTTTTTGGATAATGTTTGAAACATTTTTTTTTTTAATTTGAGCACTCCTTTATTCCAAGTGTATGATGCAATTCGTGGTGCCCGACGTTTGGGTCTTAGGTTGGGGTGTCAACTGTCACGTTTATCGTTCAACAACATAGAAATTTCTAAAAATTTTGCATCATCTCAAAGGCATTGGGACTTGAGTGTTGCGAATAGGTGGAGACGTGGAGTTAACCCCACAACAATACAGCATGAAAGCTCAAGGTAGTTTATGTGTTTTATTTTTTCACTTTTTAACTTTTAAGAACGACTTGTGTTTTATTTGACCCGCTTTACATGTTATTATAGCAGTCTAAAAAGACTACACATTTCACAATTATCCATCTTCAGTTTTAGAATTTATTAACATGAAATACACTTATAGATATATCCAACTTATATACCAACTTTAGTAAACCCACCCATTTTAAAGGCCATTTGTTACAACTCAATTTTGCATGAATTAAATATATTTAGTACTTAATTAATACCAAAAATTCAATAAAAACTGTAAAAAATAAAGATGTAAAACTTAAATGAGATAACCACATTACATCAAAGTTGGTGTGATGAATAATATCATATCATAATTCATGTAAAAAGTAAGTTGTCAGTAGTGTTATAAGATTATACAAATTAGATGTTTTGATTGGAGATCATTTATAACCAGTATTACATTATTTTGATGCTTTGACACCACCATAAATAGTAAGAAAATAAAATGTAAGAAAGAATTTGGGAGAAAGTAACACCGACATAAGAGAGGGGGCACTGATTCACCCGTCAATGAAGTTGTCAAAAGTTTTTTCAAGTAAATAGTTTGGTGGGTTTTGATGAATTAGAGCGATCACATTGTTGTGTGCTGGAATGAGGCATGATTTTTCTTTTCTTTTCTTTTCTTTTTTAAATACACTAATTTTTTAGTTAACGAAAAAATAAGATTTGTTAACTACTTATAAAATCCTTGACAAATGTATTTCTAACAAAGCTTCCGGTTGGTTGAATGATTTAATAATACTAAAACGATAGGAGATTTATAAAATCTTATCAGATTTTGATAAAAGTTTATCAAAACTGAAACAATTTAAAGCTAGTTGTTTCTATATATATAAGTATTTTTTTTACTCTTATTAAATAATATCTTAAACATTTAATAAAATACAGGTAATCAAAAAGTTTATAGATCTTGAAAGATTTCTTTAATTTGAAAGTGAAATAAAAAGTGGGCGGGGCTTAACATAAACCCGATTATATTAAAACAACAAGGAGTGACAAGTACTCGTATAGGAGATTTGATATATTGATGTGGGGTATATCTAAAGGGACCTACCTCATATCTTGACTTGGAATCATCACTTAGGATACTATTAGGATCTACTCGTATTTCAAAATAAGATAATTAGCTTTAATTAAAAGACAATTAAAAGTAGATAAGTACTTCAAACTAATCATAAACTAGTATGATTGCTCGTGACACTTAGGTATGGGATTCGAGCAGTATAGACACGCTTCTTACTGTATTTCAGTCATGGTACGTGACGGAAAGATTATTGTTTTGTTCTAACGTCATGGGAGACCTATAAATTGATATAAATACAATGAACTCACAGATGTTACAATGAATTGACGGGCTTTATATTTATAAATGCCAACATACACACTTAAAAATATATACAATTAGATTCAACTGTTAAACATTCTTATAACCATTGATTTCACTTGCAATATTGCATTGACAACAATAAAGAGTACCAATATGAAATTCACACATGCCCACAACAGTAAATTAAACTTGAGAGTTGAGACAAAACATGAAAATTTGAGACTCATTGCGATTGCAAACCGGGGATGTCATGTGTAAATTAGGAATGAATTCACAGTGATATCGCGGCTTCCATGCCAAAACAATGAATATCAAACAACGAAAATCTCACATCAATTGTGGACAAGAGATGTTGAGTTCATAAATAAGGCCCGCATCAAATATCAATGATGTACCAACAACGTGTTTTGAACACATCTACTATGGCGGAAACAATCCCAAGATTGGTGACCTTGTGAGAAGCCTTCAATCGGTTAAGACAAATCCTTGAGCTCATGGACAATAATAGTTTATATGAACGAGGGGCTGGTTGTTAGATGTTTATAGTTCAAGTGACATGATTGTCGTATTGTTATAGATTCAGGTCAATGAGTTGCCAAGTTAAATGTGCCCACGACCCATTAGAGGAGAGCAAGTCTGTTAAATCGGTCGCTTGTTTTTGTAGGAATCCGTTCGTGTAAAATAAAATAAAACTTTTATTAACTTGAAATACAAAAACTATACAGAATTACAACTGAAATAAAAATACAAATACAACTGAAAGAAAGGAAATACAAGAACAGAAATCCGAACAGAAACACTGTTCTTTGGCTGAGGATCGTGTTAGACACGGGTCCCTTAAAACAAATTTCGTGTCTCCCAGGAGAACACGTTTGTTTCCAGGATACAACAGCCTCAAGCAGTTGCACTGCCGGTCTTGACTCCAACCCGAAGGTGTACCTTGATAGCTTGAAAAGACAAAGAAATATGCAGTAGAGAAGATTGTTTTGCTGTGTTTTTCGGTGTGTCCCATCTGGTGAAAGGATCCTCCTATTTATACACCAAGTTGAACTCGAAACTGAAAATAAATTAAATGGGAGAATTAAACTGCATTAGACGTCTTTAATGCACTTTAATTCGTCACTTAATTCTCAGTCAAACGCATTAACTTTGTCAGTTTCGAATGCTGAAAACGTAACTGCACATCATTAACTGCAGCTGGAAGCTTCTCCGCGCGCGCACGCGCAGGTCTGCACCCTCACGCGCGGTGCGTCCACTTGGCTCACTACCATGCGCGCGTGCGCCATACGCACTCAGGTCCATGCGCACCTGCGCGCGTGTGCCACGTCACCTGTGAGCCTCTACGAGCACGCCACACAGTCGCCCCGTTTTGGCTCACTTTGGTGCGCCGCGCACGTCACACATCAGGCCCATGCACCATGTGTACCCCGCGCGCATGATTGCCACGTCATGCGCCATCGCGCGTCAACCCACCAGGGTCATGCGCATGCACGTCACATCACCAACCACTTGGTCCTTGCAACCCTTGTGCTTCCACCACGCGCACGTGGTCAAAAATACAAAGGCGGCTCTCAAGCGGCTCGCGGCGATGCGAGTGTGCAAAGTGCAAAGTGCGCCATCAAAGCGCCACATTGCGCCTCATCGCCCACGCCACGCGCGCGCGCGTGTGCGAGTGCGAGTTAGGGTGCTCTGCACCCTTCGCGAGTACACTAGTGAGTGCTTCCATGAAACAATAAGGATGGAGAGTTCCCACTTAAATACCCCTTTAAGTTCCATCTCTCATCCGATGTGGGACAAGGTGCCACTTTCCCACTTTTTCAGCATTTAAGTTTCAAACACCAAACTTTGAGCATCGATATCTCATTCATCTTAGCTCTGTTTTGGACGTGGTTTAGTTCATTGCGAAGCCCTTCCGACATAGAACACAAACCCACAAATAAATATATAAAACCCGCTCATTTTACTATATTTATTTCTAGTCCAAAATAGGAAAAAATCATTTTCCTATATTTGTGAAAAATGCTATTTTCACAAAATTTCCAACAGTTTTACCATGGTCGGAGACCTGCCTTACCCGATCCACATCGTCAGCCTATTATATAATCACCCAATTCACATTTATTCGCTCTTATTTTCATGATCTCATTATGTGGTAGTTAGTCAATTTTCACTCCTTTCAGTTTCATTTATAACTCTTTTGGTTACTTACAAATTGATCGGCAAAGAGATAGTGTGTGTGTGTTCCTAAGTACCTTAACTAGTTAGGGCAAGTAGGGTGTCGAGCACCACCGCCGATCTGAAACCATCCACTTCCACAGCCGCAACCCCCTTGTATCTCCACTCATCCTCCAACATCTAAAGGTAATTTGTTCTTGCTAATATATTGGCTGAATTTATTATAACAAATGGGTAATTTGCGTCTGAAAGTTTTCACCCAACTTTCAATGTTTTTTTCCAGATCTGTTAATTTTGTAAGACACATTGATTTTATCAATTGTTAAACTGAATTGAGTTGGGTTTTTTAAATCTTTAAATATTTGAAACATGTTGTTTCCTTGAATTATATAGGTAAAGGTAAGAAATCAAACATGGATGCTATCAAACTCAGTTGATTTATTTTGTAATTACTTGATTTCAGTCATGTGTATATATATATTTTTCTAGTCAGACTCTTTTTTTTTTTATTACATGAACTTAAATATGTTTTGGTACATAGATGCTTATAGATCAACTTAAATATGTTTTGGTACATAGATGCTTATAGATGTTTTGGCTGAATTTCGGTTATGCGTATAGTTAGTTCTTGGCTGAATTGTTTAATTAAGGATTTTGTTTGTTTGAATATAATTTTTGCAATTTATATAGAGGAAGAGGAAAAGGAGATTGTTATCAAAACGTATTAGCAATTTGTGACTTCAACATGATTTTTATGGCTCCATATCGTAATGTGAGGTATTGGCTAGGAGATTTTCGCCGAAGAAGTGCATTGACTAATAAAGAGAAATTTAACCATGCTCATGCAAGACTTCGGAACGTAATTGAGTGTGCTTTTGGTGTCTTGAAAGAAAGATTCCCTATTTTGAAGAGGATGACACGATTTCCATTGGTTACACAAAAGAACATTACCATTGCATGTTTCGCGCTACATAATTTTATAAGGAAAGAGGGTTTCAGCGATGAATTGTTTACAGATACGATCAACCCAATGTTTCGGTGCATAATAGGCAAGTGCACGTTAATGCTGGTGAAGACGAGGTTGAAGCACATGGTACTGCATCGGATCGAGAATATATGAATCAGTTACGAGATGAGATTGCTGAGCAGTTAATGCAAAGCATGGATACAATGCTTTAAAAAAATGTTATTGTCTTTTTTATGGATATTATTTAAGTATTTTATAACTATTATTTAAGTTTGAATGTTGAAAAACTCTTTTAAGTTTAATAAATCAGTTTATTTATATTTCAGTTTATTTCAGCAGTTTGCAGAAGTAAAAAAACAAACAGTCTTCTTCTTGCAGACTGCAGACATTTGGTCCAGCACTTCTGCTACAGATGTCTGCAGATGTGGTCCGCAGATTGCAGACGTTTTACCTCAGAAAAAACAAACAGCACCTTAATCTTCTTAACTCACATGTTGTCATGATTGTAACGTTGGAAAAGCAGGCCCTTGATCAAACACACAAACATGGTATGAACGAACTCGTTCGACTCTTTTATTGTTTATAAATGAAAAACACACCAAATTACAATAGCCCTAACCATTTATTTATACTAGAGTCATTCTAATCCTAATTAAAATCAGACTCTATTTAAATTATAAAATAACTAACAAGATAAACATAATAAACCAACAATTATCCCTAATTAAGATATAAAAGACTCAATAAATAATTCATCAAGAATTAATAATAATCCGTTTTGACCTGTATCTCATTAATTCAAGGTTAACGTCTTCATGTTAATGATTAGAAAATCAACGAGTGACAAATTACTGAATGAGAATTGATGGAAGGATAGTTATTCATTAGACCTTAACACATCACATACACTAAGTTTGCCCTAATCATCATAGAATGAATGATTCAAAGCTCGTCCATGTCCAACACAAATACAAATCATATTGAATACGATTTGCTAACACAAACCCTAGACCGGGGTTGATCACCGGTGCATAATTAGTTGCTCATATGCATGTTGATTTTTAACCTTGGTTGAGTTCCGGAATCAACTGTGGATCAGATTGTTTAATTGAAGCTACTTGATCACTAATTTTTGCATAAGAATCAACCTAAAGATCTAGAGGGTGCTAATTTAAAAAAAAAACCCTTACTTATCCCATAAATACTCGGCGGAAATCCATATATTCGCGCATGTTTCGCCGACCCAATGTAAGCTATGCTGGTTGTGAATGTTACCTTCCAACATCTCTATGTTGCGTTGGATGAAACACTGCTGGCATAAGCTACCCTAGCATGTTTGTTCACTTCGTTCTTTCTTTTCTTGTTAATCTCCATTGCACGTTCCACTCCTAATTTTGCACCTTTCACGTCCTATAAATTATTTATGCTTTGCTAGCTTAATCATGGCACGTTGGGTGGTGATCTTAAACTAGATCTTCCAACCATAGTGGTGAGTCTGTAATTACGATTTGATATTGCAACCCTATTGTTTGTTTGGTGGTGTTTTCTGTATCCAAACGAGGTGTAGAATAAACCTATTCTCGATGTTTACGTTTGAACTGGTGTTAATAGAACCAATCAAGTTTAGACACAACATGAGTTAAATCCGTGTAAAGAAGTGAAGGAATCTGTAACATCTTGATATCGATTGTTATTTCAATACCCAAAGTTAAGATTATATTCTATTTAGTGCGATACAGTGGAACAAACATTGGACTCATGTAGGACCGCAATTGGCCTTTGTGATTTAAGTTTTATAAACTTAATAAAAAACCGAATATAAGTTCTAATATAGATCCCAAGGGTTGATAAAAAGTTATATAATGACCTTTCAAATTTCGAAACAGATACAGTTTTATAAAAATCACATTAAATCATTGCTTAAGAGTGTTCTTAGAAAAGTTATAATTAAAAAAAGAGTTACATGCCATTTTAGTCCCCGTGGTTTGGGCCATTTTGCCAGTTTAGTCCAAAGGTTTCATTTTTCACATGTGGGTCCAAAAATGTTTCATTGTTGCCATTTTAGTCCACTAGGTTAACTTCATCCATTTTTTTTATTAACGAGAAAGTCAATTCAGTCATTTTATATGTAATTCTATTAACTATAAGGGCAATTGGCCATATAAAATGACTGAATTGGCCTTCTCGTTAACAAAAAAATGGATGAAGTTAACCAAGTGGATTAAAATGGCAACGGAGAAACATTTTTAGACCCACAGGTGAAAAATGAAATATTTGAATTAAACTGACAAAATGACACAAATCACAGAGACTAAAATAACATTTAACTCTTAAAAAAATAAGAAGCATTAAGAATATATAAAAAATAACATTAAATCAATGCTTAACAGTGTTCTTAGAAAAGTTATAATTAAAAAAATAAGAAGCATTAAGAATATATATAAAAATATTATGATGATTTATTATAAAAAAAGGGAAAATTAGAAAAAAGAAACATCGTCCAATTAGGCTACGGTGGGACAAAGAATTGCATCCCATCCCTATAACGGGGAACAAAGAGGTACATGTGAACCTTGTTAGTGCTACAAATCCAAGGTATCCACAAGTTTATATTATTATTTTTTAATTAAAAAGTTTATACAAAAGCCTATATAGTTTAGCAATAAGTGTTTCTTTTCATGTGATTAAATTAAAAGCGGATTAAATTGTTATTAAAAAAATTAAACACTTAGCCTGTATATTGTTTTTTTCTTCTTACTTGTACAACCCATTAAACATATATAGCTTATTACAAAACCGGAGAAAACGAACCAAGGAACCCGAATCCAAACGGTTGAACATCCATCTTGTAAAAATTCGGTATTCAGTTTGATTTTATCAACTTTGAATTCGGCTGTGACAAAAAATAATTAAAATTGAGGAAACCGGAAACGAAACTTAAACCGGTGAATACCTAATTATGGCCTTTTTAGTGTATTAGGCGAATAAATGAAAAAAAAATAAAAAATCCTTGTAAGGATTGAAGAATATGGACAAGAGTGATGAAAACCTTTTTAAATAATAATAAAAACAATCTTGATGCTAATGGACTTTTATAATTTTCTAAAAAGTATTCTCTAAAGTGCAAAGAATAAGTGAAGATTCTGTATGAATAACACCTCTTAACAAATGTAGCACAAATAACAATTGGATATTTTTGTGCCACAAAAAAAACAAGGGTCATGCTATTTACACACGGAGAAAATTATTTTCACACCCCAAAGCGCCGCGCTATGGCCAAAGCTGGGCGCTTTGGTGTAAAGTCAACCGACAAGGACTGACGCGGTCAGACCTTGTCTGTTGCTTTACATCAAAGCGCCCCGCTATGGCCAAAGCTGGGCGCTTTGAATTTTTTTTTTTTTTTTTTTTTTTTTTTACATTTTTAAATTTTCGGGCAAAGCGCCCCTCTTAGGTCAAAGCGCAGCGCTTAGGGCCTTTTTTAAATTTTTTAATATTGTTTTTAATTCACAAACGCGTCGATAATAGTCTAAATTTTACGTTTTTTCCATTATACATCATTTTTTAATATATATGGACTATACTGCAAGTTCCGGATCAAATCCGTTACGTGTGATGTCGTATTCCATTATATCGTATCATTTTGGTTTGAAAGCACAAGTACTCCTATGAGTAGTTTTATGTGTATCAGCCGCCTACCGTACATGTACATGACGTATTTTTTCATTAATTGTAGTATTATGATGTATATTGTCATTTTGGGTCGTACAAGTGCGTATTGAATCTGATTGGGTCGTGTCGGTGACATTCGGTTTTTAACGTGATGTAACGCATATACCCTAAGTTGAGCATTTCTTATTGTCCACTAAAACCATTATTTTTATAAAGCATTTTATTCTTGTTTTTTTGGTTATTGTCCTCTTTGTATTAAGTCAGTCGTTTTGTTAGAATACGTTTTATATTTATATTTGATTCAATTTAATTTAATTCATTTTAATAAGAATAACTTTTTTAGAAGTGAAATTTTAAAAATTTTTGTTTCTTATTCTTATTTTAATATTTTTTTCTATTTCTTTGTCCTTTTTTATATATACTTCTTTAGTATTTTTTAGGATTACTTAACCCAATTTCATGTGTTATATTCCCTAAACATGCAAAGAAAACACACAAAATGCTCTTTCAACCTACATTTGTTACATATAAATATATGTACTTGTATAAAATGCACGTAATTTGATTTTTTTTTTTTTTTGTATTAAATGGTAACTTGTTACCCTTGCATATTTTATAAAGTAAGATAGTAGAAATCTTTTTTTTTTTAATGTTAGAAAGTCATATTATCAAATTTTATCCAAGTTTTAAAGATTCTCATATAATTACTAAATGCATAAATAGCTATATAGACAATCATGGCAACAGCACCTTTTCTTTTGGAAAACCAATAAAATTGTTTCAAAGTCAAATAAGCAGTAGAGGTGAGGTGACAACACAACAAAGCTTGGCTTCTGCATGGTCCTGAATCACGGCACCCCACAAAACCTAACCAATAGTGGTCCAAGCAAAAGTATACAATCGAAACTCAAACAGTGACATATAGACCAGACCTGACACACCAAGCTACAAACCAAAACAGTTCGAAACAAACTAATTAAATATATGTGCACAAACAAATTAAATATTGTAAAATTTGGACAAAAAATGTAAAATTTGAACTTAAACGTAGACCAGTCACCAGTCAAAAATACGCCCAAAATGTAAAAAAAAAAAAAAAAAAAAAAAACCAAAGCGCCGAGCTTAGGCCAAAGCGGGGCGCTTTGATGTAAAGCAACAGACAAGGTCTGACCGGTTCAGACCTTGTCTGTTGACTTTACACCAAAGCGCCCCGTTTTGGCCATAGCGGGGCGCTTTGGAGTGTTTAAATAGACTAAGGGCGTGTGCGAATAGACCCGGCCAAAAACAATGATTTCAAGTTTTTAGTGGTCAAATCATAATATAAGGGAATCAATCTAAACCTCAAAATAATTCAAGGGCATTTTTGAACACATTGTTTCTGTTGAGGTTTTCTGGCAAAAATCTCACAACAAAGGTCCCATCCCACAAAAGTAATAATAAAGATTTTCATTTCACAGTTTATAACATGAATGAGTAAAAACATAATCATACTCTTCCAAGGAAAAAAAAAAGTGCATGCTAGCAATGCCGGTTCCAAGATTATTTTTGTACAAGTGTTGGATACGTACGTATATAACACTAGCAACCAATAACGGGTTATTGGATTTTATCACCCTTAACGGTGGCCACCACCAGACACTAGCCAGTAGCATGTGCACCACCGCCAACCGTCACCCCCACCGAACTCCGACATTACCTAAAAAAAACATTCATAAAGCCACATCCGAGTCTGAGTATTTACATTTTTTTACTATATTTCAAACTAAACACGGTGTTCATATAATATATAATAGGTTAGAACCCCGTGTATTACACGGGTTGAATAAATGTATTTTTATAGACCAAATAATAAAAAAATATATCTTTAAAAATCTCGTTTATTACACGGGTTGAATAAATATAATTTTATATACCAAATAATAAAACAATATATATTTAAAAATCTCGTTTATTACACGGGTTGAATAAATATAATTTTATATACCAAATAATAAAACAATATATATTTAAAAATCTCGTTTGTTACATGGTTTGAATAAATGTAATTTTATATATTAAATAATAAAAAAGTTGTATTTTTAAAAACCCCGTGTATTGTATGGGTTGAGTAAATTTAATTTATATACTAAATAATAAAAAAGTTACATTTTAAGAACCTCATGTGTTATACGGGTTGAGCACATGTGATTTTATATACAAAACAATAAAAGTTATATCTTTATAAACCCTATGTATTATATGGATTGAATAAATCTAATTTTATATACTACATAATAAAAAAAGTTATATTTTTAAAAACAGCGTGTATTACACGAGTTGCATAAATGTAATTTTGTATAGTAAAAAAATAAAAATGTTATATCTTTAAAAAAAGCTCGTTTATTACACGGGTTGAATAAATCTAATAAAAATTTATATCTTTAAAAAACTAACGGATATACGCGATATACGATGGATGGGGTGATTGCGGTGATGGTTCTTATAAATGTAACGTAAACACAGTGATTACCGTATTTGAGTTGAGAGTTGAACACGAAAATAAAAGTATAGAACCGATAAACTTTGATTAATATTTTTGTTTACCCTTATAAACATTTTTGAAATAGGTTCTACACTTAACTACTTTAGTTTAATAAAAAAAAAAAATCATTTACATTATATTAATTTATATTTAACATATATCTTTTGTTAATTTCAGAATAAATAATTTTGAAATCTGATAAATATTTTAAAATATTATATTATCTCTTATACGAATTGTTTAAATTTATAATAAATTTAATTTTATAATTATCTTTTAATTGATATTAATTATCTATAAAAAATATATAGCTTCAATGAATGACATGTGTCCTTCCATTGGTTTCTTTTATTATAGATAGATTTCATATTTTTTTTTAGTTTTCGGATATCGGATAATCCGATTATCCGAAATTTTTAAAATCAATATCCAAATCCAAATCCAAAAATTCAGATCATCCAATATTTCGGATTGGGTTTCGGATCCGATTTTTTTTAACACCACTACGTAATACGACTAATAATAATTGCCAAGTGGGACTGTGACCCAGGCCCAATTTTGTATCCACTAATGGGCCGAGCCTTTTGCCCAAATTCTAAAACCCTTGATCTTCATCTTCTCTACCAAAATCTGCGATTCGTACACACACTCACTGTTCGCATAATCAATCGACCATTCACCATTTTGTGCTAAAAATATAGACAAAAAGATATGCAGAGATCGTGTAGAAGCTTATCGCGATTCCTCGCATCAAATCGAGGGTTTTGCACATCAACAAAAGGTGCTGATAATGAAAAGATCGTAGCTTCCGTGCTGTTCGAGCGGCTTCCGGTTATTATTCCAAAAATTGATCCAGTCGTCTACGCGTTTCAAGAGTTCTCGTTAGTTATCTCTATCCTTTTATTTATGTGTATATTATTATCAGGAAAACTGTGTTAAGTGAGTGAGAAATTAGGGTTTTTATTTGACTTTTAGGGATCAGTTAAATGTTTTAGTTATAACTTATAAGCTGTAGAATCGTTTGGATTAATGGATAGTGAAAACATTTGGATTATGATTGATAGAAACTAAAAAGAAATTGATTAATCGATGCACATTTGAATTTGAAGTCTGTTAACAAAGAGAAAAAGAAATGTACACAGTTTTTGGTTCTGATTAATAGGGACAGAATACCGATAACACATGTTGGCTTTAAAACGCACACATTAGGAGCGCATAAAGCGTGCATCACATGATGCGGTCTAATGCGGCGGGTGACCGGGATTTGAACGAATTGCAGTATGCTGTATTGTCACTAGTTGCGGCTTGTTTTCTTGATGAAATCTAGTCGCTATGCTTGGAACCTAAGTAGTTAATGCGGTAAATTATCGGATATCTGTCAAGGACTGATATTTTGAACAGATATCTCGGCAGGGGACCGATATATCACTGGTAGTTTGCACAGATATCTAGTCGATATGCTTGGAACCTAAGTAGTTAATGCGGTAAATTACCAGCCAAATATCGGTCAATATTGTTAATATTATGGGTATGATATTTTGCACAGATATCTCGGCAGGGGACCGATAACCGATGTATCACTGATATATCGGTGATATGTCGGGATATTAACTACATAGCTTGGACCATTCATTTTTTTTAAACTTTTTTTTTCTTGAAGCTGCTGGTTGGCTTATTGTTTATATGAAAGGCACTTTCAAGCAAACGCTTCATGCATATATGCAACTTAACTTATAGAATTTTATACAAAAACTTTCTCAAATAGTTATGGCCCTGAAGTTTATTACAGGTTATCTGTAAATTTCGATACTTTTCATTTCAGGACATTGTCATCGTTGTGTACTTGTGTTACTGCTTGTTAGTGGTTCTAGCTACCACTTTTGATTATGTTAGATGATAATGGTATAATACTGCGATTCACTATTTGATTGTGTTTTTCTTGACTAATGTGTATATCATCATGATAACATGTAGCTTTCGTTGGAGGCAACAGTTTCGTCGGGCATATCCTGAAGAATTCCTTAAAAAATCTGATGCTAGGTAATATTATTTGCAGTGGTTGACGTTTCTTATATGCTATAAATTTTTCTAATTTCTTTTATGAAGGCATATCCGAACGATCTCATTTTTAATGGCCCTTACGTTTGTGATTATCTCAGGGGTAAGGGCGAATACCAAATTGATTTTGAACCGGCTCCAAGGATCACTGAAGCTGATAAAACCAATGATAAAACGTACCAAATTTCGGCCAACTTTTGATATTTCCTATCCTATTGATCTATGAACAGTATGTAATAATACTTGCACTCGTTTCTTGAAGGTCATTGAAACGAGCTCTTGACAGAAGGCTTTATCTTCTTCTTTATGGTGATGCATATGGTACTCCCAAAGGCCAACCCGTATGGCACTTCCCTGAAAAAGTTTACAAGTCTGAAGACACGTTGCGCAAGGTAGTTTTGGAACTTGCGTATTTTCGTTATTGTTGTGTACTCTTTCTTGTAATAAACTGTTCGTTCAGTGTGCAGAATCTGCACTAGAATCTGTCATTGGAGATTTATCTCATACGTACTTTGTTGGAAATGCTCCAATGGGCCATATTACGATGCCACCTACTGACAAGAACAAGGATAATGAATCTTTCAAGGTATGCCATCCATCATCCATCCATTCTGTTTTTGTGTATAGAGTTGAATCATACGCAAATCTACATCAACCACCAAATTTACTAATAATATTGGAAAATACATGTCATCATCATCATCATACTCAGTATATCCCACCAATAGCAAAGCTAAGGTAGGGTCTGAGGAGGGTGAGATGTAGACAGCCTTACCTCTACCCCATAGGAATAGAGAGGCTGCTTCCAATGAGACCCCCGGCTCGATTGTAGTTTTGCATCAAGCCTTGGACATAAGGCACATAACACTCGGCAATTGAGACAAACACCGATTAGTGCATGTACCCCCTTGTCTTTTGGCTATCAACGCCACCACATGATGCATGATTAACCATCCCCCTCTTTTAACGTTATTTTCACGAAATTAGTAAAATAACGTTAAAATTAGTGCCCTTTCACTTTTGCCCCCCGAGCGCCCACACATATATACATTATATGAGCATACCACAAGCGGGGCGTATATTGGAAAATACATGTGAATTATACAAATTATGACAAGTTGATTACTTTCATTTAGAGGTGCAAACGAGCCGAGCCGAGCTTCCCCAGGCTCGAGTTCGATTGACTTATGAGAGCTCGAGCTAGAGCTCGGCTCGGTTCGAGCTTTGAAGCTCGAGCTCGGCTCGTTGGTAGTTTCTCAAGCTCGAGCTTGGCTTGGTCTCAACTCGTTTAGGCTCGCGAGCTCGATAAGTGAAGCTCGGGATTGTTTACTAAACAAGCTTATTTTTAGGTTTGGGCTCGGCTCGTAAACAAGTTTAAGAAAGCTCGGCTAGGCTCGTTTACTAAACAACTTTAAATAAGGGTAAATGTTTAAATATTAATAAAAACTAATATCACACTAAGGCTCGATAAGCTTCACATGCCAGGGTCGAGCTCAGGCTCGTAAATAAACTAGCTTTATTTTGGGCTCAAGCTCGGCTCAGGCTCGATAAGGCTCAGCTCGTTTCGAGCTTATCCTCGAGCCAATCTCGAGCGGCTCGCGAGCCGCTTGGTTCGTTTGCACCCTTACTTTCATTTATCAGTTTGTTTTTCTGGTTTGGTGTACACGCACCCGCTGACAAGTTTTGTAATTTTTAATTTGTTTATGCTTGCAGAGGTTCTTCTTTAAATCTCAAGTGATTGCAACAAATAAGCTGAATATCAAAAGCAAAGATTTCGTGTGGGTAACCAAGGATGAGTTGTTGGAGTACTTCCCTGAGCACAGCGAATACTTGACGAAAATGATCATCAGCTGAACCAATTCATTTTCAGTCCAAGATTAGTAAACAGCCTAGCCCAGCCCAATAACTTAGTTGATGTTCAAATGCATTTGTTCGATCTTGTTTGTGGGTTTTAAAAACGCCAAAACTTATATCTTCGTTTTTGATAAAAGTGTAACGATTGTACCCGTTTTAGGCTGTTATTTTAAAGCTATACATTCATTTGAATCTTATGATATGAAATCCCCAAAGATTTCTTGACTGTGTTACGTTTTTGTAGATTTTATAACAGGCTACAAGGGGGAGGAGTAGCGATTCTGCTAAAAACTCTCTTGTCAGAAAGCAACCGAGAATGGTCACTTATACAACCAGGTAAAGTTGATGATAGTACAAACCATATTTATCTTAATAACCGTGAGAACAAATCCTAGCACTTAAAAAAATTTAAATTAACACGTACTAAAACAATACATACATAAAAGTAACGAATATTCACAACAATAACAACAAACCATGAGAACGTTTACTGCATTCAGTACGCTGCCTTTTATTTTTGATCCAGATACTCATCACCAAGGGAAACCTACATCTCCCTGTGGTGAAAGCTAAAACTGTCTCATTGTGCAGTCCGGATCGAAGATACCCTCTGTCGTTACACAGGCTCACCATTATTTGTAGGAACGAACATTCACAACAAACAATTCACCCTACTTGATTCACGCACAAATACATATGGATAAATAAACTAGCTACATACATCTTCCAGAACCCTAACTGCATAACCATTTGAACTAGGATTCAAACGGTTTTATTATGTTTCTCCCCTTTCTATGTGAACAAAGAACAAGGATCTAATCAATCTGATAAAAGTAGTTCTGGTAGCTGTCTTCATGGGCAGTTTGAAACCGCAATGCAACCGACACCGACCCATCTCCGCTCTCACCGGAAGAAACAATGCCCTTGCCATCAACGTTAACGGTTGCAGGACCCATATAAACACTCTTTCCCCACCCAAAATCTTGTCCTTCAAAGGGTATGCCCAACCAACTTAAAATCTCCATATTGGGTTCCCATCAAAACAACCTGTTGTAGACCCGATGGTATGAGATGTTCGGAAAGGGGTTAGATCCGGCTGCCATTTTGTATCATCCAGGGCTGACTTCACGTAGTCCTCGGTCACTATTTCCACAGCTTCTCTTATCTTACCACACGCGTAAGATAAGGGCCACTTCACCAACTCACCAGAGTGGCTACACGAGGCTTGTTTCATAATCGCATTGCCTAAATACCACTTTGGTAGTGGCATTCGGCCTCGGATACTCACTGGAATAAATAACTTTGTTGGTTGCATAGGGTGGTGTCCCCGTGCCATACTTGCACATCTCCACATGTGTCCCGCCACAGCTTCAAATCGGCTAAATGGACGTGGAATGTATGCTGGTCGTGTTTTGTTCGCGATATCTTTCAGTTTCTGGACTTGCTCTTTGCTGAGATGTAGCATGACAATCTTTGTTTCCTTATTACGCTCCTTGTGATCATCTGACTGACCGATTAGTAGTGAGTTTGGTACGAATCTTTCGTGTTTGAACCGTGGAGGTGGTGTTGGATCTGCAGCTAGCAACACTCTACGATCAAGCAATGGTTGGTTTCCTATTGGATCACCACGAGCCATTCGAGCCCATTCGTCCATAAAATGGGAAGCACATGTACCATCCACCATTATGTTAGATACTCCAATGCCAAGGCTGATCCCACCGCAGCTCAACTCAGTTAGTTGCACCATAAGAAGTGGGAGCTCATGCAAATCCGATGCACCATAATCGACCACGGGTACAAGGGACCACAGCTCATTTGGGAGTGCAAAGTCTTTGACCACGGGTACCTGCAATGAAGTGCAAGCGTCCCGCGAGAGGGTAGAAGTGCACCAACACTTGACTCAGAGAGTCTCAGAGTAGAATCCGAGGAAGGGCGATAAAAGTAGACCGTGAGTGCATGAGTTACAGTTTTTTCTTGGTCAAGCTCGGAGAGACACATAGGTGCAGTTGGTGTTGGTCTTGCAGGGGTTATCACGAAGCATTGCCCAACATTCACCATTTTTGTATCTTTTTGTGCCTCAAGGATTGATTATTGGAAGCAGAATAAGCGAGTGAATGTGGTTCATGGACTCACATGAAGCTGCTTTATATTGGACCAAGCTAGTACCTTAAATGAGTAAAACTCCAAATATGGTATTTATATTTTGGGATATCGGATTTAAATAACCCCAACTTTCATCAATTGGTCGATAACACTCCCAACTTTCGATTTGTACATCAACACTCCCAACGTTGAAAGTTGGGAGTGATGGTGTACAAACCGAAAGTTAGGAATGTTATCGGCTAACCATGTTAATTAAAATAAGTTGCATTTGGTTTATCATTCGGGCTTCTAACAACCCGTATGAACTTTTGCTCTCTCAACTCCAAACCCAAAGCTCTTTAAAATTGAAGTAGAGTTGTATTGGTTGCTGAAGGGGTAACTTCCCAACTTCCCTATAACCGGATAGACCCATAAACTATTCTTAACGGTTTGAACCAACTGGCCAGACCCACCCATGGATCCGGAAGAATACTTACGAGGTATAAGTAGTACTCCTTGATGTTCTATTAACAACATGATGCGGCAATTACATTACATGGCTAGACAGTGACACCCACACGTCGGAAAAGGTATCTTCTTGTGGAAGATATATTCAACAAACGAATTTCAAATGCATGAATCTTTATTGAACAAACACCATACAGTTTAAATGTAATTATTGCTAGACAATGCCTGATCTCTTGGCACATTCAAGACAATCATCTAAGATCATCTCCATACTATATTTGTAAGAAAAACCTTTATCTTCAAGTTTTCTGGATCCCCATTTGACTTCTTTCCCATGTTCTTCCAAGTATCTAAAACAAGAAAACCGTGACGATATTTTAACAAGCCAGTAAGTTCTCTATAAAATGTTACATTTTTCTGTAGTTAAATCAAAATCTTACTCATGGTTCAGTTGTGGATAGGCTTTTTGATAGTATTTGGCGATTTCGGCACATGAAACAAACGAACTAGCACATAAGAACCTCCCTTTTAATGATGGCGTTTCTGCGCAAAAGATATGAGCTCGACAAGCGTCTTCAATGTGTATGATGGGGACCTTTCCTAGCAATGCTTCTAAGTACCTTTGTGCTTGGTACCTTCTCACATTATTGGTTAATGGTGATACAATCACTAGTGTAGTTGTTGAAGGGACTCCGCCACCAACCAGCCCAAGACCTAATGTCACCACCTCTAACCCATTTGGCTTTTGTTCCAAGATTTTCAAGAGTTCTTGCTCTGATTTTGTTTTTGCTGGTGTGTAGTTCTAAAACAAAGCACACAAATTTAAATTTAAAGTAAATAAATGGAGAAGTTAATATGTGTATATATACACACACGTCCCGGCCCGGTGAGAAATCCCGGAGGTAAAGTGTGTGCCATCCAACCCAATGGTTGTGAGTTCAAATCATACGAAATGCAGGTATGATGATTTTGTTAGAAACGAGTTAACGCTAACCCGCGCGTTGCGGCGGGATGTTAAATTTGAATGTTTTAGACTCACGATATGAGATGCGAAAATTCTTAAGCTTATACAAACCTTTGAAATGAAGATGATAGATATATTTTGCAAATAGAATGGTTAGTTGAGAATTATGTCGGTAAATTTTTTTTGCTAACATTAACAACGCACACGTGTTATGACATGTTAACTCGTCAAAGTAGGACCTAATCATAAAGCATTATCGTACAAATTAATAATTAAATCAAAATAGTAATAAAATCTATGTAATAAAGAAAAAGAAAAAAAAGGTAATCTAAAAAAGGGTTTAGGAATGGAAATGGTAGGTAATGTCAATGTTTTAATGTTTTTTGTTCATGTTAAATTAAACATTTAAAGAATGAAGGTGTTTGGTAAGTATAATTAAGATGTAAACTTCTAGAAAAATGGGTAATTTATTAATCAAGATTTAATTATTGGAAAAAAAAATAGATTTTTAATTAATATTATAGTTATGTATTAAACAAATATAATAGTTATGTATTAATCTATGTATATTTGTTTTATATCTAACATATATATAAACATTCATTGGAATTCATAAGAGTAAATGTCTTTTATCTTTTTTTTTTTTTTTTTGAATGGCTAACGTTACTTTCCCGAACTACTATATTTACAAATAACTCACACTTGCTTGTGATTGAACCCAATACCTCCCACTAAGAGGCAAAAGCCTCTACCAAGTGAGCTAGCCCCACTTGGCAAATGTGTTTATTGTGAAGCAATATTGGAATTCATAAGAGTAAATGTCTTTAACTGTGAAACAATATTTAAAACAATAGTAGTCAGTTACTATATTTTCTAGGGTAAAGTTATCAGAATCGTTTAGAACAAAATAACCACCGTATTTATTTAAATATTCTATTTTGAACAAATATAAATTAATTGTGCTAGACAAATTAATCACCCTTATTCTTCTATGTCAATACCATTCCCATTCATTTCAAACGAAACCCATTAACACTAAACGTGCGTGAACTCGTTTCGTCATCAACAACTACGATCTATCATCATCTTCTTCAAAGGTGACGATTTGAATTGAATTGAATTCGGTACAACCGTCTTTTTTTCCGGTGCCACGCACACTTATGTGCAGAATTGAATTGAATTTGGGGGTGTGTATACACATCATCAATTCTGATTTCTTTCTCTTTGTCGCTTTCATCTCTTATATCCTCAGGAATTGGATTTGGGAATGTGTATGTATCAATATGGTTGTCGTTTGCCGATTTGGACTGAGTTTCTTCTTCCGATTTCCTTAGTCCTTCGCCAATTTTTTTCTCAGAGTCTTGATTTTTTCATTCAACTCAACAACATTGTTCTTCTATAAACGGGGTGTTTTGAATAGACGCCGATGATTTGGAAGCCGTTCGTGGCTGATGTTACGTTGTATTATATAATAAATTTTTTAACCGACGCGACTTAAACGAAAGGGTATGACCAAGTTTATAATATTATTTTTTAACCGACACGACGCGACTTTTAAACGAAAGGTATAAAATATTTTTCTAACCGATGCGACTTTTAAACGAAAAGGTATGACCCAAGTTTATAATATAATTTCCTAAACAACGCGACTTTTAAACGAAAATGTATGACCGAAGTTGGTTAAATCACACCTTTTCGACAATATGGAATAAAGTCAAATCACACATTTTCGAAGGGACGCGATGTTTAAACAAATAAGACGTAATGTATTATTAAAGGGTGTGTATATTGGGACATGTTGGTTTGGGAGGTTATATTTAAGGGGTGTGTATATTGGGACATGTTGGTTTGGGTTATATGTTTATTAAGGCAAAGGTATTAGTAAAGGGTGTGATGTAAAGAGACACAACTTTTGACTTACCCTAAGACACCCCAAGTTACTTTTTGTAGAGATATGTAATAACCTGTTGATGTGGCCTTATGGATCATTTGAGTAACTTCCTAATTAAAGAATAGAGTAAATTTCAAAGTTCGTCCTTTATGTATGTCTAATATATCAAAGTATATCATTTATCTTTAATATCTTCAAGAAACATACTTAATGTTTGAAAAACCATTCAGGTTATGTCCTTTACCCAAAACCTGGTTTGTTTTCCCAGTTAAGTCAGGTCATGTGAGAAGCACATGAGGACATTAATGTCATTTACTCTAAATACTCCTTTTATGTTGTAAACCCTACAATACCCCCTGCTCTCCTTCTTCTTCGATTTCAAACACAGAATCAGACACCCTCATCTCTTTCTCTCTAAACACAATATCTCTCCATCTATCCATTCAACATTTGAGAACCCTAATCAAAGACTATAGAATATATAAGTGACTTTTTTATATAGAAAAAAATTAACCTGCACGGAATCACCCGCAAACGGGACACTGAGATGAAGTGGGGTCCAACAACTTTCATCAATGGTGATCTTATAACCACTCCCATCATATTTCAAAGGCGAAGCTGCAACAACAGAAGAGGTGTAGATGAGCCGCTTCACTGTTCCCGAGTTTATGCAAGCATTTGCGATCGTCGTTGCTGCACCAATTGTTGCCTCAACCACGTCGTTATACTGTAAATATACAACATATATAATATCATAACATTCACTTTTGGATATCTTGTTTTTTTAGTTGTGAATTCAAGGATGTATGTAATGTAACACCTTATAGCCAGTGGTGTGAAACAAAGGGGTTGCAACATGGAAAACAAAGACACATCCTTGTATTGCCTTTTCAAACTCTTGTGGTTTGTATATATCAGCTTCAAACAGATGAAGCCTTTCTTCTGCACCTAGGAAACCTTTTAAAAGTCCCACCTTGGATTCATCACCTTCCATGAAAATTATATATGATTATATCTTGCAAAAACATTACCTACATATATACAAATATAAAAAAGAGGCTTCCGCGTTTGTGATATAGGTATTGGAACGGGTATGAGATTGAAAAAAAAATATTTTGCGGATATACCTGTTTACCCAAACCATATATATGCCCGGATAATATACCCGTAGATTATAACTTCTAATTTTATTTTTCTTTAGCCAGTGTTTATCAATTTTTGATTCTAGTAGTTTATTTACGTTGAAATTAAACTTATGTTTTGAGATATCACTTTGGCTATTTGCATCTATCATCACGTCCTTAACTGATCACTAACTTTTGATCTTGGTACTATACTTTTGACGTGATGATAGAACACACTAAGTGTTAAGTTGGGGGTGACGGACGTTAAAGTGATAGTTGAGAGTGGCAGTGGCCAATAGCCAATAGTTGAGGGTGATAAAATCCAATAACCCTTTATATTTTTGTGGTAGAGAATACTAAGTTACCTTTTGAGATTTGTATCATCATCAAGTTTACGTAGTTAAGATACAAACATTTTACGGTAACGATATATGTATGTAGTTTATAATATTTTAATTATTGTTTTGTTAACAACATAAAATTATATAAAAGTTAGAATGGAAAGAAAAATAAATATACTTGAAAATACCAACGTGTCTATCTTTTAAATCAATGGGTATATTGGATATAGTAGGTATGCCTGATACTCGACAGGTAATTACACAACAAATACCGACATGTATTGAGCTGGGTATAAGATATGATTTTACAACCTGGTATAAGACTCGGATTACCAATACACATCCCGGCCCATTGTCATCCCTACATACAACTCGAACCTTTGACCTCCATGTGACATGGCAGTAACCTTACCGTTAATTCAAGGTTCGCCTTACCATGTATACAAATGTGAAGAAAGAAATCGTACCTAGGTTTCTTAGAGTTGCATGGACAATGTAACCATTTTGTAGAAGTGCACGAACAAGGTTTGAACCAATGTAACCAGCACCTCCAGTCACACAAACCTTGCGCTCCATTTCAGATTCAAGAAAACAATTAAACCCTTTTTCATCCTTACCTTTTCTTTTATAGCCTCAAGTTCGATCATTTATTAAAAACTGCTCTGCTAAGCTATAAGTTAATATCAGGCATGGAAATTAAAGTCAATAGATGAGGGTATCATAAACATAGGCCTGCATAAATATGAAGAATTTTTTTGCTACTTTGCTTTTTTTTTTTTCTTTCTAGTAGCCTCAATTAAAAGTCAAAACTTTGGTATTGATTCGGTTTCATGAAAATTACAGCTCAGCCGTTTAATTGTTGTGCATCAATCAGTTTAGTCCAAAAATGAATGAAATGAATATAACCTTTTTAGACCCACAGATAAAAAATGAAACATTTGGACTAAATTGGCAAAATGGCCAAAACCACAAGGACTAAAATGGCATTTAACTCAACAGATAATAAGGTGATGATGGGGTTAGATTAACTATTTCATAAATGTGCATGTGCACTAGTGCGATTTCCCCACGTTACACACTGAGAATTTGGTTGACATCGGTTGGCTTCGTTACGGTTCGGTATTTGCTGTAACGACCAAAAAAGAAGAAAAGTTACTTGAAGGTATATATTTTTTTAAAGTATAAGAGATGAAAGTGACACTGAACACTTGGGCCTTATTCTCTACTCTCGTTGTGCTTATAACCTATGCTGGTTGTTCCTAAACACTCGGGCCTTTTAGTAACACCGAATTGGGCTGCATTTATGGGTCTATTTGGGTTGGGCCAAATGTGTTCATAACACTAAACGTACCCCTTTCTGTGGTGGGGGTTCCATAAAGTGTGTGAGAAGTAGCTGGGGTTGGGTGTTAGCAATCCTAGCATTAGGATTGGTTTTTCATCGTAACAAACACATGTTCATTGAACTTAATTTTTTTTTTCTCTTTTTATCCTACTCTAGTGCTTTTTTTTTGTTGCTTGTGCAAGAACATGACCATGCATGAGAGGCATTAGCAACCTTAATTGATTTCCAAAAGTATTAAATTATCATTTACGAAATTTTCGTGATTGTTAAACTTAATTGTTAACCCATACCCATTGGCGTACACTGATCAGAACTCTATATATAAATAGAAGAAGCCATAACAACCAAGAACATAAAGCAATTGCTTTTTTTAACGACGAAACTTCTATATAAAGTACAGATACAGGGGCCAGCTAGGCACTGAGACCCGGAATTACAAGATCACATCTCGAACATTAGATTTGCTCCATCTATCCCACATAAGGTTACAATATTTAGATCTACTACTAATAAAAAGAAAGGAGCTTTCTATAATGGAGTCCGCGTTAGAATGTAGTGGATATAAATATCATTAAAAGTTTTCTCATTTTGCCATTACCTACGGAATTTCGTCATATATATATTAACAACAAAAAACAGAACATTTTTGTCAACTTAACAAGTCATAGTGCGATAATGGGTACTGGTTATTTAAAATCACATAATCACGTAATGGTATTTAAAATCATGTAATTTTTTTAAGAAAACTATAACAACAGTCTGCTCAAATTAAAGAGAATTAAATGCTCGTTAATACGATATATTTAAAAAAATTAAGGTGTGAGAAAGTTATAGCCGTTTGAAAATCAAAAGGGAAACTTGTTCACTTGAGAAAAGACTAAATCATACCTCCTGCCAATGACACTTGTCACTCCTTTGTTCTCACGTATACTTCGTATAGAAATTATGTCTACAGGATCTTTTCTCGCTAAAAATATATGCATTTGTGCCTTGTATCCTTCATAAAAGAGTTACTGTAAAGGAGATTGGAAATGTATGAAGTGTATGAGAGAGTTTTGCACCTTAATTTGCAAGATTAATGGTTATGATTAAGTGGTTTCAAATTTAGAATTCACTTAACAGAAAACAAGGAAAACAAGTGGGGAAAAGGGCAAAATAAGAAAAATCTAATATTTGTGACTCATAAACTCATTTCTCTAGGGTTTTCAAACGACTATAACTTTTTCTTACGATAATATTTTTTTTAAACATTACACCGTATTAACGAGCATTTCATTCTTTTTATTTGAGTAGGCTATTACTATAGTTTTCTTAAATTTTTAAAAATTTTATTTTACAAGCTATTAAGTTACGTGATTGTGTAACATTGCGTGATTATGTTCCAGTACATAGTTACATACCGGAACATAATCAATAAATACCTAAATCATGTATCATATCTGCAAGCAGTGCAAATTCTCAATGTAAATCACGTATCAAGTGACCAATGAATACCCAAATCATGTTCAAGCAGTGCAAATTCTCAAAGGAGAATAACCATAGTATCATTCCCCTCTTAAATTGAAAAGGACACTTGTCAATCTTATATTTGTCTCCTACACTTCATACCAATAATCTCTCTTATACATCATCTCTTACCTTATAATGTAACAAGAATTTGTAACCATATTTATCTTAATGGCTTTTGCATCTTGATGAAACAATGGTTAACCGGGTAGGGTTAACTCACTGGTCTCGTCAAGAGGGTTAATCCCTTCTTTCCGAGGATCGTTGGCTGGATCGTCTGGTGGTGGGTTTCCTGCACAAGGAAACAAACCGTGACTCGTAACAAGGAGGATGGGGTGGGGGGTGCTCCTTGTTACCACTCTCCGGCGTGAGAATCAGTAAGTTGCTTGGGAAGCAAAGTATGATAGTAGTAGTATTGAGAGAGTTGGAAAGTGATACCTCAAACCTGGTTTGGGGTGAGTACTTATAGCCGAGGAGTGAAGGAGGGTAGTTGAGTAGCTAGTCTGACATCGCACAGCTATTTGCAGGTGTGTCAGACCTGTCGGATGCTGTGGTGATGCCACGTCCTGCTGTGGTGTCAGACTGTTGTTCATACGTGGGCTAGTAGGCGACTGTTCCCAGTGCCACTTGCACTGTGGTGTCAGACCCACTTGCCTTGTAGGCAGGATGCGGTGCCAAGCCGCATCGCTGCTTGCGGTCATTGATGTTGTTCCCGCATTGGTTGTTCCATCCATGATTTGCGCGGGATGCGGTGTTGTGCCGCATCGCCTGTTGAGTGACTGTTACTGTTGTCCAGATCCCTTGTCGTGACGAAAATGTTCATAGGATGCGGTGCGAGGCCGCATCGCTATGCGTAACATTAGTTTCCGTCCTTAAGGTAAGTCTTCTCATCAATGGACAGATTGGACCGCAGTGTTCGCGTGTGTCTACGCGGACACTGGAGAGTTAATTGCTGTTGGGGGTTTTTAATGAGGGTAATGGTCATTCGCGGTCGTGCTGACGCGATATTTGGGACCATACCCCTTCAAGTCCCCCCAGTCTAGTGTTCCTTCCGTATGCGAGTCGCATGTGGGAGGGATACTGGACTATGTTGTCTAGAAGGTTAAGATTGTGCCATGCAGATGGCATCTTCTTTAAGTAGTAGGCCCTTTCTAGTGGATTGTTTCTTCCTTTGAGAAGGGTGCATGGTGAGCAAGTTCCGTCTGATGCGGAATTCTCAGCCAAAGACTTGACTCTGTCTACCTTTTGCTGATGTCATCAGCCACCTGTTGGTGTTTCGGACCAACCTTTGAGATGGTGACTGAAGGTATTAGCAGAATTCGAACCAACCTTTGAGATCGTGACTGAAGATGTCTTCTTCAGTGTAGTTGGAATCTCTGCGTCAGTTGGTGCAAAGTTGTAAGTACTTTGCTCACGCTCTATGTTCAGCAACTGGACATGTAACGATGATCCCTGTTTTGTGGGGTGTTCGTGTTCTCCAGTTAAGCTTTCTAGTAACCGCGCGTCTTCTGCGGTTTATCTCTCAAGTAACCGCACGTCCTCAGAGGTGTAGCTCTCTAGTAACCGTACATTCTTTACGGTTACCTCGTTGCCGAACCTCGTTTGCCATGTTTCTTTGAGGATCGGGGGGTAGTTGCGTCATTGTTGGCCGTATTTGGTCGAACAATGTGAATCTGGACTATGGGCAAATAAACATGATCATAGGCAGGGTTGTGCCCACCATTGTTTATTCTATGCGGTCCATAGGTGGGTAACTAGTCATAGGCAGACTTGTTACCGCTGTTCTGGAGCCACTTTCCTTCACGCTTTGGTGGAAAGTAGTTTCCCTGTAAGTAGCGTTGTCGAAAGAGATCGTTTTAGATACTTGGGAAGTTGGTTGAAACTCTTCCGCATTTGTTTTGTAGCCACTTTCCTTCATGCTTAGTTGGAAAGCAGTTTTTCTTGAAATAGCTTTGCTCTTCCGCGTGGTGGCTTTGTTGTGGCTCTTCCGTAGCTACCGTTCGCATAGTTGCGGTTTGCAGTAGCTACGTAAGAATGGTTGCGGTTTGCAGCAAAGAACTCGCTTCTAGAAGTCTTGTAGCCAGGATGTGGCTCTTGAAGGTTCAGGGGACAGCGTTGCTGATGTGCGGTTGCTCAGCATACTTGTCCTGTTCCTTAAGGAGAAGCTGTTTGCGTTCCCTCTGTGGTTGTGAACCGGAAACGAGGGTTTTGAAGCTTGAAGAAGCTTTCATGGAGTGCGGTTTACCGCATCCTGAGAAGCGGTTTTCGCAGTCCAAAGAACCGTGCTGGTTCTGAGTATCTGACACACCTGTGCGGGTTGGTGTGCGTCATCTCCGCATATTCCACGTGTGCTCGTGGATATGTGCGGTTTATGACTCATACCCCTTTATATAATTTAAAGATAAATTTTTGCCCTTTTTTTTAGGGGTATGTAAAAAACGACATGCGGTATGGGTTATGGTGCGGTAAACCAGAGAAACCGCATGCCGCTTGTGTTTGGATAAGGTTGTCGCTTTCTGTTGCTTACGTCACGATTGCACGTGTGGGTTGTTGAAGTTGGTAGGATTCTGACATGTGCTGATTTGAAAAGACGTTTACACTGACCGAGGTCATAACTGCACTGTAGCAGGGAGTGAAAAAGTCTTCTTTGTCAGGCGCGTGGGCGGCCACACGCGCGTGATAACCGTCAGCGGAAAGGTCGCTGACCACGTGTCGCCTTGTAACTCGCCTATTTTGAACGTGTTGAGGCGGTTACTGTATCGCATTTATTGCGATGAGTATATAAAGGGGGAACCGTTTGGTTTCTCCTCACTGTTCAAAATTTTCGAAAAACTTCTGTTGAGAGAGAGAGCATTCCCTTCGTCTTCTCCGATCAATCTGTCTTTTATTCCGGCAATCTTTTGAGTTTTCTGAGTTTTTCTTTAACTCGAAACTTCTGTTCTACATATTTCTGATGGCTGATCCATCTAACCCACATAATGTGGAGGGTGAAAACCCTGAAGCATCGTCTCCGGTGGCCGGAGAAGAAGAAGATGATGGTGGCAGTGTTCCTGGTGGTGGCCTACCACCATTGAAGTGGCCGAGAGCTTCATTCGACCAACTGATGGTCAAGATTGAGATGCCTCACGAGTATGGGGCTGTTTATCCCCAAACTGGTGATACTGGTGCCTGTGCTCCGGCCGGTCACATTACCATGTGGGCCGAGTGTTTTACTGATGGTAACCTTCGTTTACCATTAACAGTTTTTGTTGCTCAGGTCTTGGAACATTACAAGATCCATATCTCCCAGATGAGTCCTTTTGGAATGATCCGTATTAGACATTTTGAATCGATTTTTCGTGCTCTTGGTCTGCCGGTTACCATTGAAAACTTCCGGGGGTTTTACCAGTTGACGGTGAACACCGGTTTCTTTTCCTTTAGAGAAAGGTATGGCAGCCTCAAGTTGATGACCCCTCCGAAGGGTATTACGAAGTGGAAGTGTAAGTTCTTCTACGTTAAAGCTGCCGCAGTTGTTGTGGACATGAATATGCGGAACGTCAATGAGCCTATCCCTGCGGAGGATATTGCTATGCCTACCGCGGAGACTGCGGAGTGGTTCTCAAGGCTGAAACCCATTTAGCATAGGCAGCTGACCAACAATGAGTTGTGGGTGCTGCGGATGATGTTGACCCGGCCTAAGAGGAATTTCACGCCTGTGGTGCGGGAGAAAACTGGTGGTAAGTGTTTACCACTCTTTTGCGGTTGCTTTATTCCCATGTTTGTTATTAATTTGGATATGTATTATCAGAAATTGTGGAAGTGTGGAAGATATTTGATCCAACTTTTACTGGCAAAGTTGATCTTATTCCGACTGCGGAAGGTAAAGGGTTTAACTTGACGATTGTCCCTCTCTTCCGCGTTGCTTCACGCGAGGTGATGACTGCACCCCTGCCACAGGGCAAAGGTATTATTCATAACCTTTATTGCTTTACAAGGTTTGTTGCTGATATCCTATACGCAGGTACACTTGGGGACCTTGGTAAATTTGAGCCAAAGGGTGCCCCCAAAAAACATGCGGAGAAAAAGCCTGTGGATAAACCTGGGCGGGGTCGCGGTGTGAAGAAACCTGTTGTTTCTGTTGTTCCGCCTTTGGTGAAGCAAACAGCAGGTATCTCTCGTTCTCATTTCCGCAGATATACCGATTACGTGGTAGTATCTGACACCCTAGAGGGCTTGGGTGTTCCAGGTGTTGGTGCGGCCACCGGTGGAACCACTGCGGGTTCGAAACCGGTTGATGAAAGGAAAAGAAAAACGGAGGATGCTGGTAGGGGAAAAAAGCCGAAAATTCAGACCAGGCGTAAGCCTTTTGTCATACCAAGGAAGCCTGCGGTTGTTTCTGGTATGTGATGCATGACTAACAAATATTTTGTGCTGATACTTGTACTTTAAAGTATCTGTGTTGATTTCAGAACCGCAAGATGAAGGGTTCTTCGACTTTGATGCTCCTCCTCCCCTCCTCCGCACGACACTGCTGCGGGTGCGGGGGTTCATAAGGCTGTTACTCCTGAAGCCTCTGTGCAGGGGGTGGACACTGGAAAGGGTCCTGCGGCTCAAATCCATGACACGGTTGATTCGAGTGATAATGTTATCACCCCAGAGGATACTGTTGATATGGATTTGAAGTTTGGTTACACCGGAAAACCAAAGTCTCCTGTTGCCGAGAAGGCTTCCGGTTCCGCTTCTGGTGGTGCGGGTTTTGTAGAGACTCCTATTCAGCCTGACGAGTCTGAATTGGAGTATTATTATCGCTCCTATACAGAAGACCGGGCCATGTCTTACCATCGCCCTCCGTGGTCTGTGATGCAAGGGGATGACATTTCCGCTGATCCCTCCGCTTGTAGGGAGGTTTTGAGTGGTTTGGGCACTCCTTTTGAGGTAAACCGGGCCCGTTCTTTACCGACTGAGGTCCAGATGAGCCAACTCTCCTCCATGCTTGTGGGGAGCTCCATAATGGCAAATGCCGTTATGGAGAAGTGCAAGGTGCTGGGGCGCAAGGGGGAGGAGAATGCGCGTTTACGGGCCGAGGCCGAGGAGTTGGTGAAGGCTGCACGTGAGGGTGCAACGCAGCTTGAGAGGGATAGAGAGCAGCTTGAGAGGGATAGAGCTGCGTTTGAGAAGCATAAGCAGACTGAAGAGTGGGCTGCAACTGCTGAGCTTAAACAGGTTCGTACTCTTGCAAAACTGCTGTCTGATGAGCGTAAGCGTTTTAAAGAAACCCTTTCCGATGAGCGCAAGACGCTATCTGATGAGTGCAAGGCTTGGAAAGAATCTTGGGGTAAACAGAATGAAACTCTCTTTCATGTTCGTCAGGAGCTTATAAATGCCAAGGCAGCAATTTCTGCGTTGGCTAAAGAGAAAGCTGAGGTTGTTGCGTCTGCCCAAGGGGCCAAGGAAGCAGAGGTTCGTCTTGCCAAGGCTCTGGAAGAGGCCAAGGAGGCGGAGGCTCGTGCTGCAAAAGCTCTTGAAGGGGCAAATGTTGACCGCACCAAGTTAAGCAAAACTATTCTGGATCTTCAGGTATAAGTTTTTCCTAACTTTGAAATTGTGTCTCACAAGTTTGATGATTCTTTTTTGTAAACTTCTGATTTCTTGTTAAAAGGCTGAAGTGCGGACCCGGGGGGTCGCTATTGAGGAAGCCTCTGCCCGTGCTGCTGAAGCTGAAGTGCGGGCAAGAGAGGCTGAAGAGGCTAGAGATAGCCACGCTGCTTCACTTGAGTTGCTCAAGGCTGATCATCAATGGATGCGTATGTGCGGGATCGGGCATGTAAGTATCCGTTGCCTTGTTATTTTTGTTGTAAGTTTGCCTTTGATAACCATTGTATTCATGTTTCGCAGATTGTTACCGCCATTCTTGATGCACCCGAGACCGTAGCAGGTATTAACGAGATCAGGGAGCGTGCCCGGGATGCTGGTTTCAAAGCTGGCTATAACCGCTGTATTAGTCATTTGAACGCTGTAGCGCGTGGCGAGCTTACTGATGAGCGGTCTGGGTTTCATGGCGTGGATACTGAAGCGCTTCTTGCTGCTGCGGTTCAGGAGTTTAATGATACAACCCTCACAGGCCTTGAAGAACTTGAAAAGTGTCTTGAGGCGGAGGATTATGTGGACCGCTTGCGAGTCTTATACGCTGATGAAGACGACGAAGAAAAACCATTTGTTGAGGGCAAGGATGGTGCGGGCCCCAGTGGCACAAAGGAAGATTAGATTGGCCTGCGTGCCTATTTTGTTTCCTTATGTAACCGTTACAAAACTTTATGTAAATTCCTTGTGCAGGAATTTTTTGAATATAAAGAATTGTTGTTTTAATTGTTACAAGTGTTTTTAGTACTTGCATGTTTGAATTTGTACGCGTTTAGTGTTACTGTGAGTAATACTAAATCTGTAATTGCCTTTTGCATATCTAGGTGATATGCAAGTATGAAGATTTGTCTCTGGTTAGACAAACAGTATTGCCATTTTTGGCCTATTACAATAGTTGCGTGTGGTTACCATTCTGTGTGGGTATCACGAATGAAGATTTTGCTAATCTGTTTTTGTGTATACCTCAGAGTGGAACACGCATTTGTAATAGAAATAAATAAACAATATTGCATTGAATCGTCTATTTATTTATTTGCAAATGGCCTGCGGCCCAATAGATTACATGCAGAAAACATGGCTTACATATAACAGCGTCGAAGTTGCTGTGCGTTCCATGTGCGTGCGATAGTTTCGCCTTCTAATGTTTGTAGTTTGTACGCGCCTTTGCCCAGGACCTCTTGGATGAGGTACGGTCCTTCCCACTTGGGGGCAAGTTTCCCTGGGCGTTCTGCGTTGGATGCTTCGTTGTCACGAAGGACGTAGTCTCCAGGGTTGAAAGTACAAATGCGAACGCGTGCATTGTAGTATTTTTCCAACTTGGTTTTGTACTTGGCCTCATTGATGGCAGCGTTTTCGCGCCTTTCTTCCAAGAGGTCCAAGTCAACCCTGCGTTCCTCATTGTTGTCCATCTTGTTGATGGCCAACATTCTAGGTGAGGGGAGGCCTACTTCCGCGGGGATCACTGCTTCAGTACCGTAGACCAGGCTGAAGGGGGTCTCGCCGTTGCTTGTTTTTGGGCTTGTCCAGTGAGCCCATAAAATACTTGGGAGTTCATCAACCCATCCGCGTCTGGCTGTTCCCAACCGTGCTTTGATGCCTTCGACTAAGCTTTTATTGATACTCTCGACTTGGCCGTTCCCTTGTGGATGCGCCACTGAGGAGAATATGTGTTCAATGTTTAGCTCTTTTAGCCATTTTTGAAAGTCGTCGGCAGCGAAGTTGGTACCGTTGTCGGTGACGATGCACATTGGTAGACCGAAATGGCAGATGATGTGTTCCCACACGAATTTCCTTGTTATCATAGCGGTGGTTGATGCAAGTGGCTTTGCTTCTACCCATTTTGTAAAGTAATCAACAGCTACTATGATAAACTTCACTGCTCCTGGTGCGTCTGGAAATGGTCCCACCACATCAATTGCCCATTTTTGGAATGGCCATGCGGTGGTGACGGGGATCAAGTTGTTCTTGGGACGCAAGGTCTTGGGAGCATGTCGCTGACAATTGAAACACTTGCGTAAGACTTTGACGGCATCCAGGTGCATGCCCGGCCAATAGGACCCGGCGTTCATGATTTTGGCCACCACCATGCGTGGCCCTGCGTGTATGCCACATATCCCCTCGTGAATTTCTTTGATAAGGTATGTGGCATCTTGGGGGTTGACGCATCGTAGGAGTGGCCCCAGGTATGATTTACGGTATAAGATACCGTCTACCATTTGGTAATGACACGCTTTGTATTGCAACTTGCGTGCCTCTGCTTTGCTTTCGGGAGTAACCCCTGATTGTAAGTATGCAATGAGCGGTGTCATCCAGGATGTTGTACCGTATTGGATGACATTGACTTGGCGCAGGGGTATCGAAGGATTTTGCAGGACTTCGATGCGTACCTCTTTCGCCAGGTGCTAGAAGCTGGTGGACGCAAGTTTTGATAGTGCGTCTGCGGGTTTATTTTCACTCCTGTTGATGTGGCGAATATTAAAGGAGGTAAACTTTGACTTCAGTTGCAGGGCTTGTTCGAGATAGAGAATCATGGTATCCCCCTTTGCGGCATAGTCACCGCGTATCTGCCCTGCAACTAGTAGTGAATCGACGTGTGCTTCCAAATGTTTGACGTCGAGTTTAATTGCCAAACGCAACCCTGCCAGTAGAGCCTCATACTCCGCTTCGTTATTTGTACTTTCGAAATCGAGGCGTATTGCGTAGGTTAGCTCTTGGCCATCGGGACTGACAAGTCGCAAACCTGCGCCGGAACCATCTTCGTTGGATGCACCATCTGTAAATAGTGCCCAGGTTTCTGTGGATGATGGTTGTGATACAGGGTTTTGTTCTTCTTCGCATTCTTGGATGCGGTTTGCTGGCATTTCAGCGACGAAGTCAGCCAAGACCTGGCCTTTGATTGCGGGGCGCGGCTTATAGTTCAGTGAAAGCGCGCCCAGCTTGATTGCCCATTTTGCTAACCTCCCAGAGATGTCGGGTTTAGATAGGATCGGTCCAATCCTATAGTTGGTTAACACTGTGATGACGTGGTTTGCAAAGTAACGTCGTAAACGTCTTGATGCGTGCACTAGTGCCAGTACCAATTTTTCCATGATGGAGTACCTTGTCTCTGGGTCGTTGAGCATTTTGCTGATGTAGTAGATGGGTGTTTGGACTCCTTCCCGCTCCACTATAAGTACCCGCGCCTACCGCGTTGTCCGCGGCAGACAGGTATAAGATAAGTGGCTCATCTTTTCGTGGTGCGGTTAAAGTTGGGAGTTGGATCAAACACTCTTTCATTTCCCGGAAAGCTTTTTCGGCCTCTGCGGTCCATTGGAATTGTTCCTTTTTTAGACAGCTCCGCAGGGTCTTGATGAAAGGGTAAGACTTAGCTGCATGGTTGGCTAAGAATCTATTGAGTGCGGCTAGCCTACCGGCTAGTCGTTGCATTTCCTTCATCGTAGAAGGCGATGGCACGCGCTCGATCGCCTGCACTTTTTCCGGGTTTACCTTGAATCCATCTTTGGTTACGATGAATCCAAGGAATTTGCCTTCTTCCATTCCAAACGAGCATTTCCCTGGGTTGAGCTTCATGTTAACGCTTCGCAGGGTTTGGAATGTTCTTTCAATGTCGTCGAGCATGGTGTTTTCCTCCATGCTCATGACGACCACGTCGTCCATATAGATTTCGACACTTTTGCTGATTTGACCGCGAAAGGTGTCGTTCATCAACTTTTGATAGGTTGCGCCCGCGTTGCGCAACCCGAACGGCATTTTGGTGTAGCAGTAATTCCCGATGGGAGTGCGGAATGCCGTTTTGTCTTCATCGTCGATTGCCATTTGTACTTGGTGATAGCCTTTGTAACAATCGAGGAAGCACTTCCATCGAAATGGTGCGAGGTTATCGACCTTCTCGTCGATCTCTGGAAGCGCGTAACAATCCTTGGAGCAGGCCTTATTGAGGTCTTTGTAATCGACACACATGCGCCAGCCCCCGCTTGGTTTTTCTACCATGACTGGGTTGGACAGCCAAGTCTGGTATTTCACTTCCCGCAGGATGCCTGCGGAGAGCAGTTCCTGTACCTGCTCTTCCATCGCCGCGTTTTTTGCTGATCCAAGGTGGCGTTGGCCTTGGATCACGGGCTTGATACCTGGCATGGTATTCAAGAAGTGTTGCGCAATTTCGCGTGGTACCCCTGTCATATCTGCGGGTGTCCACGCGAAAATATCTTGGTTTCTGAAGAGGAGTTGCTTCAGGCGCGCTCTGATGGTAGGTGTCAAGGCATGGCCCAACGTGACTGTTTGTTCTGGGTGTCTTGCATTAAGAACCCATTTTTCTGGTTGGGTGTTGGGGGTAGGCCTTGCTACCTTTGTCGGACGCAGTTCGTCCGTAGACATGACTTCTCTTTGGGCGTATATTATCGCGATCCCCGTTTCGGTTGGAAAACCGATGGCAGAGTGGGGGACGGATGTTATCATGTTGAAGTCGCCTTGGGACTCCCTCCCGAGAATTACGTCATACTTTGAGGTGTGAGGTAAAACCATGAAGTTCACCTCCTCCGTCCTTGTGTGCCTTCCGTTGGTGAGGTGCACAGGGAAGGTAATTTGTCCCAGGGGGAACACGGTTTCCCCTGAAAATCCAGCCAACGGGTAGTCCGCTGGCTGTAGTCGATCTTTGTCTTCTTGATCGAACTGGTTGAAGCACTGCTCGTATATAATATCGGACGTACTGCCCGGGTCGATGAACAATCGCTCGGTGCAGTAGTGAGCTAGGTGCCCAGTGATAACCACGGCGCGCCTATCGCGCGGTCCGCCTCAGACTTTTGGAAAGACGACTTGCTCGTCCTTCCAGTCATTGTCCGGTCTTCTCGCTGCCTTACGCGGTCTTCCTTTTCCTCCATTGATCATGTGGGTAGAGGCCACGTACATGGCCCTTTTACCCGTGGAGGTGCCCTCGTTGTGGGGAGTGATGCGCTTGGTAGCTTTTTGTGCGCCTGTCAAAAGGTGTTGCAGTTTCCCCTCTTTTAGGGCTCGCTCAATCTCCAGTCGGAGACTGATGAAGTTGTTCGTGGTGTGGCCCGAGTCCTTGTGATACTCGCACCAGAGTGCGGGATCTTGATTCTTTTTGGACTTCATTGGTTGGGCCGGTCTCAGGAATTGTGCATCCGTGAGGAGAACGTCGCTTGGCGACTGGTTGATCTCGGTCCAGTTGCGGTCCCGAGACTCTTTATTTGACGCCCGGTTTTCTCGTTGGGCGTTGATTGTAGCCCTTGCGTCGGGCTGGTTGTTCCGGGGGATATATGGCTTGGGATCGCTGCCGCGATTCCACGTGTCCCTGTTGCGCTTATTGCCGCGCTTGGGCTCTTGGCGGGAAGACTGGCCTTCCACTAGGGGTTGTGCCTTTGCCATGTGCGGTCTGAGGGACCGCTGAGTTTGGGCATATGTTTTGACCTTAGCCATGACATCTTCCCACTTCTTAGGCAAGCCGTTGCCGCCGGAAATATTCATAACCATTTGTTCGTCTTTGACTGCAACAATGAAATGGTTACGTGCCATCTGGTTGTCAACGTCGCCTATCTCTAGGATCTCTTTATTGTAACGGACAACGAATGCGTCAAGCGATTCGTTGTCTCTGCGCCAGATGTTCATGACGTCCATTGAATCACGTTCATGGCGTCGTTGCTGGCTAAAGTGCGCGAGGAACTTTTGTTGTAAGTCCTCGAATGAGGTCAGTGACCCTGGTGGCAGAGAATCGAACCATGCCCTGGCCAGACCTGTTAGGGTCTGTGGGAAAAAATGGCACCAGGTAGGTTCGTCCCACCTACCGTTGCACCCAGCACCGACGAAGATGTTGTTGTGATCATCTGGGTCGGTCGAGCCGTTGTATTTCCCAATGTTTAATGGGAATTTTGTAGTGGTGACATCGGCGTTGGCGATCTCTGGGACAAACTTAGAGTTTTCGGCCGCAGATTTCGGCCTGTAAGGTTTGCCCTGGTTGCGCTTTGCAGCGCGGAGGTATGTATTGCGGGGTTGACTGGGAGGAACATAGTTGCGTCCGCCCCGTCTACTGTTGGTGGAATGGGACTCCCCGCGGTATGTACTGTCATCTGGATCAGTATGGCCATACCCTTCATGGTGGGACTGTGGTCCCAAACGACTCTGAATGTTTGTGTTGCGGCGCATTGTAGACTGCCGCCTTCTTTCATCTTGAGAGCCTAAACGGCTATGTACGGAGTCCCTGCGGCGGGACCCGTATGAGGAATCGTCCTCATTGATTGTGCGGACATCACAATAGGAGGAGCCGCGGTCCTCTTGCCTGCTTCTGGAGGCTGGATGTGTGGGTGCCCTG
Source organism: Helianthus tuberosus (assembly GCA_030545235.1). Classification (NCBI taxonomy): domain Eukaryota; kingdom Viridiplantae; phylum Streptophyta; class Magnoliopsida; order Asterales; family Asteraceae; genus Helianthus; species Helianthus tuberosus. The sequence goes on from CM060383.1 coordinate 21,458,496, forward strand.
TCGTCGTATCGTAAAATACGACCGGCAGGTGTACGCGGTATCGGGGTAGGTCCGATACCTCCTTGTTCGTCGGCGCAAGCTCTGTTGTACGTTGCGGCCAGAAGGGCTGCTTGTTGGTCATACCAGGTATGAGGGCTCATGCCTGGAGGTATGACGGCAGCGTATTGTGACAGATCGTGTCCGAACGTAAGGGATGCGCCCCCTTGCGTAGACGTGCCAATGTGTTGGGCATTTGGGGCTAGGGGAATGGTTACCGCAGGCCCTTGGTTTGCGGGGTTTAGGTTATCCCCGGTAGTGTTGTTTTGACGATCAGACATCTTTGGAAAGAAAAGGATGATTGGAAAAAAGTGCTAAGAGTAGCGGTGGGCGCCAATGATGAAACAATGGTTAACCGGGTAGGGTTAACTCACTGGTCTCGTCAAGAGGGTTAATCCCTTCTTTCCGATGATCGTTGGCTGGATCGTCTGGTGGTGGGTTTCCTGCACAAGGAAACAAACCGTGACTCGTAACAAGGAGGATGGGGTGGGGGGTGCTCCTTGTTACCACTCTCCGGCGTGAGAATCAGTAAGTTGCTTGGGAAACAAAGTATGATAGTAGTAGTATTGAGAGAGTTGGAAAGTGATACCTCAAACCTGGTTTGGGGTGAGTACTTATAGCCGAGGAGTGAAGGAGGGTAGTTGAGTAGCTAGTCTGACATCGCACAGCTATTTGCAGGTGTGTCAGACCTGTCGGATGCTGTGGTGATGCCACGTCCTGCTGTGGTGTCAGACTGTTGTTCATACGTGGGCTAGTAAGCGACTGTTCCCAGTGCCACTTGCACTGTGGTGTCAGACCCACTTGCCTTGTAGGCAGGATGCGGTGCCAAGCCGCATCGCTGCTTGCGGTCATTGATGTTGTTCCCGCATTGGTTGTTCCATCCATGATTTGCGCGGGATGCGGTGTTGTGCCGCATCGCCTGTTGAGTGACTGTTACTGTTGTCCAGATCCCTTGTCGTGACGAAAATGTTCATAGGATACGGTGCGAGGCCGCATCGCTATGCGTAACATTAGTTTCCGTCCTTAAGGTAAGTCTTCTCATCAATGGACAGATTGGACCGCAGTGTTCGCGTGTGTCTATGCGGACACTGGAGAGTTAATTGCTGTTGGGGGTTTTTAATGAGGGTAATGGTCATTCGCGGTCGTGCTGACGCGATATTTGGGACCATACCCCTTCACATCTAGACTTCCCATGGTCCATACAACCTTATGTGTGATCCCAATCATTTCCTTTTGATGCTTCGGTATTTCAGTCCATTGGATAATTCTCGGCCCAACTAAAGCTTCTTTTGCTTTTGGATTATTTCTCTATTCTTAAAAACAAATAACCGAATTGCTTGACTTTTGAAGCTCTAAAAACAGGTATTTACCCACAAAATCCCAAGCATGGGGTGGACCAAATCAACATATTTACCGTAAAATTCATCTTGTAATTATTACACTACGTGAAATAACTAAAAAGTGAAAAATTAGTGTGTGGAAGCTTGAGATTTTCGACCGGGGGTCGAAAACGTATTTACCTAAAGAAATTATAAAACCAGGGGGTCGAAAACGTATATACCTAAAAAATTCTATACGAAAACTACGTACCAAACACTACTGAGCGAAAAGTTCGGAGGGTCGGATGCCCCCTCCCCCTTCTATCCTGCGCCCCTGGTGTCATATAAGTAACGAAGACTTTAATTAAACCATACATTTACATAGATGTAGTAGTTTAAGTAACTACTTTATTAGAATAATATTTAAATAAATAAATTAAAGCAAAATTGGGTGATGTGGAATTCTCTGATCGGATAAAATAAATAAATAATAAAGAAACAAGTGGGTAGAGACGTTAATGCATTGCGCCGAGAGGAGCTCATCCCCGTTAGACCATGTGTAGTGGAAGGGAAAGATAATGCCCCCATCATAGGGCATTTTACGCCATGTGACGGTCCAGTCAGCAAAGGGGCATTATTGGGCGTTTTCTAAAATGGGTGTAGTGGGGATGGGGCATTATTGGGCAATATGTTTTGTAGTAAATAAAATAAAGAAAAAACACCTAAAAATCTTATTGGCCAAGCAAATGGAATCTCTAATCTGATTGGTCAACATTTCCCCCCTTCGGCGTGCTTAAAACAACGCGGACCCAATATTTTTCGGAAAAAACGCCTAAAACGCCCCTATGTAATGGGATTTGGGCGTTTTTCGGCGTTATTTTTTATTTAAAAAAAAAAAAAAAACGCCCCACTACGGAGGGTCTTATAAAAAGAGTGTAATGGTGTATAGGGTGCCAAAGGATGAGGTGGAGTGAGACGCCATTCCACTACACCCAATCTTAGTATTAGTAAAGTAATATTTATAAAATTTTACAATATTTCTAATGGTTTTTATTTTATATGTTTATTTTATTTACTCTTTAGCTGTGATCTTAATATATATCATAATACAAAACAATTCTCGTATACGTGTTCGCATGTCTAACTTTAGATATTTTTTATACACTAAATAAATTCACAAAACAAAAATATTTAACAACTTTATTTCAACGCTTGATAAACTAAATGCTTATATTATTCTTTGCTTTCAACTTGGAAGCCAATTCCTCTAAGGTTTTCGTAGAACACCCATCCTTACTCAGAACATTACTAGCTGCATCTTTTAGTTCCCGAATTCGACTTCTAATTGGTTTTCCTTCTTCCCCTTCTATTAAACCCTTCACGACCCTCGCAATCTCAACACGACTCACAATGCCATTTTCATCGGCCTTGGGCCTTAACGCCACTTTTATACCCTCAGTCAAAGATACTGCGTTCATCCTTTGCTCTGCATAAAGCGGCCAAGCTATAACCGGCACACCATGGACTACAGTCTCGAGAATAGAGTTCCACCCACAGTGGGTTAAAAACCCACCAGTGGAACTATGACTTAAAATTTGGGCTTGTGGTGCCCAAGAAGGTACCACAAACCCAATACCTTTGGTTCTTTCCAAGAACCCTTTCGGTAAAAAACCCAAAGGGTCCTCGTGACCGTGTGAATTAAAATAAGTAGCGTTCGGTTTATCACTCGGGCTTCTAACCACCCATATGAACCTTTGCTCACTCAATTCCAAACCTAAGGCTAACTCATTAAGCTGATTAGAAGATAAGGTTCCACCACTCCCAAAAGATATGTACAAAACAGAACCACATGGCTGACCATCTAGCCATCTCAAACACCCTGACCCATCAACATCATTACTTGAACCGGCCTGTACCAACGGTCCAACCGGATAAACCCTTGGTTTGCCCGGTTGATCTTCTAGCAAAGCTTTCAAAGCTCCACCCTCTAACTCCTTGAAGCTATTTACGGCTATACCCTCAGCCATCCTATACCTCTTTGCATTATGAAGCACCCATTTATATGCATCATTCTTTCTTTCTTGAACCGGGTCAAGTAGGTCTTCTCCGCGAACCGGTATGCACCCCGGGATTTGAACCGGTTCAGGCAAATCCCTATACTCACATGAAACCATTTGATCAAGTTTAGGCAAATGAAGAAACAAAGATAAAGCCATAGCAGTTGATGGAAAAAACACATAAGGTGAGACTCCAAATTCAATAGCAACATCAAAGGCATCCGTGCCAAAAAGATCAACAAACAAAGCCACCATGTTTGTTTCAACAATTAACGATTTAACCGCGTCTCTAAGCGAATCGATAGAGCGCGTAACCATGAGGCTGATTCGGGTTTCCATTCGTATATCATTCGGTAAATCGTCGAAACTGACCGGAGGGAGGATGACATGGTTTAAACCATTGGGGAGAGAGTCAAGAAAAGCTTGTTGAGATTTGGTTAGAGGTCCTTCATTTGGGATGATGAAAGTTGTTGAGATGTTGTGGTTTGTTTTTAATCTTTTTGCAAATTCAACAAGAGGGATTAGGTGGCCCATTCCTGGGCTTGGGACAATGGCTATATGTGGTGTTCTTTCCATTCTAGAGAGAGAAAGATATTCGTATATATATATATAGAGAGAGAGAGAGAGGGAGAGGTGAGGAGATGAATGAAATTAGATGGTGATATATATAGACATTTTAGGCTGGGGTGTTTGTGTTCCTTTGTACGAGGAAGGGATATATGATATCATATATGCAATGCAAGTGAGTCTAAACCGTATAAAATAAGTTGTAAACAAGAATTAAACATTTTAAGTAATTTATATGATACTAGTTTTTGCTCAGCCCGCGTTGCAGGACAATAAGTCAAATAATTCTCTCTCATAACATGTACATATGTGTTTCTATTACCTGTGCATACTCCTCATAACACGATCTTAAAAAAATTACATTGAGTCAAATAATTAAAACAAAACGCTAAAAAGTATGATTGGGTGTAATTCTGATAACATCCCGCTAACTTATTTAGGTATTAAGGTGGGGGTCAATATGAATAGGATATGGCGAATGTGATTGGGTGTAATTCTGATAACATCTCGTTAACTTATTTAGGTATTAAGCTGGGAGCCAATATGAATAGGATAAGAAATTGGGACTCGGTTATTGAAATTTTTGATAAAAGATTATCGGTTTGGAAAGCAAAACCTTTATATGTAGGGGGAAGATTAACTTTGATTAGCTTTGTTATGGAGAGCTTGCCTATTTATTACTTCTCTCTGTATAAAGCTCCAGCAGGTATAATCAAAAGCCTTGAAGCTAAGATGAGAAAATTCCTTTAGACGGGGTCTGAGGAATAAAACAAAATGAATTAGGTGGCCTGGGATTGGATTACGTGGCCTAAGAAAAAAGGGGGAGTTGAGTATTAACAGATTAAAAGAAGTTAATGATGCGTTACTTTATAAGTGAGGTTGGAGATATAGAGTCGAAAAACAAAGTTTATGGAGGAAAGTTGTGGATGCATATCATAAGAATAACAATCAAAGGAGCTTCTTGCCTTTAAACGGAAAGCTTATGGGGTGCTGGAATAATATAGCAAAAATGGTTTCCAAATTAAAATTAAATGGGAAAAATGTTAATCTGGTGATTATGGGAAAAGTGGGGAACGGGGAGGACATTCGATTTTGGATTGATACATGGGTGGGAGATCTTCCATTCTTGGAAAGATGGCGACATCATTTTGCTTTGGATTCTAATAAATCGTGCAGGATTTCGGAGAGAATAAGGAGGGGTCAAGGAAACGACGGACATTATTGGAGCTGGGATAGATTGCCTGAGTCTGATATGGAGCGTAAGGAATTGCAGGAATGTCAAGACGTCATTAACATGGTGAGATTGTCAAACGAGAAGGACACATGGATGTGGAACATCGACAGAAAGGATGGATTTTTGGTGAAATCAGTCAGAATGACGTTAATCTCTGATAGGGGACTTAGTCACCCTCCCACTTTTGAATGGAGCAAATGGGTCCCTATTAAATGCAATATCATGGCGTGGAGAGGTAACCTGGATCGTCTTGCTAGTAGGGTAAATCTGAGAAGAATGAACGTTGATATAACATCGGTTATGTGCCCTTTCTGCGACGAGTATGAGGAATCTTTGGATCAGCTATTTACTGCATGTTCAACGTCGATTCGTGTTTGCGCAGTTTTCAGTGATTGGTGCAACATTCCTCCGATTTTCGCTTTCGAATACAAAGACTTGATGGATATTCATATCTTTAGCCAAGAAAGGAAAAAATTGAAGAGGATATTACGGGGATTGGTTATTATCGCGTGTTGGTGTATTTGGAAGGCTAGGAATGATTTGGTGTTTAATCAAGTCAGGAGAAGTTCTCAAGAGATTTTGATAGATATTAAATCGAGAGGGTTTGGGTGGATCAAAAATAGGTGATCATGTAAGGATATTAGTTGGAAGGAGAGGTGTAAATATCCTATGTACATGTTGTAATTTTGGTCTTTGCCCGTTTGGTTCGGGGCTCCTGGTTTGTATTGGCCTTTTGCCCGTTTGGGTCGGAGGCGGTTGTTAATGAAAGTTTATTTTCACGAAAAAAAGGTAAATATTGGTAAAGTATACGTAGAGGGAAAGTAAATAAAGTTATAATACTTTATTTATTATATTACACAATGGTTTTAGCAATTTAGTTATTATACTTCATGTTTCTTTATTTTCAATCCATTTATGCTGATTTCCCAGAATTGACCGTTTCTAGCATATTTGACTCTCATAAACACCAAAATTACCTTAATAAGATATATTTTTTAAATAAATAAAGGTATTAAACTGCATACACACTTATGCTAATTGTCTTAGATGTAACAAATATCATAGTTTTTTAGCGGTCACCCTTTTTCCTCTACAGCTAGGTATGATTACCGTCCATACACTATATACAGGGTCGTTTAAGGAGAAATGAAATAAAGCAAATGTTTTGGACCCCTACTATATACAGGGTCGATTAAGGCCCCAAATTCTAAAAAACATATGACATTTAGGGTCCTTGAAAAATCTCATATAGTCATATATAGTATTTTCTAAATTATTCTAGAAATTAAAGACACAAAATTGGGCAGAAACAAACATATAAAGACAGTCAAGTTTCTTTTAGCTGGAAAATCTTAAAACAAGAGTGATTTATATGTCGCTAAAACGGGTAAGTGTGATATATATAATAACTTAAAAATCAGAACTTTGGTAGTATCGAAAACAAATGATTTTAACAATGTGAGAACTGAGAAACCTAAAAGTTTGGCATATGACGTCATTCAAATGCAAGGCTAGCATCATGTAGAAGGATGATATAGTGCAATAATGCACCATGTGAATAGTAGTATAGTACGTCATAACCTTTTTGGAAGCACGTGTGTTACGAAGAACAATTTGTACACAAAGTTGACTAGTAGATATAGATATTATTAAGGGTTGAATGGCATGTGGAATCCAATTGAATATATACTAGTATTTATTTATATTATATTTAGTGAATTATCATTCTTTGTTTATGTAAAACTTAAATGGTTTAATTATTGGTGATTGTTGTGTCAAAAATGTATTTTGGGCAATTAGGGTCACTTAAAAAACAAATAAGAAAATATTATATGATACAAGGTAAGAAATGTTCAGCACAAACTCGGTCAAGAGTATTATAAATTTTGAGCAACGCAGGAGCTCAATAGTTCTTAGGGGCGAAGCCCCTAGAACATAAAGATCTAAGGGACTCAACCTCCTTGGTGGGGTTTTGGGCAGCACCCTAGCAGGGTTTGGAGCAGGGCATCCTGATGGGTCAAAGCGGCAACGCCCCTGGCGGATTTACATAGATAGTTAAAGTCGCTGCATTAAAACTTAGATTAATTGGAACTAAAATTAATTGGCAACTAATCATTTAGGGCAGTGGCAAATGGACGTCACTGACACCTAAGATGATGTAGGGCTGAAGTTGATGAATCCAAACATGACCCCCTCCCTCCCCCCCCCCCCCCCCCCCCCCCCCCCCCCCGGGGGCCACCCCAACCCAACCGCACACACACATATATCCTGACACACTTAGAGTAAAGTTTTAGCAATTATAAGGATAAAATAGTCATCATATAACATATTTTTAATAAAGTAAATAGTTTTAGTAAATATAAGGGTAAAATAGTTATTAAATATAATTTATTTTTAATAAAATAAATCAGAATGGGTAAATTTACGGTTCTTTAAAAAAAAAGGGAATATATACAATTTTAATTTTGGATCAGGTAAATGTGCGATTAATAAACTTTATAGGAGGATATACGCAATTGCCGAAAGAGAGAAGTTCTCACTGGGAGCTCCTTATCAATAGGCATGTTAGAAAATGATTTTCCAAGGCAAACTCATAAAAGAAACAAAAAAAAAAAAAAAAAAAAAAAAAAATTGAAGGTGCAAATAATTTCCTGGAAAATCAATTATTCAATTACACTTGGCAAATTCCCCACATGATTCTGGCAATCTTGGCTTGTTTTTGCCAAGATCAAAAATTGATGTTGGCGGTTTGCAAAAATTAAAAATTCAATTTAGAAAGTGGTTTCCAATTCAGAAAGACCACATCTGAAAATGTAACGAAAACACGATCTTAAGACTATCCGTAATGGTTAATGCCCCTTAAGGGGTATTTTTCGTCACGTCAGCATCATCGCGTCTCATGTAATGATCAGGACCCTTAATGCCCTTTTATTCATTACTTTTCATGTTTTTCCTACTTGTTGTGCATTATTCTAGAAATGTTTAGAAAGTCGTGGGATGAAGATCTAATAATCCTGGGTATAGGCAAAACGACAAAAATTGGTGGCTATTATGATCGGATCACAAAAGGAAGAAAAGAATTGATCGAAGGGGAGCCGAACTATATCGGTGTCTACCAAGCGTTACGATGTTTGGAAGTGATGGTTCAGAATGTATATATACACACATGTTTATGTAAATAAGTATGAACGTAGGTTAACTGAAAATCGTTTTTGTGTGTTAATATGTGTAAATGAGTATGAACGCATGTCTTAATTAGTGGTTTACATGTGATGTGTGTTTAATGTATGCTTTTGTGCATATAAGTGATGCATGTGTGTTTATACATCCCTATGTGACATATGTGTTTGCTTTAAGACATGTCCATTTCTAGAGTTATAAATGTGATATGTGTGTTCATTTCTAATTTTGATTGGATTATTGATTTTAAGGTGGTAGATGGTACACGTGGTGGTAGTAGCAGTCGTGAACTTGTGAGACAAGTAGAGTTATACGACTAGTGGTGTGTGAGGGAGGTTGGTAGTGATTTTCCATGGCTTTATAGTCTAGTGGCATTTTGGTGGTGAGATAAGGCTTTAGGATCAATAGGTCCTGGGTTCGATTCTCATAAAGAGGTTTTCCCATGTTTATTGGGTTTCCTCCTGAATTAGTGTGACATTATGCCTAGTGGAGATGGATATGATCGGGTGGTTCCTCTGTTGGCACGATGATACTCCAGTGATCCATCTGTGATCCAAATTTACCGTTAAAAAAAAAGGTTGGTAGTGACTAAACCATTAGAGTAAAATTTGTTCCTAATAGATAAGATAAGTAATTGGTTTTACCTCATATCACAATTTTGTGAGTTTAAGAGCTTCTCTTCATTATTAATTATTTAATAAAAAATCTTTTGAAAAAAACTATTTTTTATTTTATTTATTTAACTTGTGTTGTACATTGTTTTCTAACCTAGTTTATTTAATTTAAAAAAAAAGAAACTTAGAATACATTCAACAATATTAATCTAAAACTAAGTTGTAGATATTTTTCCTTGCGACTTGTTAACGTTTTGTGCCAATGAGGTAGTGGTGGAGTAGTTGGCGAAAAAACTTGGTATTCATTGTCACCCATGTTCGACTCCCACTCTCCCCATTATTTTCTGCGGCATCCAGGTGAATGGCGAATACGGGTAACGCTGGTTTGTCTTGGATGAGAGGCGAGGTTTTACGATTATTCCACTGTTGTGCCTTCGGGCGGGTGGAGGTCGGATTCCGCGCATCTGGGACAGCCAATGGGTTTGCGGCGGTCGAGTGGTCGACCTTGGCCCGCCCACAACGTCCGGTATCACGGTGGTTGACACGCCCGTTCAAAAAAGGAAAAACTTGTTAATGTTTTCATGATGACATCTAAAACTAAAAGGTTAACTAATGGGTGCTACTATACACACCCCTCTATTTACTTTTTTCACCCCCTCCTCTCACATACTTACAGGTGGGGCCTGTGTGGGACCGACAGTTTTCCTCTCACAAGGGGGGGTGTAATAAGGAAATAGGGGGTGCGTATAGAATGAGCGTAACTTAATTAAGGCGAAGTAGCACGCATTAAATGTGTAGGGTTTCTAATATCAAATCACGGCATTTGTATGTTCAACCTACAATAATGAACTTGCACACTATTTAAATGTGTAGGGTTTCAAAGTACATGTCATGTCATTAAGTTTTTGGAAATTTGTCTCCCTACACATCACGTATGTTTTAATGTCCTTACAAGTGTTATGCTTTTATTTTCTCATTAAATATTAGACCATTGGGTGTGGTTTGGTTAGTCCCGAAAGAGACTACCCGTAACGTAGGCGTCACCTCACCAAGGGTGGAGGACCATCCCCTTAGGGACTACCCAAGGGTGTGAAAGACTACCCAACCAATATAATATAATATAATAAAGGGGGGAGAGAGAGAAGTCAGAGGGGGGCCCACAAGTTTTGCCTCGTCTCCAACGGCTTGGAGAAGCCGGGAAGGACGCGACGACCCCGGGGGGCGGTGTGCAACGTGGCCGACGACCCGAGACGGGGAGGGACGACCCCACACCCGATGGTCTTATGCTACTATAAGATTTGCTTCACATCAGTATGAGATAAAGAGATAAGAAAAGAATGGATAAGAAAACTAGAACTGTTAACTGTTTCTTTATTTTGGTCATCTCCTAGTAGATTTGGTTTAGCCACAAACAATTAATCGATCAAAATATTACTTTAGTATGTATCCAATATCCATCACGATTAAAATTATATCTATATCAATTCTTGAGTAAAATAAATTCTAAAAATATTTCTCCAAACATGTTTTTAAGTTTAAACAAATATATGTTTTAGCCTATGTACAATCCAAACCAAACTTAAATAGTAAATTTAATAGAAAATATCACTTGGTCCCATACAAACTGTTCACTTTTCTATGGGGCAGATATAGTTGCAGGTGTTAGCTCTTGACATTAACACAAGCAATAGATGGACACAATTACAAACATAGTGCCAAAATCATGTCATGACCACTTTCTAAACCATTATGTATCCTTCCTCCACAAACCATTAGCAAATTATAAGAATGCTTTGGCCACTATCTCCTTATGATTGGTAAACACCTAAAGTCTTAGCTTTTGGATATTATCATGAATCCTTTTTATATTAGAAAGTTTAGGAGATAAGGTTTTTTAATGTCAAAATTATTTACAATGATGGTATTGAAAAGTCTGATCCAAGTTTAGGAGATAAGGTAAGGTGTTAGATATAGATGTAAGATTAAATATATTATGTATTAATATTTAATCTGTAGCCATTATAATCATTTACATAATATAGATCAAAATATATAATAACCTATTAAATAATTAGTTGGTAATTGTTGATGGACCATATTACCCTTATTAACTAATTAAGTTTCCTCCTGGGTGCCTATATAAAGGAGTCTTATGTTGAGGTTGAGGGGTTTTTACACAGTTACACATCCCATTAGCCATAACATCAATTTCGACCTCCTCTCCTAATCGAATCCCCTATTCGATTTCTAAGTCCCCATCATCAGTTAGCACCCTAAGGAGGAACCGGATCACTCTGACAATCATGTCGAACTCGATGTCATCTTCTCTGACTGGATTCTCCACTGCTTTGAATGCAATAACAGGTATGCTTTCATGTTTTTCTTCATGTTTGAACAGAACCGAACCAACATGTGGTATCAGAGCATATGTTGATTAGTCGGTTCTGTTTTAATCCGAAAAATCTGGAAAACGGAATTAAAAAAAATCATCACAGATTACGTTTTGCCATCCGAAATCATCATTACGGATGATTTTGGATGATTACGGATCAAAGTTTCATCATTACGGATGATTTCGGATGATCACGGATCATTTTTGATCATTATGGATCATCACGGATCTGGAAGTTCATCATTACGGATCATCACTGATCATTACGGACGATTTCGGATCTAAGTTCCATCATTACGGATCATCATTGGTCATCACGGATCATTACGGATCTGGAGCTACATCATTACGGATCATCTCTGATCATTACGGATGATTTCAGATCATTACCTATGCATTTCGGATAAATGTTTGAAATTTCGATTTAGGGTTCATCATAAGTTCTTGATTACGGACCATTTCGGACTCATTACGGATTCATTTCGGACTAAGCATCCATTACGGATCATTTCGGACTGAGTATCACCATTTCGGATCAATTTAGGACTAAGCCTCATCCGAAATCATCCGAAATCATCCGAAATGCGTCCGAAATGGATTCATCCGAAATCATGAGTGTTTAATGTGAACTAAAATTTTTTACAGAATCAGATAATGTTTTACAAAACCAGAATAGCTTAACTTGAATGAGCTTTTGATATATCATTTCTGGCCAAAGCTGACTTGATACATCTACTCATCGTTCAAGTATTATGAAAGCTATGTTGTGTGTGCATCATAAGCATGGATGTCTTAAGTTCTGGCCAAAGCTGATTTAATTCATTCATAGATGGCATACTCAACAAGTGCATAACTAAGTGATTGTCTCAATTTCTGGTCAAAGCTGATTCGTTACAACCACTTTGCACATATGCTTAAATGATTACACTTCTGGCCAAAGCTGTTTTGTCTTCGTTTAAGTAGAATTTTTTTGATGTTAGTAATAGACAATATCACAGCTTCATAATGTAAAATGGTCATTGTTTATGCCTGCCTTAGTATAACATGCCCTTAGATCACATTAAGACTTCTTTCCTAGTATCATAATTCGCTCATCTTATTTCCACTATCAGCACCCAATCAGGGGATTCCACCTTTGACTGGTGATAACTTTGCTGCATGGAAGGATGCTCTCATGCTTACACTTGGAATACTGGACTTTGACTATGCCCTAAGAGAGAATAAGCTAGCGGACCTTACTCCACAAAGTACTGCTGCTCAGCAGTTAACTCATGACAAGTGGACTAGGAGTAACCGCATGTCTCTCATGTTTATGAAGCAGTCCATAAGCAATGCAATAAGGGGAGCTATTCCTGATTCTGAAGATGCTAAAACCTACTTGGCTTCTGTGGAGGCGCAGTTCAAGGGGACGTCCAAAGCACACGCTAGTACTCTTATTCTCAAGCTGGTGACAACTAAGTATGATGGGAGGAGCGGCATTCGCGAGCACATCATGATGATGAACGACATGGCCAATAAGTTGAAAGGGCTGGAAATGGAGATCAGTGATGGTTTCCTTGTTCATTTCATCATTACTTCGCTTCCTTCGTCCTTTGAAGCATTTAAGATCAATTACAACACTCAGAAGGATAAATGGACGATGAGTGAGCTGGTCGCCATGTGCGTACAGGAGGAAGAGCGTATGAGGATGGATCGCCATACTGATGTTGCCAACTTTACTACCTCCAACTCTAAGAAAAGGAAGAACAATTATCAGAGGAAGGATGCTTCAAAAGTCCAAAGGCCTAATTCTAATCCTAGTACAAGTGCAGCTTCCAGCTCTAAGAACTCCTTAGGCAGTATCCGCTGCAAGTTCTGTAAAAAGACAGGACACATGCAGAAGGAATGCCCTGACTTCAAGGAGTGGCTGGCTAAGAAAGGTAACGATTATTTTATGATACTTGAGTCCTATAATTTAAGTGTTCCTGCTAATTCTTGGTGGTTTGATTCTGGTTCTATGATTCATGTTACCAATTCTACTCAGGGATTCCTTTCAATCCGGAAGCTGGAAAGAAACCAAAGAACGCTTAAGGTTGGGGATGATCGAGAATTAGAAGTGAAGGCCATTGGAACATTACAATTAGTTATGAAAACTGGTTTATGTATTAAACTTTATGATACATTATATGTTCCTGAGGTAACTCGGAACCTTGTATCAGGACCAAAGTTAGACATGGACGGTTTTATTGTTTCCCATGGTCATCGCAAACTCTCTATCCTCTATGATTCTGTTCTTTATGGTACTGGCATTCTGGATGGTGGTCTCTATAGATTAGAACTAGAAGATGATTTTTCCAAATCTTTGTTGTCATATAACATTAATGAATCACTCACAAAGATGAAAGAGAAACGAGACTTAGAAACTTCATCCATGTTGTGGCATCAGCGTTTAGGCCATATCTCAAGAGAACGATTAAATCGTCTCGTAAAGGATGAAGTCTTACCTCCTCTCGATTTCTCTGATTTTGGAACATGTGTCAAATGTCTTAAAGGTAAGATGACATTAGCGAATAAGAAAGGTGCCACTAGGAGCTCTAATTTATTAGAACTCATTCATACTGACATTAGTGGTCCCTACCAAATCGCTGGCATAACAGGACATACGTCATTTATCACTTTTATTGATGATTATTCTCGTTACATGTACTTGTATCTTATTAAGGAGAAATCTGAATCTCTTACAACTTTTAAAGATTATAAGGCTGAAGTTGAAAAGCAATTAGATCGTCAGATTAAAGTTGTGAGATCAGATAGAGGCGGTGAATATTATGGAAGACATACTGATGTGGGTCAAGCTCCTGGTCCATTTTATGAGTTTTGTAAGGGCCAGGGGATTGTGAACCAATACACCATGCCTGGTACACCTCAGCAGAACGGTGTCGCTGAAAGAAGAAATCGTACCCTTATGAACATGGTGCGCAGTATGTTAGCCAACACTAATTTACCATTATTCCTCTGGACTGAAGCGTTAAAAGCAGCTGTTCATATACTCAATAGAGTTCCTTCTAAGTCTGTCCCTAAAACTCCTTATGAACTTTGGACAGGAAGGAAACCGAGTCTTAAATATATGAAAGTATGGGGCTGCATTGCTGGAGCAAAACTTTACAATCCTTTCCTAAGGAAACTTGACCCTAAAACCGTTACCTGTTTCTTTATCGGGTATCCTGAGAACTCTAAGGGTTATCATTTTTATTGTCCTTCCCATGTCACCCGTATTGTTGAAACCAAGCGTGCCGCGTTCCTGGAGGATTTCAAGGTCAGTGGGAGCAGTACCAACCCTTACGAAGAATTGCAAGAAGTACAAGACGCGGGGGGGAGAGACTCGTCGCTTACCATTACTCCGATTACTCCTCTTGTACCCAATGCAACTACTGTACCTGAAGCTACTGCACCAACTGCGAATTCACCTCTACAATCAGAACCAATTATACCTCATGACGAAGGCACATCAAACGCTCAAAACCAAGACAACGCTGAACCCGATAATCCACTCAGGAGGTCATCTAGGCAAAGAAGGCCTACTAATTTTGATGATTATGTTACCTACCTGACTGAAATGGATCCCGGAAAGCTCAATGATCCTATCTCTTACAATGAAGCCATTAGCAGTGATCAGTCTTCTGAATGGAATAAAGAAATGATTGAAGAGCTTGAATCCATGAAGAAAAATGACGTTTGGGATTTGGTAGAATTACCCAACGGAGCCAAACCCGTAGGATGTAAATGGGTATTCAAAACTGGATCCGAATGGTAACGTTGAACGCTACAAAGCGAGATTGGTTGCAAAGGGCTACACTCAGAAAGAGGGAATTGATTATCAAGAGACGTTTTCACCTGTCTCTCGTAAAGATTCATTAAGGATCGTCATGGCCCTAGTAGCTCATTTTGATTTGGAGTTACATCAGATGGACGTTAAAACCGCTTTCCTTAACGGAGATTTGGACGAAGATGTTTACATGAAGCAACCTGAAGGCTTTAAACCTGAAGGTGAGGAGCATCTAGTCTGTAAGTTGAAGAAATCCATTTACGGGTTAAAACAAGCATCACGTCAATGGTACCTCAAGTTTGATGAAGTCATGAAGAAGCAAGGTTTTATGAAGAATCAAGTGGATCAATGCACCTACCTCAAGATGAGTGGGAGCAACTTTACTATACTTGTCCTTTACGTAGATGATATTCTATTGGCAAGTAATAGTTTAGACATGTTGCTTGAGTCGAAGCGGTTACTCTCGTATAACTTCGACATGAAGGATCTTGGAGATGCTTCTTACGTCATTGGCATCGAAATTCACCGAGATAGACACAAGGGGATCTTAGGATTGTCCCAAAGGGCCTACATCGATCGTGTCCTTACACGATATAACATGCAACAGTGCAAACCCTCCGTCGCTCCAGTAGTTAAGGGAGATGTTTTCGGTTCATTCCAGTGTCCGACAACAGAGGTTGAGAAGGAGCAAATGAGCCAGATACCTTATGCGTCAGTAGTCGGGAGCTTGATGTATGCTCAAGTCTGTACTCGTCCAGATATCGCTTATATTGCTGGAATGCTAGGCCGTTATCAAACAAATCCTGGCCTAGATCACTGGAAAGCAGCTAAGAAGGTACTTCGATATCTGCAAGGGATGAAAGACTATAAACTGACTTATAGAAGAAGTGATCATTTAGAAGTGGTGGGCTACTCTGATTCTGACTTTGCAAAGTGCAAAGATGACAAGAAATCCACTTCGGGCTATATCTTTATGTTAGCAGGCGGCCCTATCTCATGGAAGAGTCATAAACAACAGTTGACCACAACTTCCACAATGATGGCAGAGTACATTGCTGTTTATAACGCAACCTGTCATGGAATGTTGCTTAGAAATCTGATCACTGGACTCAAAATCGTTAATTCCATTTCTAGACCATTGAAGCTTTATTGTGATAACTCAGCTGCCGTTAGTTTCTCGAACAGTAACAGTTCGACTGGAGCTGGTTTATATCTTGATACAAAATATCTGTTCGTACGTGAGCGAGTTGAGGAAAATAATCTTTGTATCGAGTATATTAGTACTAAGGATATGCTTGCGGATCCGATGACTAAAGGTCTCCCTCCTAAGGTTTATGAAGAACATGTTCGTAATATGGGATTTAGTAAAGACCTTATTTGAGCATATTGTACTAGCTTATGTTTTATGTTAATGAAATTTCCTCAGTTTGATTTTGTATGTCTCTTAGAATATGTTCAACCGGTATAATGGCATATTGACAAATAAAGTTACAAATCAAACAAAGGGCTTACGCGTATTTTGATCATGACGATTAGGTTTTAAATTAAGGCTATAGTATGATTAATGGGGGTCCTAAGTCGCATAATGATTCAACGGCTGTATTTCTCTGCTATAGTACTTGTTTAAGGCTAAAATGAGTGTTAACTCCTGATCAGGCTTATCTAATACTCATAGTAAATGATTACTCGGCTAAGTGGGAGAATGTAAGATTAAATATATTATGTATTAATATTTAATCTGTAGCCATTATAATCATTTACATAATATAGATCAAAATATATAATAACCTATTAAATAATTAGTTGGTAATTGTTGATGGACCATATTACCCTTATTAACTAATTAGGTTTCCTCCTGGGTGCCTATATAAAGGAGTCTTATGTTGAGGTTGAGGGGTTTTTACACAGTTACACATCCCATTAGCCATAACATCAATTTCGACCTCCTCTCCTAATCGAATCCCCTATTCGATTTCTAAGTCCCCATCATCAGTTAGCACCCTAAGGAGGAACCAGATCACTCTGACAATCATGTCGAACTCGATGTCATCTTCTCTGACTGGATTCTCCACTGCTTTGAATGCAATAACAGGTATGATTTCATGTTTTTCTTCATGTTTGAACAGAACCGAACCAACAATAGAGACAAAGAGTCCAATCCAAATTGTGAATTTCGCAATGCAAGATTTTGTTGGAACATGATTGTGATAACCAATTAAAAATCATTTTTTTGGGTCTTACGGTTTTTTTCTAACAACAATTTTTTTACATCTTAATACCATATAATATTGCAAAGATTTGAACACACATCACTTTTGTGAAAGACAAGCACTATACAACTAGAACCCTAAGTTATAGATTATGTGTCTCACATGTTTGTTGTTTGACTTTCGCTTGGTTTAAGAATTAGTATACTACTAACGAGTGTATAAACCAATTCACACAAAAGGACTAGAAAGTAGTTTGAGTTAAAACGGTCACAACTTTAAATTCGTTAGTTAACCATAATAATAATAGGAGTAAACTACAATTTTCCCTTTTGTTATTTCGGGTATGGCTCCCTGTGTCTTCATATCATCACACCTTGCCATCAGCCGTTAGTCAAACGTTTGTTTGACCGTCCAACTCAGGGGTAACATTGTCAATTCGCAGCCCCCCAAACCTCCCTTCTTAGCTCAGATGACCAGATGCGACCCCATGTTGTCCCCAAAATCAGTTCGTTTAAAATCGATTCTATTTTCAAATCGTGTAATGGTTGGTGGATGTTGGAGAATTCGTGGCTACCAAGAGCAATTCGACCCATACTACATATATGGTAAGTTCAAATCAACCTGTGTACGTTGATATTACCAAAATTCAAAGCGTTTTTTAAAGTCTTTGATTTTTTTGTTTACAACCGAGCAACCCAACCTTTTTTCCTTGAACATATTCCATGGAAATGAGTTTACTCAGCAAACCGATAAGAAATACTTGCATGGTAACACTTCATTCATTGACAATGTTGATATAGCTGATTTAGGTGTTGATGTGTTGGAAGAAATAGTTGAGCATCTTCGTTATGATTGTGATATGGTTTTTTACTACCATTATAAAGTTCCTAATTTGTGTTTGGATGAGGGTTTAAGAAGTTTGATTGTTGATCATGATTTCGAGAACATTTTTGATCATATACGAGCAAAAGTAAAGTTAATTGGAATATATGTTGAACATTGGGTCTCACATGTGGTTTTAAATTCCATCCCATCTCAAGATGTTGTAGTCGGTCCATGTAGATCATCTGTTGTAATTGAATCTAGTGAAGTTATTCCTTATAGTCCTAGCAAAGAATTAGACAATAGTGACCATGGATCAGAAGGTGATGAAGGATCAAAAGGTGATCATGGATTAGATGAATTGGGTTTAGAAAGTGATCATGGATCAGATGATCATGAATCAGGAAGGGATAATGTGGAGGATGGTCCTGATTATATGGTAGTGGAAGACAATCCCGGGAGGGATGTTGAAGTGGACACGAGCCACTTTAAGGCAATAGTTAATCATGATGTAGCAGATGACCTCCATGATGACGATAGTGATGATTTAGAGGATGACATTAATGTTGATTTAGACAACTTTAACACCAACAGTGAGAATGATGATGATGTTTCTATGTTAAGGCAGGCAACAAGAAGAGTTAGGAAATAAAAAACAAAGAAGCAAAAAAGTTAACCCATATAATACATTTTATATTAGGAAATTAAATAGAAGATATGTAACAACCCTCAAAAAGGCCCCATGAGAATTCATAATCGAAACCCCGAACGCGTACGACGAAAGCCAACATGAAAAACGAGAAAAGCAACTTTTGGTCATTGTCGCGTGTCGCGACAGTGACTCTTGTGTCCGTCGCGTGGCGCGACAGGTTAAGATTCCTGTGAGACACGTGTCGCCTCAAAATTACACGTGGTAGGTGACTCAGCCTACTGACACCGTCGCGTGTCGCAACATGTTCATCCATGGATGTCGCGTGGCGCGACGAAGCTAGATTCCAAATGGATAAACATCACCCCTGTCACACCCCAACCGATGACGGAAACATCGGGGCATGGCACAGAGCGCTCGAGAGTTTGCGGGTTTCACACCTAATCTCAACCTAACTACTCGTTCATTTTCGAAAAATAGTGTGCAGTGATAATGTAGTGTAAGCGAGAATAGCGAGTATGCTCGTACAAAACCCTTAAAGGCATGCAGAAGTCGGTCTGTTGGTACTCAGACTATAGACTAGGTCGTTCTAAGACATCGACCCGGACTAGGTCGAGTCTTGCCTAATTCCATAGAGTTATGGCTCTGATACCAATCTGTCACACCCTAACCGATGACGGAAACATCGGGGCGTGGCACTGAGCGAAGCAGATTATCCAGGAGAATCCATAACAACTATTCGTTATAATATATTAAGGTTCATGTCCCATACCACAAACATATAAAATAAAAACAGTTATTACAGACATTGTTCTCAAAGACAAATATCCATTCCGACAACTCAGATTTTATTTAGTTTGTTTCTAGACTCCATCCTAGCTTGGTTCATCAAACAACAAACAAACATCCTAAGCACCTGTCACATACGTTAAAATAGAGGTCAATACACATAGTGTAAAGGTGAGCATTCAAGTTTAATAGTATAATAGAGTTCGAAATCGTTTACGCTTAACCAGCATGTACAACGTATAATGTAAAGCATGTAAGT
Source organism: Helianthus tuberosus (assembly GCA_030545235.1). Lineage (NCBI taxonomy): Eukaryota > Viridiplantae > Streptophyta > Magnoliopsida > Asterales > Asteraceae > Helianthus > Helianthus tuberosus. The sequence goes on from CM060383.1 coordinate 21,478,429, forward strand.
TATCGACAAAGATCCTATCAATACCAATGACTACGATTTGACAACGAGTAGCAAGCGCGCATCACATGTTCACCACTGCGAACACGTGAAGTATTGTCCTTAACAACCCCTGAGTGAACAGGTGCTGAGTCCAAACTATAGTACTATCGTTGCTAAGGCAGGTAGACAGCAATCAATGTGTAAACATAACAGACAGGTATTCATCGAGTCACGTATAGCATGCATTAACGGTCATCGTATAAATAGTGTTTGCGTCTTGTGTTTGATGTGATTTAGAATAAGTAACGTATGTGTAAGACCCATTGAAATTTTAACATTAATATATATCATTAAAGTACGCATTTTATATCAAAATGCGACTTAACAAAAACTTTTTCATCAAAGTATTCATACATGTTTAAAACATTCAAAAACTATGTTATTAGTGATTACATATTTCACTTTATATAAAATAAAACAAGATCAATGCAGAATCTTCATTTAGTTGTGTGTGTTCGGTTCTTGTTCTTCGCTTGATCTTCATCCGGAGACAGATACGTTTACCTAAAATCAAAACCAGCATAAACGTTAGTTATGAGGGTTTTGAACACTTTTAAACAAGTTCCATAAACAAAACAACAAAGGTTTCTACCGTAAGCTACGGTGCCACCGTAGCTTACGGTGACGAAAAAGTGGCTACGGTGATAAGAGTCTGCCCTACGGTGGACAATTGTTTCCTTTTAGTGCCTACCGTAACTTACGGTACCACCGTAAGCTACAGTGGCGCCCAGTTCTGCTTATTTGCTATTTTACCCAGCTATGCATTTTCTTATGTTTAACACTTAAACTTACATAACTTTAAATCTACACATCCGTTTTACACGATTCTTGTTTCATATTGACCGTAATGCAGTCTCCTATGTAAACAACACTAAGGTTTGTAACGATGCTGATTTATAAGCTAACGACTTATAAATCTCTTATACAATTATTTAACCCGTTTCATAATCTATTAAACGGCTTGTTTCTAAATCATTCTAAAACCTTGGACTACTACTTAACTCAAAAGTCTTTAACTCATGAACATAACTTTTTATGAATTATGCGACCAATACCCAAGCTATGCGCATAATTCATTTTGACCCGTTTAGGAGATTTAAACATTTAAGTTTAAATCTCGCTCTTCTCTTTCCACACATCACATTTCTACATTAAAATGTCTACTTATACTTCACCAATTTACGCGTACCTGGATCGGGTTATAAAATTAACCCGTTTAAATACCTTTTGCTCTTTAACTTGCTAGTTTAAAGCAACGCAAGCCATAAATTAATTCCTGTGATCGCAAAACTCAACAAACGTCATCAGCTATTGTTGTCAAATGGTATTAACACACCATTTGACCTGTTTAGTCGAAATAACCTTTTATCTACGTGTGATGGTATTTTAATACCATCTCGCCCCTTAAACCTAATTAATGGTTTCTTACTATTTTTATTTATTCCAACTTGCGTTCCATCATGCCGGAACGTCATAATTCCAATACCTAACATGTTTCATTACTAATACATACAAATAAATGTAATGTAATTACAAAGGGGGTGTAAGCTTCACTTACCTTGCATCCATGCCACGCTTTTCTTTCCATACTCGCTCTGTTTGACCCGCTTCATCCACAAGCTTCCACCTAGCTTGTTAAGCGCCAAAGTATTATTCAATGTTCACAAGGTGGTTAGATTAACCATAATTTAATATGATCTTCCACCTTACACATTTCTATGCATTCATCCGAACACTTAATATAACCACGTTTTACACACAACCAAGTAGACCGCGATTTCATTTAGGCATTTCATATCACTGAAAATGGGCTGTTTTTGGTGACTTGTTTAACCTGTTTACAAGTCTTCAAAAATCATGATTTTTTATGTGGCGTACCTCTCGGAGGTTAGGCCTTGTGTTAAAATTTCAAGATCTAACTCTTTACCAAAAATTCGTAAAAATTCATTTACTAAGCTGCAATCAGATTCGTCACTTCTGACTGCAGCTTACGGAAAAATTCATTTAAAATTCCTCGTTTATCCGATTCACGAAATTCTAATTGGAGATTCTTTTAATCACTTAAAACTATCTACAGTAAAAATTTTAGATCATAACTAAATTCCTAAATTGAGTTATGACATTCGTAATGGGCTGCAAATTCTGCCAGAAAATACAGCTTGAACCTTCGATACGGTTTACTCCTAAACACTACAATGTTCCTATTTCATCCATATAACAAGCATGCATCAACACTTTTTGAATTCTAGGTTTGCTCAGAAATTTAACTAGAGATTTCTCATGAAATTTACATACCTCGTGAATCCTTTCTCATTAGAGATCATTAATTCGTACTTGGATTTTGATTTAGACTTGATTTGGACCTTCAATTTGATCATTTTCTTGAATTTATGGTTTGAGGAGAAACCCTGGTGTCGCCCCCTGTGTTTAATCGAACCAGACACACGCACTAGTGTGTGTTTGGTTTTAATTTTATTGTTTTAATTATATTTAATTTCAAACTTAACAACTTTGGTCCCCCATCTCTTATTTGGTTCATTTTTAACTAGGTCACAACCTCATTGCTCTTGACATTATCCCCACTAATTAACTAGGTTAAATATTCCTAGTTAATATAGTGGGTTCGGGGAATTTATGACTAGGATTATTTATTTAAATCCTAATATTTACCGGGTTACTTTTACCCGTCTTTTTGTATTAACTGGGTTTGATTACCAAACCCGCTTTCGGGGTGTTACAAGTCTACCCCCTTAAAGAGGTTTCGTCCCTGAAACCTTTCTTACACAGTTATTGAGTTTCTATACCCAATACACTCAAACTGAGTAACCCCTTTTAAGCATTATTCATACTTTAGCCCCTTGTTGGTGTTGCCAGAAATGTATGGTAATATCTTGTTGATTAATAACATCTGTGTATTTCACGCGAAATAATGAAACTCAAAATAACGAAATTTCTTCATTTTCAACAAGTTTGGTTATCTTGGCGAAATCCATCGCTGTTAGACTATCAAATTCTTCATGAATCCGTTAATTTAATCCGTTTGGATATTTTAGCGAAATCTTTCGCTTCTAACAATCATTCTTTCATTTTCGAACTTATTCCTTCGGTTTGGTCATACTGAATTCATCGCGTACGAGCAAACCGAATTTCTGGAATTTCATCTTAATTATTTAAGATAATTTGATAAATGTTATTAACATAACCCTCGTAAGCATATAATCACATACCTTATAGCTTTCTCCTTTAATCGTGCTTTTGCTCGATTCGACCTTCCGACACTTCGTTTGTGTTGTCTTATGATCGTTTAGTATAGGCGATCAATACTCTTCGTTAACAAAGCCTCATGGCCCATCATTTCCATTTGTACATGTTTACCTTTGTTTTATATACTTGACCGTGCCGCTCTTTGGCCGTTTGGTCATATGAATTTATTAGGTAAGCTTACTCCACGCTAACCTCGCCATGAATAGCGTATTACTCCAATTCTTACATTAGAAGTTTGACCTTAATCAGTCTCACTAACTGGATTTATTAGTCCAGTTACCTTATACCCATTGCTCGGGCTACAATGTGATTATACTTCACATTACCTTTCTTGGCCGTGATCACGTCACGTCATGTTTAGGTTTATATTAACCTTTCATCATCGAGAATCCCCTTTTCGAATGTATTGTTTTTACACCTATCGGTGTCTAGGCCTAAATCCTTTAATATTAACCTTTTCCTAGTTTCTCTCATAATACTTATATATTTGTTAAAACGTCATTTCTTACTAAAACTAAATTTTAGTTTAACGTTTTCTCTTCACCTTGTCTTATATCCTTTTATTACTTCTAGGAATTTTAAGTCCGAGGATTTATTCCTTTCCGATATTATTTAATTCGTGGAATTAAAATTAGTTCCCACACTTAACTCAACTGACCCGTAGGTTCTTTTACTTAGCCTCGTAGGCTATTTCTTTAGATTTTTCACCTTTTTAAGGTGGGATGTTAGCAGTTCGTTTCTTTCTACTTATGACCCAAGGGTCTTCTTGGTCCCGTAGACCTTAACACTACGTTTAATCCCGTAGGTTATGATGATCCCGTAGATCATCTTTTATTCGTATTCATATTCAAATGTATATACACCTATATAGCTTCAAGGCATCCCTTGTTATGTTTGGAATCATATGTTTTCGCTTTTTGAACTTTAGTTGGTCTTGACCGTAGTCTAAGGCTTCATTCGTTTACTTTCGGACTAACCTTCCGACTTATGACTTCTGACGTTGCTTACGCGTCAGTTTGTTCTACGCTCACCGTTTCCCCGATTTATAATTATATTTCTTTTAAACCTATTACATAGGTTCATTAATATTTCACACTTTTATTTATTCGATTCACGCTTACTTACATTAGCAAGCGTCATCATTTATTTAATTCTTTTGACTTGTTCGTATGAAATTTCATTGCTTATGAATGCCAATTTTCATTCTTTATTCAACCCGTTCAACTTTAAAATAGTTGAACGTAATTTACCAAAATTTCTATTTACAGCATCTTATCGTCTTTTAGTCATGACCCGAAACCCGAGTCTTTTGAGTTTCCATCCGCGTTCCCGTTTCTCAGTCTATGCATGTGTTTAAATCCTTACCCATCAACCGGGTATTTTACCGAAGTCGTTATTATTGCAACCCTCCCGATACGCATTAAGACTTCGCTTCACTTTTATATTTCGACTTTGTCATCAAGTTTGACGTTTTACAAAAACGGCCCGTTAAGAGACACATTTGCATTCTCCGGGTTCGAGTGTAAGTACACCCCCTCCCAATGCATATCTTAATCATTTTTACATGTTTACATTCTCCGGGTTCGAGTGTAAGTACACCCCCTCCCAATGCATATCTTAATCATTTTACATTAATCTTTGTCCCTTCACTCGGGCTCATTATCCTAATGTAATAAAATTCCGTCACCCGGCTGTGCGTTTACGTTTACTAGCAAACATTTTATTTATTTGATTCCTTTGGGTACCATTTTAGTTAGTCCCATTCACCCCGCCCTTACTACATCGGACGTAAATGTGTCCGCTATAAGAAGTTCATGGTATCATATGCCACTACTTACTTGGCCAGAGTAAGCGATTAACACATGACACACATGACCTTTTTATAGTTTTCACATCACGCCCTATGTAAGTAACGCCTCTATTTAGTTTTCTTGGAAATAATATCCTGGATAGGTATTCTATTCAGGTTTTCCAAGTTTCTAATTTACATATGCAACAATCATTCTCTACATGTTTATTGCATATTGCTATTTGTGCGATTATATTTAAAAGCGTGCACCTGGTAATGCTTGCCCCGACGGGCGTTCCTTGCCATTAACCTTGTTCGCGGTCGTTACGCGATTTAGTCCTTGGTGAGCATGCTCCTCTTGTCATACTTCGGACCGTTCCTCTATCATATCCGTAATTTGTTCAACCCTTGTCATCTTTAAATGCAAGTGTTCTTCAATTAAGACATTCACAAAATTTAGTAATGTCAACTTTACTAAATGCACATATTGTAATACTAGGCTTTTTACTGCACGTGATTCGTTAACTATACTAATCATTTTCGTTGGTGTAACATGTATCACACGATAGCCCTATGTGTTGTTTTCAACACTTTAGCATGCTAAACTATTAACATACATGTACTTACCGGATTTGAGATCAAGCCTCGAACCGAACACTTTATTCTTTTAACCTTAAGCTCTGATTACCAACTTGTAAGACCCATTGAAATTTTAACATTAATATATATCATTAAAGTACGCATTTTATATCAAAATGCGACTTAACAAAAACTTTTTCATCAAAGTATTCATACATGTTTAAAACATTCAAAAACTATGTTATTAGTGATTACATATTTCACTTTATATAAAATAAAACAAGATCAATGCGGAAGCTTCATTTAGTTGTGTGTGTTCGGTTCTTGTTCTTCGCTTGATCTTCATCCGGAGACAGATACGTTTACCTAAAATCAAAACCAGCATAAACGTTAGTTATGAGGGTTTTGAACACTTTTAAACAAGTTCCATAAACAAAACAACAAAGGTTTCTACCGTAAGCTACGGTGCCACCGTAGCTTACGGTGAAGAAAAAGTGGCTACGGTGATAAGAGTCTGCCCTACGTGGACAATTGTTTCCTTTTAGTGCCTACCGTAACTTACGGTACCACCGTAAGCTACGGTGGCGCCCAGTTCTGCTTATTTGCTATTTTACCCAGCTATGCATTTTCTTATGTTTAACACTTAAACTTACATAACTTTAAATCTACACATCCGTTTTACACGATTCTTGTTTCATATTGACCGTAATGCAGTCTCCTATGTAAACAACACTAAGGTTTGTAACGATGCTGATTTATAAGCTAACGGCTTATAAATCTCTTATACAATTATTTGACCCGTTTCATAATCTATTAAACGGCTTGTTTCTAAATCATTCTAAAACCTTGGACTACTACTTAACTCAAAAGTCTTTAACTCATGAACATAACTTTTTATGAATTATGCGACCAATACCCAAGCTATGCGCATAATTCATTTTGACCCGTTTAGGAGATTTAAACATTTAAGTTTAAATCTCGCTCTTCTCTTTCCACACATCACATTTCTACATTAAAATGTCTACTTATACTTCACCAATTTACGCGTACCTGGCTCGGGTTATAAAATTAACCCGTTTAAATACCTTTTGCTCTTTAACTTGCTAGTTTAAAGCAACGCAAGCCATAAATTAATTCCTGTGATCGCAAAACTCAACAAACGTCATCAGTTATTGTTGTCAAATGGTATTAACACACCATTTGACCTGTTTAGTCGAAATAACCTTTTATCTACGTGTGATGGTATTTTAATACCATCTCGCCCCTTAAACCTAATTAATGGTTTCTTACTATTTTTATTTATTCCAACTTGCGTTCCATCATGCCGGAACGTCATAATTCCAATACCTAACATGTTTCATGACTAATATATACAAATAAATGTAATGTAATTACAAAGGGGGTGTAAGCTTCACTTACCTTGCATCCATGCCACGCTTTTCTTTCCATACTCGCTCTGTTTGACCCGCTTCATCCACAAGCTTCCACCTAGCTTGTTAAGCGCCAAAGTATTATTCAATGTTCACAAGGTGGTTAGATTAACCATAATTTAATATGATCTTCCACCTTACACATTTCTATGCATTCATCCGAACACTTAATATAACCACGTTTTACACATAACCAAGTAGACCGCGATTTCATTTAGGCATTTCATATCACTGAAAATGGGCTGTTTTTGGTGACTTGTTTAACCTGTTTACAAGTCTTCAAAAATTATGATTTTTTATGTGGCGTACCTCTCGGAGGTTAGGCCTTGTGTTAAAATTTCAAGATCTAACTCTTTACAAAAAATTCGTAAAAATTCATTTACTAAGCTGCAATCAGATTCGTCACTTCTGACTGCAGCTTACGGAAAAATTCATTTAAAATTCCTCGTTTATCCGATTCACGAAATTCTAATCGGAGATTCTTTTAATCACTTAAAACTATCTACAGTAAAATTTTAGATCATAACTAAATTCCTAAATTGAGTTATGACATTCGTAATGTGCTGCAAATTCTGCCAGAAAATACAGCTTGAACCTTCGATACGGAAAAATTCATAAAACGCTCAATTTTCGTCGAAAAAATGCGATTCCAGTGGGGTTTTAAAGATATTTCCTGGAATTACCTTTTAGACTTAAGAAACACATGTTTTTGTCAGGCTTTGTTCAGGTTACAGCCAATACAAGTCGGCTGTAAATTCTGATCAGGAGCTGTTTGAATTCAGCTATCAATTTAAGCATGTTCTTGACATCATACACCATTTTTAGCAATCAAAACCCTAAAAACATCTCATACATGAATTTAGCATCAACAAAAATCTGAATTTACTTGAGCTAAGCATGATTTCAATATATACTTGTCTAGGGTTTACTCTTAAACACTACAATGTTCCTATTTCATCCATATAACAAGCATGCATCAACAATTTTTGAATTCTCTAGGTTTGCTCAGAAATTTAACTAGAGATTTCTCATGAAATTTACATACCTCGTGACTCCTTTCTCATTGGAGATCACTAATTCGTACTTGGATTTCGATTTAGACTTGATTTGGACCTTCAATTTGATCATTTTCTTGAATTTAGGGTTTGAGGAGAAACCCTGGTGTCGCCCCCTGTGTTTAATCGAACCAGACACACACACTAGTGTGTGTTTGGTTTTAATTTTATTGTTTTAATTATATTTAATTGCAAACTTAACAACTTTGGTCCCCCATCTCTTATTTGGTTCATTTTTAACTAGGTCACAACCTAATTGCTCTTGACATTATCCCCACTAATTAACTAGGTTAAATATTCCTAGTTAATTTAGTGGGTTCGGGGAATTTATGACTAGGTTTATTTTAAGTCCCGTTAACTCGGGGCTCTTACAAACTTAATTCCTTAAAACTTTGATTCACTTATAGGTAATGTTAGGATTATTTATTTAAATCCTAATATTTACCGGGTTACTTTTACCCGTCTTTTTGTATTAATGGGGTTTGATTACCAAACCCGCTTTCGGGGTGTTACAGTATGCAACACCCAAAAGTGCATAAAGCAAAAAGGGATCAAGTATACTCACAGATTGTGCTTAACAAGTAAACACTCTCTTGGATTGAAGGGAGCGCTTGAGAGGTTAGCCTGAACAGTTAACGATAGCATAAACGATGAGCGGCATGATAAACGGTGCAAAAGTACCAAGTGTCGGATGGTAATCCGATCAGATGGAAATCCAATCGGATGACCAGTCGACCGGATGTCAATCCGTTCGGTTGGTCATCCGATTGGATGGCCATTCGATTGGATTGACATCTTGTGTGGTAAGGATGTGTTTGTGTACGATGGCTTTGAAGTTTTCGTTGTAGCATTTGGAAAATGGAGAAGTATCTCTACCTTTCAGGTTCCGATCGGATAGCGATCCGATTGGTAGGACACTTAGTGAGAATAAGTTCACAGCAGGGTTGTCACTCGACCGGATGGCAATCCGATCGGATAGCAATCCGTTTGGAACTACTGTCCTTTGAAATTGACCAAGTACCAAAGTCCCAAACGTCACACGATCGGATGGTCATTCGATCGGATGGCAGTCCGATCGAACGGCAATCTGTTCGACGTCCAGTCCTTTGAAATTTGGAAAAATGTTTAAGTGTGAAACCAAATGTAAGCCAATCGGATGGCAGTCCGATCGGATGGCCACTCGATCGGTTGGCCACTCGATCAAGGTGTCCGCGTGATGAGTGTTGTCGTTTCGATTTGCGTGTTGAGCGTTGTGATGCGATTCGAGTGAGCGATGCGATAGTATTACCCATTAGTTACACAAATAACCTAACTAGTATATCTAACATACAATCACTATAAATAACTTGAGTTTAGCATTTGTGATTTGATTACGATACGATAGAATTGTGATTGCGGTTGCGATTTACTCCTCAACATAAACATAAAATGCACAAGTAACACATAAATAGCACACACACGTAAAACAATATCCAGAACACATAATTCGAGTTGCGAATGCGATAGCGATAAGTCGATTAGCGATTAAATATTCGATTAAATAGCGATTAAACCTCGATTTTTAATAGATACTCCGCATAATACAACTAAAGCAAATAAATAGTAGAATCGATTACGAGTCAAAGAAGTTAAAACAGTAGTTGAGCAAGGAGTGACAGATCGCAATTAGCAATCTTTTCTCCCTTTGACTTCAATCGTGACTTTGACTTTGACTTTCGAAACACGGGGTGTTACAGCCTCCCCTACTTAAGGAAATTTCGTCCCAAAATTTTAGAAGTAGGCGTAACAAACACTTGCGGGTACTTCACCTTCATGTCGCTTTCGAGTTCCCAGGTAAACTCGGCACCGCGTTTGCCTTCCCAGCGAACCTTCACAATGGGAATGTGTGAGCGTCTGAGCACCTTGGTTTCTCGTCCCACGATCTCGATAGGCTTTTCCACGAAGTGTATTGTTTCGTCCACTTGTAAATCCTCAAGAGGGACATGTAATTCCTGGTCGGCCAAGCACTTTCTGAGGTTCGAAACGTGGAAAGTCGGGTGGACATTACTAAGTTCCTCCGGTAGTTCGAGTCTGTAGGCCACTTTCCTAATCCTTTGCAGAATCTTAAAGGGTCCAACATATCGAGGCGCGAGCTTTCCTTTCTTTCTGAATCTGATCACCCCCTTCCAAGGTGCAACCTTTAGGATTACGTGATCGCCAACGTCAAATTCAAGGGGCTTGCGGCGTCTATCGGCGTAACTTTTCTGTCGGCTCCGAGCTTTCAGCAGATTGTCTTGAATTTGGAGGATTTTGTCAGTCGTTTCTTGCAACAGCTCGGGACCGGTAATTTGCGCGTCTCTGATCTCGTGCCATACAATAGGCGATCGGCATTTCCTTCCGTATAGTGCCTCAAACGGTGCCATTTGGATGCTAGAATGATAACTGTTATTGTACGAGAATTCGTACAAAGGTAAGTGCGCGTCCCAATTACCACCGAAATCTATGACACACGAGCGAAGCATGTCTTCAAGGGTGCGAATCGTTCTTTCAGTCTGACCATGGGTTTGGGGATGGAAAGCGATACTTAGATTAAGAGTAGTACCGAGAGCAGATTGAAATGTTTCCCAAAGACGTGAGGTAAACCGACCATCACGGTCAGAGATGATGTCACGAGGCGTCCCGTGTCGACAAATGATCTCGTCGGTGTAGATTCGGGCTAATTTTTCTACCTTAAAGTCTTCTCGTATCGGCAGGAAATGAGCTAATTTAGTTAAACGGTTGATCACAACCCAAATTCTATCATGACCAGATTGAGTGCGCGGAAGTTTTGTTATAAAGTCCATAGCCATTTCCACATCGGGATCTCGAGTTGTACAAGTGAGCCAGAGGGTCTTTGATGCTCAGCCTTGACCTTAGAACAAGTCAGGCATTTCGAAACATAGATTGTGATATCCGTCTTCATGTCTGGCCACCAGTACTTGTAGCGCATGTCCTGGTACATTTTGTCAGCACTGGGATGAATAGAATATCGAGATTTGTGGGCTTCGTCCATCAGAAGTTGTCGCAAGTTCGTACTCTTGGGAATCCAAATTCGGTCCAAATAATGAAAGATACCATTCGATTTATTCTCGAGTTGGGCGCCATCATTTAGAATCCTTTCCTTCTTCAAAGTTCGATCGGTAAAACAAGCATGCTGAGCATCACGGATGAGGGTTTCGAGATGATGCTGGGCTTGAACATTATGAACACTAAGCAAGTAGCTTCATCGACTGAGAGCATCGGCAACGAAGTTTGCTTTGCCTGGATGGTAACGGATCTCATAGTCATAATCGTTGAGTAGTTCTACCCACCGGCGTTGACGCATATTCAGTTCCTTCTGGTCAAAGATATGTTGTAGGCTCCTATGACCGGTGAAGATCCTACACTTGGTACCGTAAAGGTAGTGTCGCCAAATTTTTAAAACAAAAACAACTGCGCCAAGCTCGAGGTCGTGTGTGGTGTAGTTCTTCTCGTGGATCTTGAGCTGTCGAGAAGCGTATGCAATAACCTTGTCTCGTTGCATAAGAACACAACTAAGACCTAGGTTTGAGGCATCGCAGTAAACTACGAAGTTGTCGTTTCCGTCGGGCAGCGAGAGCACGGGAGCATTGCAAAGCATAGCCTTGAGAGTTTGAAAGGCTTCCTCTTGTTTAGTTCCCCAAATAAAAGGTTTGACCTTATGCGTAAGAGAAGTAAGCGGCACAGCGATCTTGGAGAAACCTTCGATAAAACGACGATAATAGCCTGCAAGTCCGAGGAAAGAACGGACTTCGGACGGGTTCTTGGGTGTAACCCAACTCTTAACAGCTTCGATCTTCGCAGGGTCAACGTGGATACCTTGACTATTGACAATGTGACCCAAGAATTGGACCTCCTCTAGCCAAAATTCACACTTGGAGAACTTGGCATAGAGACGGTTTCCCTGGAGCAACTCAAGAACCAAACGTAGATGTTGCGAGTGTTCGGTTTTTGACTTGGAATATATCAGGATAACATCGACGAATACGATTACGAAGCGATCAAGGAAGGGGTTGCACACTCGATTCATCAGATACATGAAAACTGCGGGAGCGTTGGTCAAACCGAAAGGCATGACAATAAATTCATAATGACCAAAGCGGGTTCGAAAAGCAGTTTTGGGAATATCCTCCTCTTGAATGTGTAACTGGTGATAGCCTGAGCGTAGATCGATCTTCGAGAAACACGTAGCACCTTGTAACTAGTCAAATAAATCATCGATTCGAGGTAAGGGATAACGATTCTTTATTTTCAACTTATTCAATTCCCTATAGTCGATGCACATCCGGAACGAACCATCCTTCTTTTTGACGAAAAGGACAGGTGCGCCTGATGTGCGTAAGTGTGTATAGTTTTTAATGTATATTTTTAAGCCCGTTTACACTTTTTAGCCAAGTTTTAAATTTATAAAACATGATATTTACTAACACTAAACACACATATGGGCAAGTGCACCCATCGTGAGCGTAGTATAGTGTTGGTAAGATACCGAGGTCGTCCAAGGACACAAGAGCTTTTAATACCGGTTTATCCTCAACGTCTAATCAAATCAAAAGTTAGAAAAAAGGTTTTTAAACAAGAAAAATAAAACTAACTAAAATGCAGAAAAATAAAATAAAATAAAACAGATAGACAAGATGAATCACTTGGATCCGACTCGTGTATAGTGTAACCTTTGATTATTTCCGCACTTTTGCACTTTTTAAGAGATTATCTTAGTTATTGTAGTAGGCCCCTCTTTTGAAGGTGACGTTACCCTCAACCCAGTAGTTTGAGTCAGCAAGGATACAATCCTAAAGGGTCGGATTATTGAAAGATAAATAATTAAGTTATTAATGCATATTATGGTAGGCCCCTCTTTTGAAGGTGACGTTACCCTCGGCTAAGTAGTCCGAGTCAGCAGGGATACAGTCCTAAGTAGCCGGGTTAAAGTATAAATTGTAGCTTACTTATGAGGGGATCAAAGAGTTTGGACCCCCGCCATCCAATACCGGTGGGTATTGAAGGAGGTCCTACTAAATTTGACCCAGGTCCTTTGCAGGATCTATACACCGAACAATGGCAAGACTCTTACCAAACCGTTCCCTTAACCCCCGACCAGGTAGCCAACATACCTCCATATAGACCGTGGAGGTATGAATGGTGAAAATCTTTTATTTTATATAGACAGTAAAATAATGCCAAGACACCACGGACAAACGATAAGGAAGAATCAGCTTCAACATAAGAAACTAGTTATTAAAGTCATTAATACATAACCAAATAAAAAGTGCGAAAAGATTAAAAAAAGGTATTACACTAGACACTTGTCTTCACCAAGTGATGTAAGAGACTTAGGCAAACATGACCTTTGATTGTCAAGAACTCTTACGATCAATCTTGGATCCCGAGACGACTCACACACTCTATGATGGACAATGGATGATGGTGGTGGATGATGGTGTTGTGATGGTGGTGGGTGGTGGGTGGTGGGTGAAGTGTGAGAGAGGTGGTGTGCCAAGGGATGGTTTGCAAATGAGCCAAGCACCCCTATTTATAGCCTGAACAGCAGCTCGGGCACGGCCCCGTGTCCATTGGGCACGGACTCGTGTCCACCTTCCTTCTCTTTCTTCATTAATTGCAGTTTGTCTGCATTAGTTGACCACGCCCCCGGCTCCGCTGGGCACGACCCCGTGTGCAGAAGCGTATCTGTACTATCAAGATTTCCCCAGATTCTGCGAATCTTAGAGTTGACCACAGCCCCGTGTCCGCTGGGCACGCCCCCGTGGTGGGTGATAGAAGCTTCTACAGCTTTGTCTTTTCTGCTGACACTTGGGCACGCCCCCGTGCTCGCTGAGCACGGGGCGTGTTCAGCCTTCTGTTCTCTTGTTTTGCATGGGAAGATGTTGTCGGGGGGTCGGGCATGCCACGTTTGTTCCTTTTCTTGTATTTATGTTAGATTTAGCTGCCTTTTTGCTTCTTTTGTTCATTTGAGCTCATTTAATCCTGAAAATACAAAAGGAAGACAAAAACACACTTTTTCCAACATTAGTACTAAAAAAAGGTTAGTTTTATGCCACATTTGATGTAATTTATATGTTGCATTTTGCACACATCAAATACCCCCACACTTGAATCTTTGCTTGTCCTCAAGCAAAACTCTTTATAATGTGGCTTTACACTCCCAAATGGAATGGGTAGAAGAGAAGGTTTTGGGCTTGTCATAGAGTGTCGGGATTTCCAAGATCCTTTATTAAGTTCTATTTTTATTTATTTACAATCCTATTCGTCATGATTATTTAAAACATTACATAAGATAAATTACTTATTAGGGCATAACATGCCTTTTTAAAATTCCATTTATATACAAGTTCACATACCTCACGGGGGATCACTCAACACTCGGCCGAAGATGTATTTTAGTGAATCACTCGAGAGCGGCATGGAACTTACTCCTACCATAGGCTTGCCAAGCAATCAATCCTCCTCCTTTTTAACTATATACCTTTGTAAATATCAATAGGACTTTTGGGTGAAGGGTTAGGCTTGGGTTAAAGGTGGGTGGTTGGGTTAGTGGTTAGTAAAAAGGCGAAAGGCGTAAAAAGCGTCGGTTTTCGTAAGACTTTTTATTTTTTTGAAATTTTTATTTTGATGAAGCCATTATTCAAACAAAGTTATTTTTGATAAACTTGTTTGTTTATTTCTCTTTTGCTTCATCATCATCATTTTTTTAGGAAGTCATAAGAAAAACCGAGCTTGTTACTAAAACAAAGGGTTTAAAATGAAAAAAAAGGTTTTGGTGGGTAAAAGGGTTTTTGTTTTGGGTTAAGAAATGAATAGGTTTAGGCTCAAAGGGGTTAACTAGGGGGGTTTTGGGTAGGTGATAAAAAAAGAAAAAATAATGGTGTAGAAATAAAAAGGGTTAGTCCTAATGCCTCTGTCATTTACTTACTCGGGTTTAAGTTGGTAAGGACCGGGAATGTATCGTCGTGGCAAGTTCAAGAGTTGTAAGAACCAAGCGGCTATTAACACAAGAAACGAAAAATGAACATTTAGTTTAAAGATATGTATTTGTATGCTCAATAAAGTCTTAAAACTCACTTTTTGTGGGAATGGGTTTGTATGTGATCAAGTATATATAATCAAATTTTAAATAAACTTGTCATGCCGTTTCATAATTTTCTTATGTTGGTTCTTTTTATCACGACGCTATCGGTTGTAAATTTGTAAAAATATAACCTTTTTAGAACTTGAAATTCCCGAATTAAACCTAGACAAGTAAAAAAAAATGAAAATTTTTGAAAAAAATTGGGGTGATTAGCGGTTCCAATAGAGTTTTGTGTAAGGCTTGTATTTAGGACTTGCAAGATTCAAGGTTTTAGCATCCTCCCCCCCACACACTTAAATTACACATTGTACTTAATGTGTCCCAAAAATAAGTTTTTAGGTTGATTGAATGTGTAAAAAGGTGTGAAAAAGCAAAAATTTATGTTACTGGGCGTCTGGACACGGCCCCGTGTTCAGATCGCCAGTAACAAAAGTTTGTAAAAAGAAATAGAAGCCTGGGCACGGGGGCATGTTCCGTGAGCACGCCCCGTGTCCAGTTACCTGAACTGGGCATTTCCTGCAGATTGTGCAGCACGGGGCCGTGTTGGGCGGGCACGACCCGTGCTGAACTTGCTGTAATGAAGAAAAATTTGTCGGGTGGCCATGTTTTCGTGCATGGGGTGCTGGTTCAAGTTTCCCTTGTTATCCTTCACCTTCCCAAGTGTGTTTTATCCATTACAACATCATCCAAACACCAAATTAGCTAAAACCATCATTCATTAAAACATAGAGAGAATTACATAATAATCCTAAAAACAAAGTAGAAAAATAAAAGTTAAAAATTCTAAACTAGATAGGTCAAGTGATACATAAAATCATTCTAAGGAGTTCTATTTTTACATTAAGAATCAAAATTCCAAAAATAGTTCTCCGATATCTTTGTAGAACTCCAAACCAATGGATGCTCCCTAGATGTTGACCTCTCGAAGACACCCTTCTAGTCCCACCGTTAAATGATTAATACGGTCGACCAATGCTTCTTCCACCCCCCTCATTTCATCAATAGCCTCTCTTAAAGTGTAAACATAGTTTACAAGAGAGTCTTCTACCGTTGACGACCTCCTCTCCTGCTGGTTGTTCCTTGATTGCGACGAAGATGTTCCGCTAGTTCTGCTCGCCATTCTGAGAAAACAGACCGAAAAGAGTTCAATTTTTATGGAACAGTACCTCGGACACGGCCTCGTGTTCAGCCGTCTGCAGGTTTTTAGAGCAAGGAATCTTGGAGTTTTAAATTACTTTTTCAATTTATAAGGTACTTTTAAGCATAAATAATTTAAAACAAAGTTGTATCACTTATTTTAAACAAGATTCCTTGAATAATAACCTTACAAACATTACAATAAAGTTTGGAATCATGGAGATTTCAAGCTTTAATGGAGGTATTGAGTGAAAATTGAAGAAGAAGGCAATGAACAAAAGTGGAAAAGACAAGATGGTTGTTGAGAACCTTCTTTAGAATATACCTAGGATGGTATGAATGAAGATCCCAGCAAATCTTTGTCTTTGGAGTGGTCCAAATGAGCAGGAATCTTGCTGCATTAATAGAAAATGACAGCACGCTTGTAAGCCCCTCGATTGAGTTCGATTGCGTTTCGAGTTCGATTGCGATCCACACATAACATAAATGAACATGCACAAGTAACACATAAGGCACACACACACGTATAGCAATAATTAAAATACGTAGTTCGAGTTGTGATTTGAAGTCGATTCGATTAGCATAGTTTGATTATCGTTTAGCTTTATCACATTGTTACTTCCTATAGTTCACAGTTGTAAGTCGAATAGTTTGTGAGTAACATACGTCGATTATTGTAATTATTGACACTTACTCCACATAATACAACTAAAATAAACATCCAAAAGAAATCTACTACAAGTCAAGTTGCGCGAAATCGGTCGTTGACTTTGACTTTGACTTTTCGAAAACACGGGGTGTTACAACGTTCACAAGACCGCGTTCAGAACACGCTACGGCCACTATGAGTTCTTAGTGATGCCTTTCGGGCTCACTAACGCACCTGCAACATTCATGGATCTCATGAATTGCATTTGCAAGCCGTATCTAGATAAGTTTGTCATTGTCTTCATTGATGACATTCTTATTTATTCAAAGAATCAAGCCGATCATGAAAAACACCTCCGGTGCATCCTTAAACTACTACAGCTAAAGAAGCTCTACGCCAAGTTTTCAAAATGTGAGTTTTGGCTTCGTGAAGTCCAATTTCTTGGACATGTGGTAAGCGAGCGAGGTATCCAGGTGGATCCCGCTAAGATTGAAGCAATTATGAATTGGCAAGAGCCTAAGACTCCTACAGAGATTCGCAGCTTCTTGGGTCTAGCAGGATACTACAGGCGTTTCATTGAAAACTTTTCAAGGATTGCTGCACCCTTAACATCATTAACTCGCAAGAATGTCAAGTTTGATTGGGGTCCCAAGCAGCAAGAATCCTTTGATATTCTTAAGCAGAAATTAAGCAATGCTCCCGTGTTGACATTGCTAGAAGGAATTGAAGAATTTGTGGTTTATTGTGACGCATCGCACACTAGTATGGGTTGTGTGCTTATGCAGAAGGGCAAGGTTATCGCATATGCTTCACGTCAATTAAAAGTGCACGAGAAGAATTATACCACCCACGATTTGGAATTGGGTGCCGTTGTATTTGCACTAAAGCTATGGAGGCATTATCTTTTATGGGACTAGCTGCGTGATTAATTCTGATCATAAGAGCCTTCAACACCTGTTTAATCAGAAGGATCTTAACATGAGGCAACACAGATGGATGGAAACATTAAACGACTATGATTGTGAAATCCGATATCATCCAGGAAAAGCGAATGTAGCCGCTGATGCTTTGAGCAGGAAAGAAAGGGTTAAGCCCATTAGGATCAACACCAAGAGCATTGAATTGAAGAACAACTTGAATGAAAGGTTGTTAGCCGCTCAAAAGGAAGCTGTATTAGAAACTAACTATCTGAATGAGAAGTTAGGAGTGATTGCCGATCAATTGTCATATGGCAAGGATGGAATCCTAAGATTGAATGGTCGAATATGGGTTCCAATTTATGGAGGACTTCGAGATGTGATTCTTCAAGAAGCTCATAACTCCAAATATTCAGTTCATCCTGGCAGTGATAAGATGTACCAGGATTTAAAGGCAAATTATTGGTGGATAGGTTTGAAGAAATCTATAACCACTTATGTGGCTAAATGTCTGACGTGCGCACAAGTTAAAGCAGAACATCAACAGCCGTCAGGTTTGCTTTAACAGCCTGAACTTCCCACATGGAAATGGGAAATGGTAACCATGGATTTTATCACCAGGTTACCAAAAACAAAGCACAGAAATGATACTATTTGGGTTATAGTCGATAGATTGACCAAGTCAGCCCACTTCTTGCCGATTAAAGAAACTCACAGCTCCGACAAGCTAGCTCAGCTGTACGTGGATGAAATTGTATCTCTCCACGGAGTGCCAATGTCTATTATCTCTGATAGGGATACAAGATACACATCGCACTTTTGGAAAAGCTTTCAACAGTCGTTAGGCACTCGTTTAAACTTCAGCACTGCTTATCATCCTTAGACGGATGGCCAAAGCGAGCGTACGATACATACACTCGAGGATATGCTCAGGGCTTGTGTTATTGATTTAGGTGGAAGTTGGGATGACCATCTTCCTTTAATTGATTTTTCGTACAATAATAGTTATCATTCGAGCATTCAAGCAACACCTTTTGAGGCTTTGTACGGAAGAAAGTAGAGAACGCCAGTTTGTTGGGTGGAAGTTGGAGAAACCCAACTGTCAGGACCTGATATAGTCCTGGAGACAACGGACAAGATTTTTCAGATCTGTGATCGTCTCAAAGCTACCAGGGATAGGCAGAAAAGCTACGCGGATAAAAGGCGTAAACCTCTGAAATTTGAGGTAGGTGACAAAGTGCTACTTAAGGTATCACCATGGAAAGGAGTAATGCGTTTTGTCAAAAAGGGCAAGCTAAGCCCAAGATATATAGGACCATTCGAGATCGTCGAATGTATCGGGACTGTGGCTTACAAGTTAAATCTACCAGAAGAGTTTAGTGGAATACATAATGTATTCCACATCTGCAACTTAAAGAAATGTCTAGCCGATGAGTCGCTAGCAATGTCGCATAAGGACGTGCAGATTGATGAGAGTTTGAAGTTCGTTGAAAGACCTTTGTCAATTGAGGATCGACAGGTCAAGAAGCTTCGAAGAAAGCATGTGCCAATTGTCAAAGTGAAATGGGATGCCCGTAGAGGCCCAGAATACACGTGGGAGGTTGAATCCACAATGAAACAGAAATACCCTCATTTATTTTAGTAAATCTGGAGGTCGATATTTCTTTTAAGGGGGTGAGGATGTAACACCTCGCAAAAATTATGCCCAATATAATAAAGACACGTGTCATGAACTTCAAACGTGTTATAAACCCGGATCGAGTTAAAAGATATATGGAGGGATTTAAAAGTGTCAACATGTTAATTATTACCTCTGAGTGACCCTTTAAACATTTTTCAAACTTTTGTGAAATATAAATACATTCTCATGAATATCTGATAAGGATTTCATAAGTATCCGGTTAAACTTTGTAATGAATAATTCAACATTCAAAGAAATGGGATCCTATGTACAATAACGACAATCCTTCATTCACATGGTTTCTTTCAAAGACTCCAAATCAATGTTAATGCATGGCAACACTTCCAAGAGCATTCAGGCCTGATGATGTGGTCCCCTTCTGTTGAAAATGACCATAGATTCGAGTTGTGAAAGGTTGCATGGTCAAAGGTTAAAGTTCTCAAAGTTTTGTCTTCTGATCAGATGCTTACGGACCGCAAAGAGACCACCTTATGGACCGTAAGGTGGCTTAGCTGGGCAATAAAATTTGAAAAGCGGTTACGGACCGTAAGGACTGTATCTGGGCAGTAAAAATGGACAGCTGCGGGTTGTCTCCTTTTACACCCCTTTTCTCGAAACCAGCTGCTTGTTAACGGTTTTGAAATACCTCTAGACACCTGTATGCATCAGAATTCACCTGAGCGACACCTGCATTGATCCTAGGATCCCTAATTCACTATAAATAGAGGCTTTAGTTTAGTTTAATTTCACTCTCAAACTCACTTCTCTGGAGCACCCTGACTTTGAAGGAAGCTCTCTTAGTGAAAATCTTCATGCTAAGGACTATTGTAAGTGTTCTTAGCTTCTTTAGTTAAGTTTTCATTAGCTTAATGACGGAAAGTCAAAGTTAGCGTAATTACGCTTTGACTTGGTGATTAATCACAAACGGTCCAGCCATTATTCGAATTGAAAGTGGCTATGTGTTGGTAATTATGTAGGTAATAAACCCTTAAAGGGCACCTTCTAATTATCACATTATCTCAGTCAATTGTCGGGTCAAACTTATTAATAAAAAGTCAAACGGGTCAGTTTTTACAAATTAATTCATAACTGATAATGCAGAGGTTATGGAACATGTTTTAACACTTAAATAACTTGGTAAATAATATAAGAACATGTTTAGGCATGTTCAACCCGACAATTCTGAGCTTAGGCTCGGTTCGGAACCGAAAGTCGCAAAAGTAGACTTTTTCTTTGACTTTCAGTTTTGACCCGATTTAGCTTAGTTTAGATATGAATTAGGGTTCTCTTAGGACCATATTACATGTTAGTATAACCCTCTGAGATTATACTATATGGTTCCTTTGAAATCTGAATTATTTGCATCTTCCCGTTAAATGCTTAAAAGTTGACCATTATTCCCTTTTATCATTAAAACGAGATTTTTGAAAATGTGTGAGGACAAAAACCTTTATTACTGATATTTAAGTATATCCTAAAAATTTTACATCAGTTTATGGTCTGAAATAAGAGTTATGCTCGATATCGTAAAACAAAAGCTTTTTTATTAATTAAATGGCATTTTTGACGTAAATCCTATTTAAACTCAAATTTTGGCACCAAACTTGCCACCTACTGTTAAGATATAATATTTAGGGATTTTTGGAAATTTTTGTTAAATTTTAAACTGATCATAACATAGAGTTCTTGCATAGGCTAGGTAATGGACGATAATGCCCTTTTCGCTAATAAAATGAGTTTTACACATCCTTTACATATCAAACCTTTTCTACTGATTTTATACATTAAATAAATTATTTTAAACAGTAGAGGCTGATCAAAATCTCAGATTTCCTTAATCAACCCGGATATCGTCAAATACCGACTTTTATGCAATTTAGGCGCATAGTATGGTTTAAAACCATATTTGGCACCTAAGGCTTGTTACCTACTGAGTTTATGGATAAATTTTTATATACGTTAACAATAAGTAAAAGTTTTGAACTCAGATTTCCAAATTTGACCCTTATAGCCTATGTGAAATGACCAAAATGCCCTTACGGTGCATAGTTTGACCATAAATGATAAAATTCACATATGTATGATATCTTACTGATATAACTTGTTAAAATAATTATTTTTGCTGATTATTTTAGACCAGAACCTCAGATTACTATTTAACCTCTTTTATAAACTTTAAAATGACCAAAATACTCCTACGGGGCTTAAATTGATTTTAAATTTGTTTTGGGCATAATGGAAGATATCCTACTGATATCATAACATATTTAAAGCATATTAACTTGTGAAACTTGTTCATGACTCATTTGGTTACCCGTTATACATTTTCGCGCTCGGTACGGTTTATGTAACTAGTTTGCATAAATTAACCGAAACGGGTTAAACCATATCATTTTTACTTCAAAATCCAGAATGTATTTAGTTTACCCATGTTATACAAGTCCTCATACTTGTTGGGTCTAAATCACATTCTAATCCGGTCTTCGCTTAATCTTGCGTTTCGAACCGTAAGCCTTTCATTAAAACTAACCGGTCTAAGTTAAGACCTAAATAAGACCCGTTAGGAATCTAATAGGTTATTAAAACCTTCATTCCAGATTAGGAGCCCAGTAAAAGATACTTGTACTTGCTGATTGATATACGGCTGAGGATAAAAATTATATTTTTGCTCAGGTAAATACTTTTAACTTGTTTTCCGTTATACGGGCTTGGGATACGGTATTATAATAATACCGCTTGGTCGGGTATGAAATTATTTAAATCGGATTATGATTAATAAATTTACATAACTCGTTTTAATCTGTTTTGTTTGATGCAATGCCTTTGGGGGGTTAATGACCATGTCCTGGATATCCTCGGCTCATTTATTAGAAATGGCAACGGCTTAAGCTATGGGTGTAGGCATACACCTGACAGTTGCGTATGTATAAACGGTATCTCACTCTCTTGTGGGCTTATACTTGTGGTGTGTCTATTAATCTAATCTAGCTCTTCTAACCGGGCCCCGAATGGACGACAAACATGTAAAACTGTATACAAGATTATTTAAATAATTGTCCCAAGTTATAAAAGAATTTTTGTGCCTTGTGCATTTAAATCAATTTTAAAAAAAACTTTTCAAAAAGAGTCAGTTAATTGTATTTACCAGTGTAAACTGACATATTTTTCAAAAAGGTTAAGTACATGTACTATGCGTAATGGGCTGGCTACTCCTAGTATCAAATAAAAAGTCTTGCAAGCTTTTGATGCTTAAATATGTTGAACAATATTTCATTTTATTTTAGATCCGCATGTGGATCCACTTACAATCCGTTGTGTAATATTTTATGTTACTTTCGAATCGGTTTGTAATAATTACTTTTAGACTTCCGCTGTGCATTTAAACAGTGATTATTGACCATGATGATATCAACTACGTCACGATACTCCCCACCGGGCCCACCGGTAATACGTGGAATATCGGGGTGTGACACTTATACGGCTTCTAACATCTTTGTATATGTGTGAAATGGATGGAAGAAGGTTGGATGATGGTGGATAAAGAGGTGTGTTGAATGTGTGGATGGTGAAATGAGACTTATGTTCACAAGATTACTCTTATAACCATTTCATGAGTTCTACCAAAGTATAATATGCCTACTAAAGAAAGAACAAATCTATTATTAAATTGTAATAAAATCTTGAGATTAGGGTTAAATTGTAAGTATTAGTTAGGAGATTCAGTTACTAGATATTTTAGGAGGTGTTATGATGTTCGGGGATCATAACTAGCTTGGTAATGTTAAAACAGTGCTTGTAGTGAAAATTTGGTGTTTCGGGTAGTGTCCGGTTGTTCGGTTGGTTACCGTTTTGTTAAGGTGCTAATCTTCGCAGTTTAGTGTGCTTTATGTACCCTTTCGTGACAGTTTCGATTCCCGACACTTAGGAAAGTATTCAGGACCATTTAAGCATATTTTTGCATGATATTATGTTGTTTAAATGCTGAATTCTGCAGAATTCTGCACTTTATGTGAGTTTTAGGTACTTTCCGGCACTTAAACTATCACTAGGAAGGCAGTTTTATGATCCTTACTTTCCTACACACTGTACTAATGTAATACTTGGTTTCTGGTCCATTATGTACCTCAATATCATATCTGCCTATGTTCTGAGTTTTGTCAGCATTTTTCTGATTTGTCTGATAACTGTGCTAACTGTGTTTCGTGCATCACTTCAATCAATGAAGTTTGCATGCAACAATGTTATGTCATTTGCAATACATGATGCACATGTATGTATGGTAACAATAATCAGAAAGCAATTCAAGTCATAAATTGTTAATCAGCACAGTCATTAATCATTAATTATTGTCTAATTAATTGTACGGATGCATGCAAATTTGACAGTTGTCACATTCTCCCCCTGTTAAGAAAATTTCGTCCTCGAAATTTAAACTACATTAACTTATTATGGTTACGTTATACATGCATGGATATGAATAATACCAAAGTGCTTAACCACGAAACCGAGTCAAATCTTATCCAAATCAGGTGACTCCATGGACATATTACAACAACAAGAACCCAATGGTTAAAAGATATGTGTTCCAGAATTTGATGTCAAAGGACATGTGACGTATAGATGTATAATCTAGTGTAACCTAGTTAACAGGGGTTCAAGAAAAAGTGGAGTTTCGACTAATAAACTTTCCAAACGATCGTTCACAATATGCAAATGAGTTTTCAGAAACAATAGCATCCGTTAGATGAACTCAAAGTCAACAACTCGAGTACGATAGTAACATGAAAATGATCTGCCAACTTTCGAATAAATGAATGGTTAAAATTAGTGTGTTGACATTATTGAATCGCAAGAATATACCAAAAGGAAATTCAATCGAAAATGGTGTACTGTTGTCTCAATATGTGGTTGCATTAAGAATGTTTAAATGACAGGTCAAACAAAAGTAGGTGTAGTTTCATGTGAAACGATGGACCATGATTAGCACAAGCAACAAGTTTACACCGACACCACAAAGTGTCGTAATGACACAATTCAATAATAGCGGTGACCGAACAAGTTCACCGTGTTTCAGATCAATGGAAGTGTAATGAAGCGATCCCAAAAATTTGATTCAAACGGTATTGTAAGGTTTTTCTATTGAATATAAAAAACCAAGAACTACGATTTTCGATCGAAGATGAAAAGGCAATAAATACCGCAAGGCATTCGATCAATAATGAAAGAACCGTTAGGAGGTACACTGGGGTATGAAATGAATTTATGTACCATCATTATTTCCTCCTTCCTAAAGTGCCCCACGTCCCCGCATTTGAAGCAACCTAGAGCTCTACCATCATTGTTTCCATCTTGGTTGTCATCATTATTTCCTCCTTGCCTGGGATACTTCGTTCGATAGGCATACTTGTTGTGTCCTTCCCTTCCGCACCTATCGCACCAAGGCTTCTGGCATCGACCTTCATGGTGAAACTTGCAATCATCACATTTCGGCTTAGTCCCCAAGTAAGCTCTCTGGAAATACCCTTCGCCACCACAACCTTGACCTTGTTCTTGATTATTACCGTTTCCGTCCTGGTCACCGTTGTTGTTGTTTTCTCCGCGATTTCTGCTGCCATCCTGACCTTCATTCCTATGTCCGGTACCGTACCAACATGTCTCCTTAGAGTGACCAACTTTTCCACAAGTTCCACATTTCCGATACCTGCATCGCCCGTTATGATAACGTAGACAGTTGTTGCACTTAGGTAGGATACCCATGCGCTCTTTTCCCTTCTTGTCCCTATTCTTGTTATTCACCCGAGTGCCTTCTTGGAAATCAGTGAGCTTCCTATTGTTCTTTCCAGATGACTCCTCCTGAGTTTCCTTCTTCTCGTCAGGGGTCGAAAGTTTTTCCAATCTAAGTGCTTCCTTAGCGAGCGCCAAACTCAAGTTGCTCGCAGCAATAGTTGTTGATGGCGTTGATGCTGTCATCAAGCTTAGGATCTGAGGCGCCAGTCCCCAGATGAATGGCTCCATTCTTTTCAACTCTTGTTCCACCAGATATGGAACAACTCACGACAAATCATGAAGTCTCTACACGTACTCCACCACCTTTGGACCTTCCATCATCAGGTTCCGGAATTCAATTTCCAGCTTCTGGGTCTCCATCTGAGAACAATACTCCCTACGTATCATTTCTTTCAACTCATCCCATGTCAAAGCATACGTAGCATCCTCGCCCATTATTTGAACCCGAAGGTTCCACCATAACAAAGCCTCATCTTGAAACAATCCAGAAACGTATGGGACTTGTTGCTCTGGCATACATCCGCTCATTTGCATAACAGAATCCATATTCTCGACCCATTTCACAAAAGCTATGGCACCTCCTGTGCCATCAAAGTTCAGAGGCTTGCAGTCTAAAAACTGCTTGTAGGTACAACCTGTACCCAAGCAATCATCATCACAGAAAGCATTAGCATAGCACACTTGGAATTGTCCAACGTATTGTAATGTGTCTTAGGTGACTTAACCATTACTGTTAGGTGGGTTATTCCCCGAGGTACTTTCACTGCGTTTGTAGCGAATAACCTCGTGCCGAGCTATGGCCCGTGAGACGTGCGCTTGCCATTCTGCCTTGGTCAGCCGAATGATCTCTTGATGAGATATCTCCTAAGAAGGAGTTCGGATTCGTCAGGTCTTATTTGTTCATGGAGTGTATATAGTTATTTAGAGGTCGTATGTACATACATGTATTAAATCATCATCTCAATCAATCAAACATCAGCACAATCATAACAAAATCAAGTAATTGGGGATATGTTTAATGAAAACATAGCAAACAAGCACGTAACATCACAATCATAGCACAAATATGTACATCAACAACGTGCTTAATGAGAACATGATGATTGAGCTTTCATTAATCATCGACCACAAAGTATTGTTACATGTTTACAGAGTGCATCATATCGAGAGGAACACAGGGTCACACTACCCTTGTCCAACAAGTCTACCAATTCTCTTACAATCAAAAGGTGGTCTCCAAAAGGCTTCACAAGCTCAGCTCAAAAGTGGTACCTTCATCAAAGTAATGCATCTGCATAAGACCAAAAACCTACTGTACTGATGGCGGAGGAGGAGGAGGGAGGAAAATCAAACTAAGAACATGTGTGAGCTCCTCCTCGAGCTTGTGCACATGACGAAGCAAGTAACGGACCTGCTGCTGGGACGGTGAGGTATCGAGCATCAAACTCTGGAAAAGGAGTAAGAGGAACAGGTGGATGTGCAAAAGGAGGCGGTGATGAACTAGGGGGAACGGAAGCATGCTGACAAGGACATGGTAAAGGACGCGGTATCGACTCAAGCTCCAAGACTCTGTGACTCATAACATCAAATCGAAGCTGAAGCGAATAAAGTAACTCATCCTGTGTATAGCCAACAAAATGCGAAAGATGGTAGGGGTCTGAGGTCGGCATGGAATATGGCGGGGACCCTCTGAATGGCTCATCAGTTGGTGAAGAAGTAAAAGAAGCAAAAGGTGCAGACTGGGGAATGTGTGGATAAGCTGCTGAAACATGGAGGTCCTGACTAGTCTGCTGACCTGAAGTGCCTTCCCCTGGACGGGGTGCGGGTATGTTCTGCAAGAAATCGATAGGTAAATCAACACGATGGACATCAGATTCCACAGTATGAGAAGGAGCAACATCGGTGGGTGCAGGTGCAAGTGGAGGAACAAATGTCTCAACAACAGGAGGATCAACGGTTGTAGGAACTGGATCAGGTATGAGGGGTGCAATGTTAGGTATGTCAAAAGGAACAGGGTCATGATCAGGCAAATGCTCAGGAGCAAGTATCGGCTCAGGATCAGCGGGTGCATCAACAGGCTGATCGACAGGGATAAAATCAAGCTCAAGTCCAGGCTCATTGTCATGTGGAGGAATCCGTGCAGCTGACATGGCCGTCTCCTCATCAGAAACAGTGGCATAACGTCGCAAACCAACTGCCTGTAAGGCGGAAGATGACACAGACTCAAAGGAATTTGGGACGAAGTGTAAACTAGTGTCAGGGGAAATCTCGACAACAGGGATCTCAAAAAGTGGAATAGCAACAATGTCCTCGTCTAGCCTTTCATCACCATGGGCTTCATCAAAAGGACCATCAACAAGCAAGTCAATGTTAACATCAATCAAATCGTCAAAAGGCAAATCCTCGAGAGGAATGGCCACCAAGGAATCGGGAGCGAGGATCGGTGCCACGACATGCTCACCATCGGGATGCCCGATGACAAGATGATCGTGAACTGGAATGGGAGCTACAAAAGGATCCTCGTCTAGAATGCCGTTAGTAGTCGGTGTATCATCTCCCAAGTCGGGCAACGCAAATGGCTGGAAATCGTCATCGTCGTCGGACATCATCTCCGGGTCACTCTCTTCATCGAAAGTAAAGATATCTGGTTCAGGGAAAATCTCATCGTCAGAAACAATGGCCATAGGGTCGTGGTCATCGGAAAATCCGCTATCGGATGACGACATGGTATCTGTAACATAACAATCACCACATATGCACATATATCAACTACTAACATTAAGCATGTAATCAATGACAAGGTAATCATGGTATCCTTGTGATTCCTCACGAACCCTTTCTATCCTTCCTAGTCTCCCAGACTAAACCACCTAGCCTCCCAGACTAAACCACTCAGTCTCTCAGACTGAACCACCCAGTCTCTCAGACTGAACCACCCAGTCTCTCAGACTGAACCATCCAGTCTCTCAGACTGAACCACCCAGCCTCTCAAACTGAACCATAAACATAAACCTTGAAATGTGTTTCGTGTCTTTTTGTTTGTAAAAATGTTTGTTTTCCTGGATCTAGGCGTTCCGCGTATGCAATGAAAACATGTTGTAAAAATATTTTCGTGAGAGTCCTAATGATTGTAGTCTAGACTCGAGAAGGAATCCTAGTTTGCTACAATCGAAGCTCTGATACCAAACTGTCACACCCTAACTTTTGCGGAAGCGTGATTATGGTGTGACTTGCTTAATACCATTGCATTCAATCATAACAACAACTATTTGATAAAACCGAAGATGTTCACCCATTAAAATAGTTTAAAAACATAACAACATTGTCTTGAAACATAGACTTCAAATTCGAGTACAAACCATGCAACTTGTTTGAGAGTTCACAAAGACTCGACAAAAGACATTATATAAAACCAGACTTGGAAAGGTGTGTCTTGTCCAGGATGAGACACACCATCCATATCCTGGGACACTGGATGACATATTTTATTCCCAACATAACTTGAAAACATCCAAACGCCCGCCAGATCCACTTAATTCCCTGAAATACATGTAGTTTGAAAACATCAACAAAAGTTGAGCGAGTTCATGTGTGTGTTTGTGTGCACGAATAAACCTTTTGTAATAATTGAAAGTATGAATGTATGTTTGTAAATCCTGGTATGAAAGCAACAAGGAAAACAGATCACCAATGGTTTGCAAGGCCATTGATATGTGTGAAGTGATGCAGGAAAACTGAAACCTAGCAAATTTGTCTCCGGGAATAAGACATAGTCACCACATGGGCCACCCTGGTCCGCATAGTTGTGAGCTCGTTACACCCAAATGGATCTATCACTCATGTCCCTCGGTCCTACAAAGAGGATTAATGGCCTTAAGCGTCATACCCACCACTCACATGATCAAGCAGTACCCTTCCTTAGCTAACCATACCACATAAAATGTTTGTATACAGTTTGTAACATGTATTTCACCCCCGAAGTTATAAAACCAAAAACAGTTAGAGAAAATGGGGTCATGAACTCACAGTCTTGCGTCTTCAATCACCGTAACTCAAGCTTCTTCGGACAAACATGACTACCTACAACGTACTATGATCTATTAAACGAGCGGGTCATGCCTTAACTTAGTATTAATGTCTTTGAGTTACATTTCATTGTGTCTTCGATATTATTCCAAGTTATGTAATTATTTGTTAAAATAATAAATATCTTAACTTAAATTATATTTATTAAATTTTGGAATAATTGTTAAAACAATATATATTAACTTAATACTTCTCAAGTATTTATACATGTATATCCTTCCCAAAGATGGGTGTATTTGTATTTGTATCCTTATACTTGTATATTTTTGCCATGTATTAGGGTCGTATTCCGGCGTGTATTTATACGTACGAGAATACGTGTTGTTATTGTATTCATTAAGTATTTTTATACTTAATTCCGTATTAATTTTCCAGAATATTATCTTTAATAAAAAGTCCACCAATATATATCTCCAAAATATATATTGTAGTAAATATTATTTAGAAAATTTATTTATAATTTTTCTTTTGGCAAAAATATTTGTATGTTCTCATAAGTTTCAAAAATAATATATTTTCATGCCTAACTTTGAAAATATATATAAACTCATTTTTCTCCAAAAATGATATATTTCATATTTATTTGAGAAAACATATCTTTCACCTCAAAAATATTGTATTTCGTGTTTGTGTAAGAAAATATATATTTCTTAAAAATAATATATCTTCAAAAATTTTCAAGAAAATATATATTCATTCTTGCCAAAAATAACATATTTTCCTTTGTAAAAAATATGACACATTCTAGTAGTAATTGTAAAAATCATATTTTTATTTTCTTGGTGTCCAAAATATTATTTACCAACATATACTTGTGAATTAAATTCTGGAATATTTTGTAAGTCTTATTCCCTAGTTCGGTTTCACCAATGTTTTGTGTAAATGTGTATATTTATTTCTTTAGAATTTTGGTAATATTTTGGATTGAAATTCTTGGTATTTTGATGTGTTATATTATTTCAAGTCCTAAAATAATATAACTAACACACAAAGTATACAAACAATCACACACATGGTGTCATCTAAATATATATTCCTAAATACATATTTAGTCACTTTTATTTATAAAAACCAACCTCCAATAATTATAATTTTTGTAACAAAAATTATGGCAAAGTTTATGTAACAATTTATGATTGAAAATACACTTGTAAGTGCATGTTTATAAATATTTTTCTAAGTGTTTAGATTTTTAGAAAATTTTGCCATAGTTTCCCCTAAAAATGGAGGTTTCCATGCATTCAAGCATAACATTTTCTTTTGTAAAAATTATCACAATCAATTCACAAACAATAATAATCAACCTTTACTTACCAATTTTGCCAAAATCATGCATAATCTACTACTTCATGAACTTGAATATTTGTAAAAAATTATAGGATCTTACTAGTGTCATTAGTAAGCCTTGTTATCCTTTAAAGTGTGATTAGTTCTTTAAAAACTTCATTTTTAAAGAATATAGATGTTTACAACTTCAAATCATGTTTTCTAAAAATATTTCTTTATGCATTCTTCTTGTTAAACAAGTGTTTCTACACTTGTTTAACCACTAAAAATAAGATTTGTTTATGTAAGAACCAAGATTAAATGAAACTTATATTTTTAACTTGTTTCTTTAGAAATCACCCATGAAATCTTTAGATCTACATAGTTAACAACTTACTTTGATCATTATTTTCCAAGAAAACATTATGTTCTTTCAAGTTCATGATTTATGTGTGGATGATCTATCATCCTACAACATTTCTATTTTCTCATCTTGCTAGATTATGTTTTTAATCATGATCTAGCAAGATCACATGATGATCTATATCATATACATGGACAAGTAACATTCAATAAGCAAAACAACATAATAACCACTTAGTTTCTTCATAAACCATGCTTATGTTCAAGTTTACATATTGTGATTCTTAGTGTTCTTCAAAGTTATGAGTATGATTCTTCTTTTAACCACTTAAAATAGAAGTAATCTAGCAAGATCAAGACTCTTACCACTGGCACAAGGCTAGGGATGATCAAGTGTAGAAAACAAGTGGATAAAAGCAAATGGTGAAGGTCCTTCAACTTCCGAAAGCTCCAAGCTTCCTTATACGGCTTCTAACATCTTTGTATATGTGTGAAATGGATGGAAGAAGGTTGGATGATGGTGGTGTTGGTGTTGTTGTTCACGGTCGAAGCCAAGAAGAAGAAGAGGAGAAAGAGGTATGTTGAATGTGTGGATGGTGAAATGAGACTTATGTTCACAAGATTACTCTTATAACCATTTCATGAGGTCTACCAAAGTATAATATGCCTACTAAAGAAAGAACAAATCCATTATTAAAGATGTTAGGAAAGTATTCAGGACCACTTAACCGGTTGTTCGGTTGGTTACCGGTTAGTTAAGGTGCTAATCTTCGCAGTTTAGTGTGCTTTATGTACCCTTTCGTGACAGTTTCGATTCCCGAAACTTAGGAAGTATTCAGGACCATTTAAGCGTATTTTTGCATGATATTATGTTGTTTAAATGCTGAATTTTGCTGAATTCTATAGAATTCTGCAGTTTATGTGAGTTTTAGGCACTTTCCGGCACTTAAACTATGACTAGGAAGGCAGTTTTGTGATCCCTACTTTCCTACACACTGTACTAATGTAATACTTGGTTTCTAGTCCATTCTATACCTCAATATCATATCTGCCTATGTTCTGAGTTTTGTCAGCATTTTTTTGATTTGTCTGATAACTGTGCTAACTGTGTTTCGTGCATCATTTCAATCAATGAAGTTTGCATGCAACAATGTTATGTCATTTGCAATACATGATGCACATGTATGTATGGTAAAAATAATCAGAAAGCAATTCAAGTCATAAATTATTAATCAGCACAGTCATTAATCATTAATTATTGTCTAATTAATTGTACGGATGCATGCAAATTTGACAGTTGTCACATTACTCGCTTATGATATACTACTCGCTGCGTACTCGCTAATCGCAATCGATATTCTCGAATTCGCGGACTTTGCACGATAGGTGATTGTGTGTGACCAGGATAGGTGAATACGTGCAAAATATAGAATGGTTTCTGTGTTCTGACTACCTTATGTGCTTCTGTGCCTTACGTGCTTACGTGCTCCTGTGCGCTTATGTGTCTATGTGCTATGTGATTCTATGATTTTGTGCTTATGCGGATTTATGAATGGCTGTGTTCCTGAGCTTTATGGTGAATCACTAGACTATACTAGGATTAATCGAATGGCGTTTTGAATCCTATGGCGCTGTCTGTTGCAGACAATGTCGTCATTCGGATCATTCCATTCCCGTTCAGCTCGCCGCAATCATGATGACGTATTTAGATGTTAAGTTATTAAATTTACTTAACTGTTTTGTTGTTAAACTTAGCTGTTTAACTGATTAATTTTCTTTAACTGTTTAACTACTTAATTTACTTAAACTGTTTAATTAATTAACTTACTTAACCACTAAGCTTTCTTAACCGCTAAGTTTTCTTAACCACTAAGTTTTCTGGTTTAGCAGCCCCCTTGGTTAAGTTATAATTTCTAGATATACAAAAATGTGACATAGATTAGTGTAAGAAACTAAATCAAACATTAACGATAATCACGAGATCAAAACCGCAACGTATAAAGTATCTCCATATTCAGGCAGAACTTCAGCTTTTTGTTGCTAGGGTTTCAGATCAATCAGACAAGGTACCGTTTCAGCGATTAGGGTTTCGTACACGGGAATTGAGACAGAGATTTGGAAATAGAGAAACAAGGATCAGAAAGATCGATTTTGAAATCGAAAGGTGCAAATGAAACTGTCCCAACCTCGCTCTATATATATCTGGATTTTGATGTCGTCGCGCCACGCGACAGAGCCTGGTTTGCCCGTCGCGACACGCGAAGGGGTTGTAACACCCTGTGTTTCGAAAGTCAAAGTCAAAGTCAAGATTGAAGTCAAAGGGAGAAAAGATTTCTAATTGCGATCTGTCACTCCTTGCTTAACTACTGTT
Source organism: Helianthus tuberosus (assembly GCA_030545235.1). Classification (NCBI taxonomy): domain Eukaryota; kingdom Viridiplantae; phylum Streptophyta; class Magnoliopsida; order Asterales; family Asteraceae; genus Helianthus; species Helianthus tuberosus. Next base: position 21,511,965 of record CM060383.1, read on the forward strand.
TTGACTTCTATGACTCGTAATCGATTCTACTATTTATTTGCTTTAGTTGTATTATGTGGAGTATATATTAATAATCGAGGTTTAATCGCTATTTAATCGCATATTTAATCGCTAATCGACTTATCACTATCGCATTTGCAACTCGAATTATATGTTATGGATATTGTTTTACGTGTGTGTGCTATTTATGTGTTACTTGTGCATGTTATGTTTATGTTGAGGTATAAATCGCAATCGCAATCGCAATTCTATCGCATAACAATCACATCGCAAACGCTAAACGCAAGTTATTTATAGTGATTGTATGTTAGATATAGTAGTTAGGTTATTTGTGTAACTAATGGGTAATACTATCGCATCGCTCGCTCGAATCACATCACAACGCTCAACACGCAAATCGAAACGACAACACTCAACGCGCCGGACACCTTGATCGAGTGGCCATCCGATCGGACTGCCATCCGATTGGTGACCAATCTGACACTTCAGCCCTTTCCATTTTGGGAAACCCTATAAATACCCTCCTGTCACATCATTTGTGATGTGACAGCTCCTCACTCGAACCAGCCGCACTCAAGCTCTCATTTCTCTCGATTTCTCGCGATTCTTGTAAGTTTTCAACCTGAATCTTGTACTTCTATGATCTACACACACTTTGTCATCCTTTTCACCTTTGAATCTTAACTTTTAACCGTGAAATCACCGGATTTGAGGTGTTCTAGGATGATGTCATCATGGAGTTCTTATGAACTTCAAGGTTTGGCTTTATTCCACCAAGAACAACTTAGATCTGAAGGATTTCCACATGAATAATCAATGTTTTCGCATAGATCTACACATATTCATGGTTAAAAGGATTGAAAGATGGTTTTCTAACTTTCTTTCAACTCTTTTACACTTAATGCACTCAAAACCGATAGAATCGGAGCTCGTTCTGATCTTATACTCTTCCTTAGTGATGTGTTAGTTCAAGATATGAATTCTATCCAAGAGACAACTGATGTCGGGTTAAACATGAACAACCGTCTCGAACCGTGAACTGGTCAGACTAGGGTGGTTACTGTTCGGTCGGATCACTTGGGTCAAGATGGGGATTCTGTTGTCTAGCACGATATCACACCGTCTCGATTAAAACTGCAAAGCTTTCAAAACAATCAAGTGTCAAAGACGATCAAGTGTCAAAACAGCCAAGCCATTTGATCGGCTTACATTTGGTTTCACACTTAAACATTTTTCCAAATTTCAAAGGACTGGACATCGAACGGATTGCCGTCCGATCGGATTGCCATCCGATCGAAGGACCATCCAATCGTGTGACGTTTGGGACTTTGGTACTTGGTCAATTTCAAAGGACAGTAGTTCCAAATGGATTGCTATCCGATCGGATTGCCATCTGATCGAGTGACAACCCTGCTGTGAACTTGTTCTCACTAAGTGCCCTACCAATCGGATCGCTATCCCATCGGACTGCCGTTCGATCGATCGACCTGAAGGGTAGAGATACTTCTCCATTTTCAAAATGCTACAACGAAAACTTCAAAGCCATCGTAGATAAACACATCCTTACCACACAAGATGTCAATCCAATCGAATGGCCATTCGATCGGATGACCATCCAAACGGATTGACATCCGGTCGACTGCTCATCCGATCGGATTGCCATCCGATCGGATTGCCATCCGACACTTGGTACTTTTGCACCGTTTATCACGCCGCTCATCGTTTATGCTATCGTTAACTGTTCAGGCTAACCTCTCAAGCGCTCCCTTCAATCCAAGAGAGTGTTTACTTTTTAAGCACAATCTGTGAGTATACTCGATCCCTTTTTGCTTTATGCACTTTTGGGTGTTACATACGTTACTTATTCTAAATCACATCAAACACACGACGCAAACACTATTTATACGCTGACCGTTAATGCATGCTATACGTGACTCGATGAATGCCTGTCTGTTATGTTTACACATTGATTGTTGTCTATCTGCCTTAGCAACGATAGTACTATAGTTTAGACTCAACACCTATTCACTCAGGGGTTGTTAAGGACAATACTTCACGTGTTCGTAGTGGTGAACTGTAACATCCCGAAAACACAAATTATTATAATACAATTATGTAGTGAATAAATAAGAAACATAAACTAACTAGGAATGATATTAACCTAGTTAGATGATAACTTATGAGTAATTAGAGAGCTAAAACAAAATAAAACTAAAGTTGAGGGACCAAAGGTGTTTAAATGTAAACTAATAATAATAAAACAAGAAAATTAAACTCACAACACAATTGTTTTGTGTTGCTGAGATCGACCAGGAGACAGGGGCGAACCCAAGCTCCCCTTCAAACCCTAGACTCTCTTAAATCTCACAAATTGAAGGTCAAGATCTGTCCCAAATCGAAATTAGAGCATGGATTAGTGATCCCCATTGCAAGGAGATCATAAGGTATGTAAAATTTGATGAGAATTCTCTACTTGAAATTCTCATGAATTTGAGAAATCTGAAATTTGATGATGCATGTTTGTTATTTGGGTAGAATAGGAATGATATAGTGTCTAGGAGTAAAACCTAGACAACAATATGTGAAATCATGCCTAAATTCTAAAAATTTCATGGACACATTGAAGGTGATTCATGGGTTTTGTGAGAATATGATAAACACTAGGATTATAGTGGTTGTTCTAGTAATATTTGACATATGTGAAGTGATTTCAGAAGTTTAAAGTTCATGTAGGGTAGTTGATTGATGAAAATTTAGGGCTATATGACAAGTTATGAACTTGATAATATATAGTGTAAATTTCTGCCCTTAAAGTGTTCGCATAAATGCCTCAAAGAAGGCTTAAATCTGAAAATTTGAGTTAAACCGCATGATTGGGATGTTTCGGCAAAATATGTGAACTATGAATTGAAAAGAGTTCTAAACATGTCTTGGTTGAACTCTATAGGAAAGGATACCGGAGCTCCAAGCGGACAAGCCGGTGGCGACTTGCGTTTGAAGGGCGTGCACTAAAGGTATGTAAGTTGATTCGTTACATTGGGTAAACTTTGATAATTTGCATAAGTATAATGAATTGTAGAATAAAGGTTGTCTTAATTTAAAGCGATAATGTTCGCTATATTGATTAATAAGACCAGGATTGGTTACAACTTGTTGGTAGTCATCATAATGTAGGATTCCGTAGATGAGCCAAACGGGTCGAATAATCGATTAATGCGTGGCGAATGCTTTGCGATATAGTAAATTGGTCTTTTGTTATTGTTGATAAACGACATATTAGAATACAAGAATTTAACATGTTGGTTTGTAAGAATGAGAAATCCGAGAGTTTGGTTTGGGCTTTATAATCAAATTAGTCAAAACATAAACTTGCAGTGACTACCGTAAGTTACGGTATCCACCGTAACTTACGCTAGAGATCAAAAGCTCTACGGTGGACCACTACTGATTTACGGTAGACCAGAATCATCAAGTGACTACCGTAACTTACGGTAGATACCGTAAGTTACGGTAGAGCCCGGAAATTGATGTAAATTTTTTTGCATATTATAGCTAATCGAATCCGTTTTGATCGTAGTTTCGATTATGTAATATTTCTAAGAACTCTAATACTAGTTTTTATGTAAACATTTCAGTTTCTAGGTATTGCAAGAATTCGGATGGCGGTCAAGCAAGTTTTTGAAGAACCGAACACAACTTTTGAAGCTTCCGCGATTTCATAACCTTGTTAAACAATGTTTCTATTTCTTTTGAATGTAAACATTTTGCTAATCAGGTCATGAATGTTTAACTAGTCGTTTGTTGACTAGTTTTGATTACTTGGAACTTTGTTTTGGTAACTATGTTTTAATTTAGACATCTTTTATATAAATCGTTTGAAATTTTATTAAATTCATTTGGGATGTTACAAGTTGGTAATCAGAGCTTAAGGTTGTCAACAAAGTGTTCGGTTCAAGCTTGATTGATCGTCCGGTAAGAATTAACTTATTATTTTAATAGATTATATCTTATGTAAGAAACGAGAAGTGAATTGACGTGCATGGGAAGAGTGTGTTAATTCACTCAAACCCGGAAAGTGCACCAAATGTGAACGGTTAAAGCAAGTTAGGAACTTGGCTAAACCGAAGCAAATGAAGTAATGTTATAAATGAAATGTTTAACGTTTAATGTAAACATTTCAGTTTCAAGATGTCGGAAAGAAACGATGATGATCTGGTGCAGACAAGCACCGAACAAATGAAAGAGATAATTGCCGAAGAAGTGGGGAAGGCAATTGAAAGTAGTCTATCAGGGTTTATAGACAAAATTCAAAACACGGTGTTGTCACTTGTAGAAGAACGAGTCAAAAGGTTGGAGGATAGTGTCAACCTTATGAAGGAGAAATCGGGAGAACGTAAAGGGTGTTCATACAAAGAATTTATGGCGTGTAAACCGCCAATCTACAACGGGGAGGTTACCCGATAGTTTGCCAAAGATGGTTGGGCGACATTGAAGGGGTGTTTGAAAGGACCCATTGCGACGAAAGTGACTTTGTTGCTTACGGAACGGGTCAGTTGAGAGGACAAGCCAAAGATTGGTGGGACAATAAAAAGAATGAAATAGGGGCCGAAGCGGCAAGGGCCATGACATGGGAGGAGTTTAAGACGCCATTTCTTAAACATCATAGTCCCAAGGCGATCATTAATAATATCAAGGAAGAGTTCATGCAACTTAGGCATAAGTGCGAGACCATAGACAAGATTACGACGACGTTTATGGATAAGATGAAGTTTTGCAGTGAATTGGTGACGAATGAGGAACAAAAGATATACTACTACTATAACATGTTGAGAGCCGAGTATAGGGAGTTCATGACTCCTTCAAAATACGAGACCCTTACCGAGATCATAAACGTTGCTCGGGAACGGGAAATCGAGCTGAAGAAACAAGTTGAAAGGGGTGAGCGAAGGGCACAGGATGTGAATCCAAGCCCTACAAAGAAAGCTCGAACTGGAGAATCGGGAAAGAAGGTTGATGCTAAAGGTGGGTCGCCAAGTTGCAAGGTGTGTGGAAAGGGGCACAAGGGTGAGTGCCGCTTCAAAGACAAACCGTGTCCGGTATGTGGGAAGACGGGACACATCGCGTCGTTATGTCCCGGAAAGGTTTCTGTTTGCTATAAATGTTATCAGCCCGGCCACAGAAAGTCTGAATGCCCAGAATTGGTTGGAAAGAGAGACACTAAAGAATCTCCAACGGAAGCTCCAAAGGCGAAAGCTAGGTCTTTCCAACTTACAGCAGTTGAAGCAAAGACAGAACCCGATGTGGTCTCAGGTATATTCGTAATAAACTCGATTCCAGCACGTGTATTATTTGATACGGGTGCGAATAAATCCTTTATTTCACATGGATTTATTCGAAATCCTTCATTTGTATTGATGAAATTAGCTGTGCCCTTAGAAGTTGAAATAGGGGACAACAAGAGTTTTATAGTTTGTGATATTTGTCGAGGCTGCAAATTAAGCATCGATGATGAAGAATACTTGATAGACCTAATCCCGATGTCAATGGGAGAATTTCAAGTAGTCGTTGGGATGGATTGGCTATCTCAGCACCACGCAAAGGTCGTGTGTTTTCGTAAGGAGATAAAGCTAACATCTCCGAGCGGAAAACACGTCACTATCTATGGCGAAAAAGGAGGTAACCCCATAATATGGTCGATGATGAAAGCTCACAAGCATATGAAGCAAGGATGCAAGGCATTTATAATATACGCAAATGAGCCCGAGAAAGAATCACTGAAGATTGAAAATGTACCGGTAGTACGGGACTACGAAGATGTGTTTCCGGAAGATTTACCGGGGATACGGCCAGAACGGGAAGTAGAGTTCGGGATCGAATTGATTCCGGGCGCAAAACCCGTAGCTAGAGCACCGTACCGACTCGCGCCATTGGAATTACAAGAGTTAATGTCCCAGATTCAAGACCTGCTTGACAAAGGATTCATAAGGCCGAGGGTGTCTCCTTGGGGCGCACCGGTACTGTTCGTAAAAAAGCAAGATGGAAGCATGCGCATGTGTATCGATTACCGGGAGTTAAACAAACTCACGGTAAAGAATCGATACCCGCTTCCGAGGATAGATGATCTATTCGACCAATTACGAGGTGCAAACTGGTTTTCAAAGATTGACCTTAGATCGGGGTATCACCAACTAAAGGTCAAGGAGGAAGATGTGCCGAAGACGGCTTTCCGCACGCGATACGGACATTACGAGTTCCTCGTGATGTCATTTGGGCTAACAAATGCACCCGCGGATTTCATGGACCTCATGAATCGGGTTTGCAAGCCAATGCTGGATAAATCGGTCATCGTGTTCATCGATGATATTTTGGTGTATTCGAAAAGTGAAGCTGAGCATGCATATCACTTACAAGAGGTGTTAGAAACACTTAGACGAGAAAGGTTGTATGCGAAGTTCTCTAAGTTTGCCTTTTGGTTACGAGAGGTGCAATTTCTCGGCCACATTATAAGTGCCAATGGAGTATTGGTAAATCCGTCAAAGATCGAGGCCGTGTCGAAATGGAATCCCCCGAAGAACCCTTCGGAAATTAGAAGCTTCTTAGGGCTTGCGGGATACTATAGCAGATTCATTCAAGATTTCTCTAAGATTGCGTCGCCACTAATAAAGTTAGCCCGGATGGAGGAGAAATTCATTTGGGGTGTTGAACAGGAAAGGGCGTTTCAAACGCTAAAAGAGAAGTTAACTCAAGCTCCGGTATTAACATTGCCGGACGGAGTTGAGGACTTGGTGGTTTACTCAGATGCCTCATTATCGGGTCTCGGATGCGTTTTGATGCAACGGGGAAAAGTCATTGCTTATGCCTCGAGGCAATTGAAAATACATGAAAAGAAATATCCAACTCATGATCTCGAATTAGCTGCGGTGGTGTTTGCGTTAAAAATATGGAGGCACTATTTGTATGGGGTAAAGTGCACCATATTCACCGATCACAAGAGCCTAAAATACTTCTTCGATCAGAAGGAGTTAAACATGCGACAGGGGCGATGGTTAGAAACGGTGAAGGATTTTGACTGTGAAATACACTTCCATCCTGGAAAAGCAAATGTGGTGGCGGATGCTCTGAGCAGAAAAGCGGACTATGTCCCAATACGAGTAAGATCGATGCAGCTCGTGGTGACCTCGGGTATACTTGAACGTATCCGTGAAGCGCAAGTAGAAGCAGTGAAAGAGGAGAACTGGAAGAAGGAAAGAATAATCGGCCAATTAAAAGATTTGTCGGATGGAAAGAACGAGTTGAAGACTCGATCCGGAAGAATATGGGTTCCAAATACTTGGGGGTGAAGATGCTTCTACTTGATGAAGCTCATAAATCCCGATATTCTATTCATCCGGGTGCGACCAAGATGTACAATGAACTGAAACAAAACTATTGGTAGCCTGGAATGAAGAGGGATGTGGTGAAATATGTGGAGAAGTGCTTGACTTGCTTACAAGTCAAGGCGGAACACCAGAAACCTTATGGGAAACTGCAACCCCTGGAGATCTCGGTTTGGAAATGGGAACATATCACTATGGACCTATTGACCAAACTACCTAAAACGATTCGGGGATTTGACGCTATACGGGTGATTGTGGATAGATTAACGAAGAGTGCACATTTTATTCCTATACGCGAAACATATACTTCGGAAAAGATGTCCGAGGTATATATAAATGAAATAGTGGCACGTCACGGAGTACCAGTATCCATCGTGTCGGATAGAGATACCCGATTTACTTCAATTTTTTGGCGAGATTTCCAAGAACAAATGGGAACAAAACTCTTCATTAGCACCGCCTACCATCCTCAGACGGATGGGCAGAGTGAAAGAACGATACAGACGCTAGAGGATATGTTACGGGCATGTATCATCGACTTCGGTGGAAGTTAGGATGTTTATCTACCTTTGGCCGAATTTTCGTATAACAATAGTTATCATTCTAGTGTCGGCATGGCACCTTATGAGATGCTATATGGTAGAAAATGCAGAACCCCGGTGTGTTGGGGTGAAGTGGGTCCGCGTGAATTGGCACATAAAGATATAGTTCAGGCCACTAATGAGAAAATTGAAGTGGTGCGAGCCCATTTGAAAGCAGCCCAAGATAGGCAAAAGTCTTACGCCGATAAAAGACGAAGACCAATTGAATTTCAGATAGGTGACATGGTTATGTTAAAGGTTTCTCCATGGAAGGGCGTTATCAGATTCAGAAAAAGAGGGAAACTAAGCCCAAGGTTTATCGGGCCATTTAAAATCATCGAACGGATTGGTAAGGTAGCCTATCGCCTCGAGCTACCGGAAGAGTTGAGTGGAATACATGGCACGTTTCATGTATCACAGCTACGAAAATGTCTAGCGGAGGAAACAGCTTACATCCATTACGACGATATCGAGGTGGATGATCGCTTGAATTATATTGTAAGGCCTATAGAAATTTTAGATCGAAAGGTGAAGCACTTGCGAAATAAACAAATCGATCAAGTCAAGATCAAGTGGGAGCAAAGGAAAGGTTCGGACACTACATAGGAGTCCGAAGAAGAGATGCGACGTCTCTACCATACACTATTCGGTACGTACTCTGGTTTCGGGGACGAAACCCTTTTAAGGGGGGTGGACTTGTAACATCCCGAAAACACAAATTATTATAATACAATTATGTAGTGAATAAATAAGAAACATAAACTAACTAGGAATGATATTAACCTAGTTAGATGATGACTTATGAGTCATTAGAGAGCTAAAACAAAATAAAACTAAAGTTGAGGGACCAAAGGTGTTTAAATGTAAACTAATAATAATAAAACAAGAAAATTAAACTCACAACACAATTGTTTTGTGTTGCTGAGATCGACCAGGAGACAGGGGCGAACCCAAGCTCCCCTTCAAACCTTAGACTCTCTTAAATCTCACAAATTGAAGGTCAAGATCTCTCCCAAATCGAAATTAGAGCATGGATTAGTGATCCCCATTGCAAGGAGATCATAAGGTATGTAAAATTTAATGAGAATTCTCTACTTGAAATTCTCATGAATTTGGGAAATCTGAAATTTGATGATGCATGTTTGTTATTTGGGTAGAATAGGAATGATATAGTGTCTAGGAGTAAAACCTAGACAACAATATGTGAAATCATGCCTAAATTCTGAAAATTTCATGGACACATTGAAGGTGATTCATGGGTTTTGTGAGAAAATGATAAACACTAGGATTATAGTGGTTGTTCTAGTAATATTTGACATATGTGAAGTGATTTCAGAAGTTTAAAGTTCATGTAAGGTAGTTGATTGATGAAAATTTAGGGCTATATGACAAGTTATGAACTTGATAATATATAGTGTAAATTTCTGCCCTTAAAGTGTTCGCATAAATGCCTCAAAGAAGGCTTAAATCTGAAAATTTGAGTTAAACCGCATGATTGGGATGTTTCGGAAAAATATGTGAACTATGAATTGAAAAGAGTTCTAAACATGTCTTGGTTAAACTCTATAGGAAAGGATACCGGAGCCCCAAGCGGACAAGCCGGTGGCGACTTGCGTTTGAAGGGCATGCACTAAAGGTATGTAACTTGATTCGTTACATTGGGTAAACTTTGATAATTTGCATAAGTATAATGAATTGTAGAATAAAGGTTGTCTTAATTTAAAGCGATAATGTTCGCTATATTGATTAATAAGACCAGGATTGGTTACAACTTGTTGGTAGTCATCATAATGGAGGATTCCGTAGATGAGCCAAACGGGTTGAATAATTGATTAATGCGTGGCGAATGCTTCGCGATATAGTAAATTGGTCTTTTGTTATTGTTGATAAACGACATATTAGAATACGAGAATTTAACATGTTGGTTTGTAAGAATGAGAAATCCGAGAGTTTGGTTTGGGCTTTATAATCAAATTAGTCAAAACATAAACTTGCAGTGACTACCGTAAGTTACGGTATCCACCGTAACTTACGCTAGAGATCAAAAGCTCTACGGTGGACCACTACTGATTTACGGTAGACCAGAATCATCAAGTGACTACCGTAACTTACGGTAGATACCGTAAGTTACGGTAGAGCCCGGAAATTGATGTAAATTTTTTTGCATATTATAGCTAATCGAATCCGTTTTGATCGTAGTTTCGATTATGTAATATTTCTAAGAACTCTAATACTAGTTTTTATGTAAACATTTCAGTTTCTAGGTATTGCAAGAATTCGGATGGCGGTCAAGCAAGTTTTTGAAGAACCGAACACAACTTTTGAAGCTTCCGCGATTTCATAACCTTGTTAAACAATGTTTCTATTTCTTTTGAATGTAAACATTTTGCTAATCAGGTCATGAATGTTTAACTAGTCGTTTGTTGACTAGTTTTGATTACTTGGAACTTTGTTTTGGTAACTATGTTTTAATTTACACATCTTTTATATAAATCGTATGAAATTTTATTAAATTCATTTGGGGTGTTACATGAACATGTGATGCGCACTCGCTACTCGCAGTCAAATCGCAGTCATTAGTATTGATAGGATATTTGTCAATAACTTACATGCTTCACATTATACGTTGTACATGCTGGTTAAGCGTAAACGATTTCGAACTCTATTATACTATTAAACTTGTATGCTCACCTTTACACTATGTGTATTGACCTCTATTTTAACGTATGTGACAGGTGCTTAGGATGTTTGCTTGTTGTTTGATGAACCATGCTAGGATGGAGTCTAGAAACAAACTAAATAAAATCTGAGTTGTCGGAATGGATTTTTGTCTTTGAGAACAATGTCTGTAATAACTGTTTTTATTTTATATGTTTGTGGTATGGGACATGAACCTTAATATATTATAATGAATAGTTGTTATGGATTCTCCTGGATAATCTGTTTCGCTCAGTGTCATGCCCCGATGTTTCCGTCATCGGTTAGGGTGTGACAGATTGGTATCAGAGCAATAACTCTAGGGAATTAGGCAAGACTCGACCTAGTTCGGGTCGATGTCTTAGAACGACCTAGTCTATAGTCTAAGTACCAACAGACCGACTTGTGCATGCCTTTAAGGGTTTTGTATGAGCATACTCGCTATTCTCGCTTACACTACACTATAACTGCACACTATTTTTCAAAAATGAACGAGTAGTTAGGTTGAGATTAGGTGTGAAACCCGCAAACTCTCGACCAACTCGCTTGTTCGACCCACATTTTTATCTACAAACAGGGGAATTTGCGTTGAATCAGGAGTGAAATCCGTACTTTAACGCAAAATTACCGCTCTATACTATCAGAACCAGAACGAAGTTGTGAAGTCAGGGGTGGAACCCTAACCTTGACGACTTGTTCCGTTCTTATTATGGTTTTACAAAACTCTCACCAAGGTCTCGACGGACTCCAACGACTTGGGTCACACTTTAACTGGAAGGATGCGTGCCGATCGCTCAAATCGAAGCGAGAGCACAGTCCCGAAGGCCAAAGTGTGCATTTACGAGTCCTTGTGAATAGTCGAATCACTTTGGGTAGTCAACGTATATCTAGCCAAGACAATCTACCCTCGAATTTTATGTGTCTCGATTCTGGATTTGCTGCCGCCAACTCTGTGATTTATCGATTTTATGTGGATTTTATGTGATTATAATTTGGGTAATTTATATGCTTTTCGCTCCCCGTTTCGATCAACACACACTGCACATCTATCTCAACACGCTAACAAATCGCTTGTCATTATACGTAATCGCTGCTCGCCAATCGCACTCGCTATACTTAAACGATATACGTGTTGTGAAGGATAGGTGAATACGTGCAACATATAGTATGGTTTCTGTGTTTTGACTGTCTTATGTGCTTTTGTGCCCTACGTGATTATGCGCTTACGTGTTTATGTGCTTATGTGATTCTGTTTTTATGTGGCTACGTGTTCCTGAGCTTTATGGTGAATCGCTAGACTATACTAGGAATAATGGAATAGCATTTGGAATCCTATGGCGCTGTCTGTTGTAGATAATGTCGTCATTCGGATCTTTCCATTCCCGTTCAGCTCACCGCAATCATGACGACAAACGCATCGCCGCCCTCGTCCCTAAGCAAATGGCGAAAGTTATCCCCCATATTGTTAGTGAGCTAAATGAAAACGCTAGCAAATCTTCTGAAGAATCCAGGACTGATGCTCCTAAAGCTGCTTTTAGCTTCAAGCAGTTCAAAGCATGCGACCCGAAAGAGTTTACCGGCGAAGATGGGCCTACGTCCATGTTTCAATGGTTTGATTCTATCGAAGTCACCCTGCACCAGAGTGGCTGTCCTGACAATCTCCGTACTCTGAACGCAACTGGCGTCTTCCAATCCCGAGCGCTGGATTGGTGGACGGCCGAGAGAAACAAACGCGGAAATGATGCAGCTTACGGGCTGACGTGGGATGAGTTGAAGGACGTGATGATGCAAGAGTTCTGCCCTCCCCACGAGCGCCAGAAACTAGAGGACGAATTCTGGCATATCAAGTATAAAGATGGTGACAACGTTGGTTTAACTGCTTGCTTTAAGCAGTTGAGTATAATCTATCCTAGCAAAGTTACCACGCCTGAAATCACCATCAAGAAGTATATCCGTGCTCTTCCGAATTGCGTGGCTGATTTCGTTCAAGCAGCCAAAATGACGACAATTGAGGAAACCTTTCTACTCGCTGCTGAAATCAACGACAAGCGAGTCAATTCTGGTTACTGGGATAAAGCTCCCAAGAATCTGCATCAAGCTGCCACTGCTTCAACCGTTGAAACCGCCGCCGCTCCTCAGTCATCCAAGCTCTCTTGACGCAAGAAAAAGAAAAACAGCAGTTCCAGCAACAAGAACTGCGTTGTAACCACTGCTGCCCTGCTCCAACCAGTTCCTGCTCAACCGCAGCCTCAACACCGCCAAGCAGCGGCACCGGTCACCAACGCACCACCGGCAAAGCGTGCGTATACCGGTCCTCACCCGGCTTGCCCTACTTGTACCTATCACCACCCTGTAGGAATCGCTTGCAGATACTGTGTGCATTGCAACATGTACGGCCACTTCACCGCCAACTGCCGTACAGGTCCACGTCAAACCCCAGCTCCAACCCAAGGTCAAGCTCCTGCTCAACAAGCTCTACTTACTGCTCCTCAAGGCCATCAAGCGGATCCTGCACCCGCGATCCATGCTAGAGCTTGCTATGCCTGTGGTGATCCCAACCACTTCGCTATCATGTGCCCGAACCGAGTGGTCAAGCAAGAGCCACAACAGCAGCAGCCCCAGCAACAGCCTCTGCAACAGCAATAACAACTAGCAGCCCGTGGTTGTGCATTCAACATTAACGCCCATCAGGCTCAAGCAGACAACAATGTGGTCAATGGTACGTTCTTTGTGAATGGTATATATGCTACGTGTTTATTTGATACTAGAGCAGATAACTGTTTTGTATCGTTTAAATTCGAAAAGCTCCTCAATCGTAAGCGCGCTTATCTCCCCTCGACGTTCGATGTTGAAGTTACCACCGGAAGAACCGTTGTCGTCGATTCTATTCTATGTGATTGTATGCTTGAACTCAACATTCACGTCTTCCATATCGACCTTATTCCGATGTAGCTCGGTACTTTTGACGTCATAGTAGGCATGGACTTTCTTCGCGAAAACCATGCTGAAGTTGTTTGCTTTGATAAGATGATTCGATTCTCGCTCGCTAATGGTGATCAATTGTGTGTTTACGGTGAAGTCGCGTTGAAGAAACTCCAACTCATGTCGTGTGTCCAGGCTAGCAAGTATCTCCGCAAGGAATACCAAGCTTTCTTGGCGCACATTGTAGTAGCGGAGAAAAAGGAAGTTAAGGAGGTGGATCAGGAACCTGTTGTTCGTGAATTTCCTAAAGTTTTCCCTGAAGATCTTCCCGGATTACCTCCCGCTCGTGATATCGATTTCCGAATCGACCTCATTCCTGGAGCAAACCCTGTTGCTAAAGCGCTGTATCGTCTCGCTCCTTCTGAAATGCGCCAACTCTCGAGTCAGCTCCAGGAACTACTTGATAAAGGCTTTATTCGCCCTAGCACCTCTCCATGGGGCGCTGATGTGTGCAAAATGCAACATATAAATTACATAAAATGTGGCATAAAACTAACCCTTTTTTAGTACTAATGTTGAAAAAGTGTGTTTTTGTCTTCCTTTTGTATTTTCAGGATTAAATGAGCTCAAATGAATAAAAGAAGCAAAAAAGGAAGCTAAATCTAACATAAATACAAGAAAAGGAACAAACGTGGCATGCCCGACCCCCCGACAGCATCTTCCCAAGCAAAACAAGAGAACAGAAGGCTGAACACGCCCCGTGTTCAGTGAGTAACCTGAAAAACCATCCAAGAAACAATAAAATTTATGACCGGATAATCTTTCTAACATTTGATCAATGAAGGGTAAAGGAAAGTGATCTTTTCTTGTTGCTTCATTTAATCGTCTATAATCTATACATACTCTCCATCCTGTGACGGTTCTCGTTGGTATTAACTCATTCTTTTCGTTAGTTATTACCGTCATACCTCCTTTCTTTGGAACTACTTGGACGGGACTTACCCAAGGACTATCGGAGATAGGATAGATAAGTCCGGCGTCAAGTAATTTGATGACCTCGTTTTTAACCACTTCTTGAACATTTGGATTTACTCGTCGTTGTGGTTGCATTACCGATTTGTAGTCATCATTCATTAAAATTTTGTGTGTGCACATGGAAGGACTAATTCCTTTTATGTCTACAAGTTTCCAAGCTATTGCGTTTTTGTGTATTTTCAAAAGACTAATTAATTTTTCTTTTTCTAAGCTATCTAATTTAGACGAAATAATTACAGGTAAATTACCCTCTTTGTCTAGAAAAGCATATTCCAAACCTTTTGGAAGTTCTTTGAGCTCAAGTGGTGGGTCTTTAGGAGACTCCTTATTTGGTGCTCATTTCGGTCAAGAACTTTAAAAGTTTGCTCTATGGCGACCTCTTCTTCAACAAAGTGGTCAATCTCTTCACTTGTATCGGGTGGTTCATCTTCATCTTCAATTAGGGGGTCATTATTGCCGAATGGATATTTCATTGACCGTTCAAGATCGACACTTCTTTTAAATGCCCCTAATTGAAGAGGTAGATTGTTGAACTTCCGGTTTTTCAAAGCTTCGTGAGTTTTTACAAATGGTCGTCCCAACATTAGAGGAGCGTCATCGAGGATGACAAAGTCGGTCGGGATTACCATTTGATTTGTTTGAACCAATACATCCTCGACTACACCGATTGATTTTATTACTTTCCGATTGGATAGAAAAATGGGTATTTGAAATGGAGAAAAATCACTAATACTTAGTTTTTCGAAAATGTAGTTAGGCATTATGTTAACACAAAGATCTTTATCGATTGTAACGTTACTAATAAACGAATTTTGAAAGAAACATGGAACTGGTGTAATGTTAATTTCAAATGGGTCTTCTTTTATTAGTGAGGTTTGATCATTAGTTAACCTAACACTTACCGTTTCGTTAATCTTAGTGTTAGTGTTTAACTCTTTTAAAAACTTAGCATGAGTGGGTACTAAACAATGATTTTCAAAAGAAGGTGACAAGAGATTAATTTTTTTTCAAAATTAGGCTCTTTTTGAATTTTAACGTTGTTGGACTCACCTTTTTCGTTGTTTAACTCATGTGTCGGTTTTTCACTTACTTGTTCTTCCATTTTTACACTTTCAGTTATCTCTTCATTTTTTAATTCTTCTCTTGCACGGGACTCCTCTTCCCTTGCGCGAGATTCTTTTATATAGTGATCGATAACTCTAAGGTGTTCTAATATCCTATCAGTCACTTCGGTTATAGAAAAAGAATCGGGATTTTCAAAGCTTGAATCCTTTTGTTCGATCCTTTGTTCCTCATAATACCCATGTGAAGTAGATGGTTCACACCATTGTTCTTCATTGTAAGCATATGATGGACGAGGTTCGTAATTTTGTTCATCATAATACTCATATGAGGTGGGTTGTTCACGCCATGGTTCCTCATAATAAGCATATGAAGGTGGTGGCTCATATCTTGGTTCCTCAAAGAAAGAGTAAGAAGGCTCATACCTTGGTTCATCAAAATATGAGTATGAGGGAGGAGGTTCATACCTTTGGTCTTCATAGGATGTGTATGAAGTCGATGGCTCGTACCTGGGCTCCTCATAGTAGGTGTATGAATTGGATGGTTGATATGAGTGACTATTTTGAACCGAGTGTGTGTTACGACAATTAGTGCAATAATTACTCCTATAATTATCCTCCTCATAGGTGTAGTTGTAACCTCCTGAGTATTGATCCATGAGAATCACTCAGCATACCACAACTAAGTCTCGAGATCAGAAAACAAAAATAAAAACGGAAACAGAGGCTGGACACGGCCCCGTGTTCAGTGGACACGCCCCGTGTACAGAATCTGTATCTGGGCGTTTTAATTAAATTTATTGATTTCGTTAAGCACGGGGTGTGTTCAGTGAGCACGGCCCGTGTTCAAGCTACTGTTACTGGGTGTTTTTATGAAAATGTGCAGCACGGCCCCGTGTTCAGTGAACATGGCCCCGTGTACAGGTTACTGTAAATGCAAAACTAAACTAAAATGCAGAAAAAAGTGCGCGTGTTTTAAAAAGGTTTTGAAAAACTTATTAGGCCGTCGATTTTAAGCTTTCTTAAAATTCTTGTGTCCCCGGCAACGGCGCCAAAAACTTGATGGGTGTCAAGTGTTATATATATTAGGTGTATATTTTAAGCCCCGTTAACACTTTTTTATTCAAGTTTTAAATTTATAAAACTCGATATTTACTAACACTAGACACACATATGGGCAAGTGCACCCATCGTGAGCGTAGTATAGTGTTGGTAAGATACCGAGGTCGTCCAAGGACACAAGAGCTTTTAGTACCGGTTTATCCTCAACGTCTAATCAAATAAAAAAGTTTAGAAAAATGTTTTAAGCTAAGAAAAATAAAACTAACTAAAATGCTGAAAAATAAAAATAAAAAGAAAAACAGATAGACAAGATGAATCACTTGGTTCCGACTCGTGTATAGTGTAACCTTTGATTATTTCCGCACTTTTGCACTTATTTAAGAAATTATCTTAGTTATTGTAGTAGGCCCCTCTTTTGAAGGTGACGTTACCCTCAACCCTGTAGTTTGAGTCAGCAAGGATACAATCCTAAAGGGTCGGATTATTGAAAGATAATGAATTAAGTTATTAATGCAAATTATGGTAGGCCCCTCTTTTGGAGGTGACGTTACCCTCGACTAAGTAGTCTGAGTCAGCAGGGATACAGTCCTAAATAGCTGGGTTATAGTATTAATAGTAGTTAACTTATGAGGGGATCAAAGAGTTTGGACCCCCGCCATCCATTACCGTTAAGTATTGAAGGAGGTCCTACTAAATTTGACCCAGGTCCATTGCAGGACCTCTAAACGCTGAACAATGGAAAGACTCTTACCAAACCGTTCCCTTAACCCCCGACCAGGTAGCCAACATACCTCCATATAGACCGTGGAGATATGAATGGTGAAAATCTTTTATTTTATATAGGCAGTAAAATAATGCCAAGACACCACAGACAAACGATAAGGAAGAATCACCTTCAACATAAGAAACTAGTTATTAAAGTCATTAATACAAAACCAAGTTAAAAGTGCGAAAAGATTAGAAATAAAAAGTATTACACTAGACACTTGTATTCACCAAGTGATGTAAGAGACTTAGGCAAACATGGCCTTGATTGTCAAGAACTCTTACGATCAATCTTGGATCCCGAGACGACTCACACACTCTATGATGGACAATGGATGATGGTGGTGGATGATGGTGTTATGGTGGTGGTGGGTGGTGGGTGAAGTGTGAGAGAGGTGGTGTGCCAAGGGATGGTTTGAGCTTGAGCCAAACACTCCTATTTATAGGCTGAACAGAAGCTCGGGCACGGCCCCGTGTCCAGTGGGCACGGCCCCGTGTCCACATCCTTCTCTTTCTTCATTTATTGCAGCTTGTCTTATTAGTTGACCATGCCCCCGTGTCCGCTGAGCACGACCCCGTGTGCAGAAGAATCTTTGTACTATGAAGATTTGCTTAGATTGTGCGAATCTTATAGTTGACCACGTCCCTGTGTCCACTGAGCACGGCCCCGTGGTGGGCAATAGAAGCTTCTACCACTTTGTCTTTTCTGCTGACACTTGGGCACGCCCCCGTGCTGGCTGAGCACGGGGCGTGTTCAGTCTTCTGTTATCTTGTTTTGCTTGGGAAGATGCTGTCGTGGGGTCGGGCATGTCACGTCTTGTTCCTTTTCTTGTATTTATGTTAGATTTTGATGTCTTTTTGCTTCTTTTGTTAATTTGAGCTCATTTAATCCTGAAAATACAAAAGTAAGACAAAATCACACTTTTTCCAACATTAGTACTAAAAAAAGGTTAGTTTTATGCCACAATTGATGTAATTTATATGTTGCATTTTGCACACATCAAATACCCCGACACTTGAATCTTTGCTTGTCCTCAAGCAAAACTCTTTAATATGTGGCTATTACACTCCCAAATGGAATGGGTAGAAAAGAAGGTTTTGGGCTTGTCATAGAGTGTCGGGATTTCCAAGATTCTTTATTTAGTTTTATTTTTATTTATTTACAATCCTATTCGTCATGATTTATTTAAAACTTTTCATAAGATAAATTACCTATTAGGGCATAACATGCCTTTGTAAAATTTTTATTTATATACAAGTTCACATACCTCACGGGGATCACTCAACACTCGGCCGAAGATGTATTTTTGTGGATCACTCGAGAGCGGCATGGAACTTACTCCTACCATAGGCTTGCCAAGCAATCAACCCTCCTCCTTTTTAACTTATATACCTTTGTAAATATCAAGAGGACTCTGTGAGTGAAGGGTTAGGCTTGGGTTAAAGGTAGGTGGTTGGGTTAGTGGTTAGTAGAAAAGGGCGAAAAGCGTAACAAGTGTCGGTTTTCGTAAGACTTTTTATTTTTGTAAATTTTATTTTGATGAAGCTATTATTCAAACAAAGTTATTTTTGATGAACTTGTTTGTTTATTTTCTTTTGCTTCATCATCAACACACATTTTTTTTTGAAAAGTCATACGAAAAACCGAACTTGTTACTAAAACAAAGGGTTAAAAATGAAAAAGGTTTTGGTGGGTAAAAGGGTGTTTGGTTTGGGTTATGAAATGAAAAGGTTTAGGCTCAAAGGGGCTAACTAGGGGGATTTTTGGGTAGGTGGTAAAAAAAAAAAATAATGGTGTAGAAATAAAAAGGGTTAGTCCTAATGCCTCCATCATTTACTTACTCGGGTTTAAGTTGGTAAGGACCGGGAATGTATCGTCATGGCAAGTTCTAGAGTCGTAAGAACCAAGCGGCTATTCACACAAGAAACGAAAAATGAGCATTTAGTCTAATGATATGTAATTGTATGCTCAATAAAGGCTCAAAAGTCACTTTTGTGGGAATGGGTTTTTATGTGATCAAGTATATATAATTAAATTTTAACTAACCTTTTCATAATTTTCTTATGTTGGTTCTTTTTATCACGACGCTATCGGTTGTAAATTCGTAAAAATATAACCTTTTTAGAACTTGAAATTCCCGAGTTAAACCTAGACAAGTAAAAAAATGAAAAATTTTTGAAAAAATTTGGGGTGATTAGCGGTTCCAATAGAGTTTTGTGTAAGGCTGGTATTTAGGACTTGCAAGATTCAAGATTTTAGCATCCCCCCCACACTTAAATTACACATTGTCCTCAATGTGTCTCAAAATAAGTTTTTAGGTTGATTAAATGTGTAAAAAGGTCTAAAAAGCAAAAATTTTGTGTTACTGGTTACCTGGGCACGACCCCGTGTTGAGTGGACACGACCCCGTGCTCAGGTGCTAGTAACGAAAACTTACAGAAGGATAAACACGGGGGCGTGTTGGTTGAACACGACCCCGTGTCTGTCAAGGTCTGCAGAATTAAAACAAACAGCAGGTTCAGGGGAGTGGGCACGGGGGCGTGTCGGCTAGACACGGCCCCGTGTGGACAATCTGCAAGGTTGAAAAACAGGTTTCTTTCTTCGGTTTTCCTGTCCCGGCTTTAGTAGTACTAATGTTTAGTACTCTAAGCCTCGTATGTACCTGCTTAATCAATAAACACCATACCATACCATAGCAAACATCCTAATTTTACCAAATTCAACATCCATGTCAAAGTTAAAAGAAAAATAACTGCATAAAATAAAAGAAGTTAGGGAAAGTAAATTGTTCAACACTTGGCACGCAGGCCTCAAATTGTTCAAGATGGAAAAGGGTTAACCTGGGGAGTCATCAACCAACCGCTTCTTCCTCCGCTCCTCCCGCTTATTCCATGTCCTCGTCATCATCATCATCATCCCCTCCATGGCCTGCAATGTGGTCCCGGATATATCCAATATCATCTTGGATATCGGATATGTTTCTCTTGATCGCCCCAACCCGGTTGTACGTGTTGCTTGCCATATTGTAGGTGTTCCTAGTGCACATAAGGTTTTCCTGCAACAAATCATGCAAACTTTGGAAATTAGGAAAACCGCCTCCTGAGGAGGAGGATTGGCCCGGATCACCATGGGGCTGGTATTGGTACTGATGATGTTGTGAAGCGTGGAGGAAAAGTGCTTCTTGCGGGTTCCATGCATGACCTTGCATCCTTTGAAAGCTCACCGTCCCGTCTTCAGCTTCGTAAATTAGGTTCATTGAGCGGCAAATGTGTATATCTACCCTACCCGACCATGGGCTCCTCTCAAATGACCTAGGTATGCGGGTGAAGTGCCTGAAGAGACGGTACACCCATCCCCCAAAGAAGATAGGGGTTGGTGCACTAGCAAGGTGGTTATGATGCATGTTTCGGAGCATGAGGAACGGAACATCGAGCGGCCTGCGGTTATGGATACAGTGGAGGACAACCAAATCTCTTAACCCAACGACGCCACCGCTATCGTGTCTTTGACTAAGACAGTAGCCGAGGAGCCTATGGATGTATCTGTAGAGCGGATCCCTCAACTTCGTACTCTTAGTGCTGCTCGGATTGTAATACCCCTCACCAATCTGAGCCCACGCGGCTTGGCGATCGTTTTCACCTATCTCTCGCATCCCTCCAGTATTTTCCTCGTTACCTGCATCCTCTTCCGCATACAACCCGACAATCGACCCAAATTGTGCCATAGAGATCGAATACTTAGTTCCGCCACATCGGAATGCTACCCCATCATTGTCGAATGGGTCGCACCTCGAGTTGAATGTGAAGGTGCTATAGAATTCCAAAGTGCATTCGTGGACGGAACAGAGTCGAGTTGTTAAAGCGACTCTTAATGGCCCGGTGACAATGTTGTTCAAGCGGTCGAGTTGGTTCACCAATGATAACAAATCCGTGCATGCTTGCCTTGGGTATTCCTCCGGCCTTGTCTGAAGTACTTCGTATCTAGCCCTCTCATCGAGTTCATTGGCGTTAAACCTTGTGAACTTCCTTGCCATCTGAAAGAATACACCAAAAGTTAGCACGAAACAGAAGTATTTTCGGACAAAACTGCAAACAGTGGGCTGGACACGACCCCGTGTTCAGCGAACACGGCCCCGTGTCCAGGCGTCTGCTACATAAAAATTCCATTTTTCGCCCCGGTTTCGAAAACTTGAAAATTTTTGGTCCAATAGATGCGGTTTCCCCCGAAAATGAAACCCTAAGTGCCGTTTTTCCCAAAACGTCCCGTTTACCCAGTCAATTTTATCTTTTTCTGTTCAAGAACAAGGGTTTGGGGTTTTTGTGAGAAATCGGGTGAATCTATGAACAATACAAGTGTATTTACTTCCCTTAACACTAATCTCACTAAATGCTAACAGATCTAAACAAAAATTTGAGGTTCGATCCGGATGAACTTCAAGAACCCTAGATTTTTCCCCAAATTTTTGGTGTTTTAACTACATGCAAGTAACTAATCTAACTACTAAAAGTGATAGAGTCATACCTTGATGTTGTTAGAGTGATAGGAGATGTTGAAAATCTGCGAAAAATCGCCTGGAACCAGAGATTTTTCGGGGAAACGGGGAATGTTGTAACTGTTGTGAAAAAGGGGTTTTATCCCGACTGCAGCGCGGACACGGCCCCGTGTCCAGCGGACACGGCCTCGTGCCGAGCAAAGTTTTTGTTTTTTTTAAGTGCTCGTGTGAGTGCCCTTGTTTCCCATAAGCTTTGGTTAGAAAACTTACCGCTTTAGATGTCGTCCCGATCGTTCGTAACTTACCAGGTATGATGTTGGTTTCATTCTTCCACCGTTTGAAACGAGATCTCATCCTCTTCATCCTCAATGAATCCTTGATAGAGTTTCAGCCGTTGGCCATTGACTTTGAATGGAGGCCCATTTCGAGATTTAATTTCTACTGCACCGTGTGGGAAAATATGGGTGACAGAAAAAGGTCCTGACCACCTAGACTTTAATTTACCAGGAAACAGTCGAAGTCGTGAATTAAACAAAAGAACTAGATCTCCTACCCGAAATTCATTAGGTTTAATATGTTTGTCATGCAAATTTTTCATTCTTTCCTTATAAATTTCAGAGTTTGAGTATGCATAATTGCTAAGCTCGTCTAATTCATTTAATTGACAAAATCGATTTTTACCAGCAAATTCTAAATCTAAGTTTACATTTTTGATCGCCCAGTAGGCCTTGTGTGCAATTTCTACTGGTAAGTGACAACTTTTTCCATAGACTAGCTTATATGGGGTTGTACCTATTGTTGTTTTATAAGCAGTTCAAAAAGCCCATAAAGCATCATCTAACTTATCTGCCCATTCCTTTTTATTTAACCCTACGGTTTTTTCAAGTATTCGTTTTAAACCTCTATTAGTCACTTCGGCTTGTCCGTTTGTTTGAGGGTGATATGCTGTTGAGACCCGATGATAGACCCCATATCTTGTTAAAAAAAATTCAAGTTGATGGTTGCAAAAATGGGTACCTCTATCACTTATTAATGCTTTAGGTGTGCCAAAACGAGAGAATAATTTTTTCAGAAATCTTACCACGACTCTTCCATCATTCGTTGGAAGTGCCTCGGCCTCGGCCCATTTAGACAAGTAGTCTACTGCCACAAGTATATATTTGTTTCCTTTCGATGGTGGGAAAGGTCCCATAAAGTCGAGTCCCCATACATCAAAAATTTCACAAACAAGAATGCCATTTTGTGGCATTTCGTTTTTGGAAGAAATATTACTTGTACTTTGGCAAGCATCACATGTCTTGACAAGACTTTGGGCGTCTTTGTAAATGGTTGGCCAATAAAATCCTGAATCAAATACCTTTCGTGCGGTACTAGCGGCACCATGATGCCCTCCATATGGACCTTCATGACAATGGCGGAGAATTCTTCGTGCTTCGCTACCATGTACGCATCGTCGGACGAGTTGGTCGGCACACATTTTGAAAAGATAGGGATCTTCCCAAAAATAGTGTTTCACATTGGCAAAGAATTTTTTTTCTTTGATGATGTGGCCAACCTTTTGCGACTATACTGCTAGCTAGGTAGTTAGCATAGTCAGCGTGCCATGGTTCTTCCTTATATTCCACCATTTCCAGGGACTCAGTTGGGAATTTTTCGTTGATTTGCTCGTCCCTGGTTGCCTCTAAAGCTGGGTCTTCTAAGCGCGAAAGATGATCTGCTGCGGTATTTTCTGCTCCTGTTTTGTCTTTGATTTCAATGTCAAATTCTTGGAGGAGTAGAATCCACCGAATCAAACGTGGTTTTGCGTCCTACTTTTTGAAGAGATATCGAATGGCTGCATAATCTGTATAGACTATAGTTTTAGAAAGAACAAGATAAGAACGAAATTTATCAAAAGCAAATACCACAGCTAGTAATTCTTTTTCAGTTGTTGTGTAATTTTCTTATGCATCATTTAGTGTTTTACTAGCATAATAAATGGGGTGGAAATGCTTTTCTTTTCTTTGTCCCAAGACAGCTCCAACTGCAAAGTCACTAGCATCACACATGATTTCGAAAGGAAATTTCCAATCAGGCCCTATCATGATAGGTGCATTGACTAACATTTCCTTTAAGGTTAGAAATGCTTGAGTGCAATCCTTGTCAAAGATGAAAGGAGCATCTTTTTCAAGTAATTTTGTTAGAGGCCTTAAGATTTTAGAAAAGTCTTTGATAAACCGCCTATAAAATCCGGCATGCCCTAGGAAACTTTTGATAGCTCTTACGGAGGATGGAGGTGGTAATCTAGAAATGGTATCTATTTTGGCTCGATCCACCTCCATTCCTTCGCTTGAGATCTTGTGACCGAGTACTATTCCCTCCGTCACCATGAAATGGCATTTTTCTCAATTAAGGGCGAGGTTAGTTTCCTCACATCGGGATAGCATTCGTTCAAGGTTATCGAGGCATTGGTCGTATGAATCCCCAAAGATAGAAAAGTCGTCCATGAAGACTTCCATTGTCTTTTCTATCATATCATGAAAGATGGCTACCATGCAACGTTGGAATGTTGCTGGGGCATTACATAGACCAAACGGCATGCGTCGATAAGCAAAAGTTCCATAGGGACATGTGAAAGTTGTCTTTTCTTGGTCTTCGGGTGCTATCGGGATTTGAAAGTAACCTGAAAAACCATCCAAGAAACAATAAAATTTATGACCGGATAATCTTTCTAACATTTGATCAATGAAGGGTAAAGGAAAGTGATCTTTTCTTGTTGCTTCATTTAATCGTCTATAATCTATACATACTCTCCATCCTGTGACGGTTCTCGTTGGTATTAACTCATTCTTTTCGTTAGTTATTACCGTCATACCTCCTTTCTTTGGAACTACTTGGACGGGACTTACCCAAGGACTATCGGAGATAGGATAGATAAGTCCGGCGTCAAGTAATTTGATGACCTCGTTTTTAACCACTTCTTGAACATTTGGATTTACTCGTCGTTGTGGTTGTATTACCGATTTGTAGTCATCATTCATTAAAATTTTGTGTGTGCACATGGAAGGACTAATTCCTTTTATGTCTACAAGTTTCCAAGCTATTGCGTTTTTGTGTTTTTTCAAAAGACTAATTAATTTTTCTTTTTCTAAGCTATCTAATTTAGACGAAATAATTACAGGTAAATTACCCTCTTTGTCTAGAAAAGCATATTCCAAACCTTTTGGAAGTTCTTTGAGCTCAAGTGGTGGGACTTTAGGAGACTCCTTATTTGGTTGCTCATTTCGGTCAAGAACTTTAAAAGTTTGCTCTATGGCGACCTCTTCTTCAACAAAGCGGTCAATCTCTTCACTTGTATCGGGTGGTTCATCTTCATCTTCAATTAGGGGGTCATTATTTCCGAATGGATATTTCATTGACCGTTCAAGATCGACACTTCTTTTAAATGCCCCTAATTGAAGAGGTAGATTGTTGAACTTCCGGTTTTTCAAAGCTTCGTGAGTTTTTACAAATGGTCGTCCCAACATTAGAGGAGCGTCATCGAGGATGACAAAGTCGGTCGGGATTACCATTTGATTTGTTTGAACCAATACATCCTCGACTACACCGATTGATTTTATTACTTTCCGATTGGATAGAAAAATGGGTATTTGAAGTGGAGAAAAATCACTAATACTTAATTTTTCGAAAATGTAGTTAGGCATTATGTTAACACAAAGATCTTTATCGATTGTAACGTTACTAATAAACGAATTTTGAAAGAAACATGGAACCGGTGTAATGTTAATTTCAAATGGGTCTTCTTTTATTAGTGAGGTTTGATCATCAGTTAACTTAACACTTACCGTTTCGTTAATCTTAGTGTTAGTGTTTAACTCTTTTAAAAACTTAGCATGAGTGGGTACTAAACAATGATTTTCAAAAGAAGGTGACAAGAGATTAATTTTTTCAAAATTAGGCTCTTCTTGAATTTTAACGTTGTTGGACTCACCTTTTTCGTTGTTTAACTCATGTGTCGGTTTTTCACTTACTTGTTCTTCCATTTTTACACTTTCAGTTATCTCTTCATTTTTTAATTCTTCTCTTGCGCGGGACTCCTCTTCCCTTACGCGAGATTCTTTTATATAGTGATCGATAAATCTAAGGTGTTCTAATATCCTATCGGTCACTTCGGTTATAGAAAAAGAATCGGGATTTTGAAAGCTTGAATCCGGTTGTTCGATCCTTTGTTCCTCATAATACCCATGTGAAGTAGATGGTTCACACCATTGTTCTTCATTGTAAGCATTTGATGGATGAGGTTCGTAATTTTGTTCTTCATAATACTCATATGAGGTGGGTTGTTCATGCCATGGTTCCTCATAATAAGCATATGAAGGTGGTGGCTCATATCTTGGTTCCTCAAAGTATGAGTAAGAAGGCTCATACCTTGGTTCATCAAAATATGAGTATGAGGGAGGATGTTCATACCTTTGGTCTTTATAGGATGTGTATGAAGTCGATGGCTCGTACCTGGGCTCCTCATAGTAGGTGTATGAATTGGATGGTTGATATGAATGACTATTTTGAACCTAGTGTGTGTTACGACAATTAGTGCAATAATTACTCCTATAATCATCCTCCTCATAGGTGTAGTTGTAACCTCCTGAGTATTGATCCATGAGAATCACTCAGCAGACCACATCTAAGTCTCGAGATCAGAAAACAAAAATAAAAACGGAAACAGAGGCTGGACACGGCCCCGTGTTCAGTGGACACGCCCCATGTGCAGAATCTGTATCTGGGCGTTTTAATTAAATTTACTAATTTCGTTGAGCACGGGGCGTGTTCAGTGAGCACGGCCCGTGTTCAAGCTACTGTTACTGGGTGTTTTTATGAAAATGTGCAGCACGGCCCCGTGTTCAGTGAACACGGCCCCGTGTACAGGTTACTGTAAATGCAAAACTAAACTAAAATGCAGAAAAATGTGCGCGCGTTTTAAAAAGGTTTTGAAAAACTGATTAGGCCGTCGATTTTAAGCTTTCTTAAAATCCTTGTGTCCCCGGCAACGGCGCCAAAAACTTGATGGGTGTCAAGTGTTATATATATTAGGTGTATATTTTAAGCCCCGTTAACACTTTTTTATTCAAGTTTTAAATTTATAAAACACGATATTTACTAACACTAGACACACATATGGGCAAGTGCACCCATCGTGAGCGTAGTATAGTGTTGGTAAGATACCGAGGTCGTCCAAGGACACAAGAGCTTTTAGTACCGGTTTATCCTCAACGTCTAATCAAATCAAAAAGTTTAGAAAAATGTTTTAAGCTGAGAAAAATAAAACTAACTAAAATGCTGAAAAATAAAAATAAAAAGAAAAACAGATAGACAAGATGAATCACTTGGTTCTGACTCGTGTATAGTGTAACCTTTGATTATTTCCGCACTTTTGCACTTATTTAAGAGATTATCTTAGTTATTGTAGTAGGCCCCTCTTTTGAAGGTGACGTTACCCTCAACCCAGTAGTTTGAGTCAGCAAGGATACAATCCTAAAGGGTCGGATTATTGAAAGATAATGAATTAAGTTATTAATGCAAATTATGGTAGGCCCCTCTTTTGGAGGTGACGTTACCCTCGACTAAGTAGTCTGAGTCAGTAGGGATACAGTCCTAAATAGCCGGGTTATAGTATTAATAGTAGTTAACTTATGAGGGGATCAAAGAGTTTGGACCCCCGCCATCCAATACCGTTAAGTATTGAAGGAGGTCCTACTAAATTTGACCCAGGTCCATTGCAGGACCTCTAAACGCTGAACAATGGCAAGACTCTTACCAAACCGTTCCCTTAACCCCCGACCAGGTAGCCAACATACCTCCATATAGACCGTGGAGATATGAATGGTGAAAATCTTTTATTTTATATAGACAGTAAAATAATGCCAAGACACCACGGACAAACGATAAGTGTTTTGGTCAAAAATTACCTAAGCAATTTAGTGATCAAATTAGTTAAGTGAGGTAGTGTGCTAGAAATATGTGTGAAAAATATGCTTGTTAAGTTATTTAGAAAATCAGTATTCAGGATACGGCTCAGGATATTGAGCTGTATCTACGATCAAACTATGAGCAAAAGTAAAGTAAACGACACGAGATGTACGAGGAAAGCCCTTGATCAATCTAGATCGCCGGCATAAAACCTCGGGAGCTGACAATCGCAGCTGCCTTGTTCTTCCTATTACTTCAAACGTCAGGATACAGTGCAGGATGTGGTGCGGATCGACTATGTGTTACAATGAAATTTGAATACAAGTGTGGTGTTTGCAATGAGCTAGAGAGCGAAAGTGTTCGAGAGTGTTAGTGAAAATTGTGTGCCTTAAACTGATCCGCCCCCATCTATTTATAGTAAAGATAATATAACAAACTATCCTAAACTTCCGGGATCCACCGAATATTCCTTAATCGAACGTTGTAGACCTGGTCTTTCGGGTTCAACGTCTCTCCTTCAACAAACACGTCCGAGTCTTGAGGAGAAGAAGTCCACTTGACCGTTAGCAAGTCTCAGCCTTTAACCTGCACGTGGTTAATTCAATAAACCTCAGGATATCACCCAAGATGTTAGCAATATCCTCTTCCAGCATCCTGGTCACAAATAAACAAATAAAGGCAGGATATTGGTCAGGATATGTATGCTTAGAAAATGAGCCATAACAATTGTCCCCAAATATATCGGTTGTGATACCAATCCAACGGATATATTTCAAAAGTTTCACCTCATAACTTAAGGCAATTAATACGACTAGACCCTTGAAATGACAGCGGTGCAACTTCCAAAGCATTATTTACTCTTTACCCCCCTATATTCATCCTATATTAACCGAGGGACTCCTTATTACGGTTATCCTTATCTTCAAGCGGACATCAGGTATTTTCCTTTCTATCCTTCTGTTTTGGTCAAAAAATCTGATGAGGATAATGCAACCAAACTCTTTGTTTCGGGGAATGATGCTTTAAATGTGGAACAGTGATGAGGATCACTTCAATGTAAATTGCACAAATGACACAAGGAT
Organism: Helianthus tuberosus; assembly: GCA_030545235.1. Classification (NCBI taxonomy): domain Eukaryota; kingdom Viridiplantae; phylum Streptophyta; class Magnoliopsida; order Asterales; family Asteraceae; genus Helianthus; species Helianthus tuberosus. The sequence goes on from CM060383.1 coordinate 21,540,985, forward strand.
TTATACGGGGAAAAAGCCCTTGATCAAGAGTTGATCTCCGGCACAAAAAACCCCGGGTGATGGAAACTACCGATCACCAAGCTCCAATAAATCAATAAATGTTTACAACTTCGGATAGTAACGAGCTAGGTACAAGGATCACTAGTGTGAAATGTGTAAAAATGAGTGAAAACTAATAAGTGTTCGTCGAGAGCTTCAAGAGTGCGATTATACGAGAGTGTGTGTAGCTGAAAAATGACTAAGTGTTCTAATTCTAGCTCGTCACCCCTTTAAAAATAGAAGTTAGCTACAATAAAAAACTATCCGACTTTTGTGCCAAGCTCCCACGTTCTCCACAACGTCCATTTCCAGTCAAACGTGTGCGAAATACCCGTGGAATATTCCATAGTAACGTTGCCAAGACCAAGTCAAGCTTGTTACTCCTGCGAAGTAATACAAAACACAAACAAACAATCGTCAGTATGAGGATCCTTAAAGTGATCCATGATCCTGATCCTGAAGCTCTTCTGAGGATCACTATCTGTCACAGAAGTAAGGATCATTAATTAGGATAACGAATAAGGATCACTAATTGTTAGAAAATCCTCCCCTAACAATTGCCCCCAAAATATAAGGAGTGAAATGTTAAATAAACGAATTATATTTTCCTGATCTTATCCGCAACTAACTATCGTAAATATAGCCGTTATTATGGAACTATCCGTTGCAACCATGACGTCACAGAAGTGACAACCCTGCACGATCATGATTATAAATAGGAGATAGAGATAGGATCAAATGCATTTAAAATTTCAGAGAGACTCCCTTTATAACTGCATTCCGAAGATAATCAGGTATTCTCTATTCATCTTCTTCCTTCTCTTGCTCTGTTTTCATTTCTTTCTATCATCTCTTCAAGAATGATGCTCCGGTCCTCCCCCGCCAAGGATCACCAGAAGGATAGTCCCTTGAAGAGTCAAGGGATCATCAAAGACTCGATACATGAGAGGTGTTGTTTTAACGATGCTCAAATAGACAAGATTCGTCACTACTTTCCGGCGAGTGCCTTTTTCAAACCCTTCGATCCTACTATTCTGAGCGACTATGTTTCAGAAACATGGGTTGCCTTTCCGGTTACTCCATTCGCCATAGGGTACCCCTATCCTTTCCCAGAATTTACACAATCCTTCTTTTCACTTACCGGCATCTCTTATATCCAAGCCATGCCGATGATTTGGAGGGTTTTGTATACCCTAGAAAGGATCATCGAGCAGGAAGGCATTGATTTAGGAATGTCAGAGCTGACACAGATGTATGATCTTACTACCTTTGGTTCTCATCGTTATTTGTTCAAACGAAAACCCGGTGGAGAACACCCCTTCTTAAAGTCACCAAGAATGACACAAATTGGAAACGTCGCTTCTTCTTTGTCAGGAGGGATACCATTCCAAATGGCAAGGATCTACCAAGGACATGGTCCACCCATGGTAGGCCAGAGGATCCTGAGAAGGATCACCAGGTAGTCTTGTTTTTGAATAAGGATCACTAATTCCTTTTTGTCTTGTGTTATGCAGCTATTTCTGTTTCGCACATCATCACAACACCCGCAACCAAAGATAGACTTGCTGCTTTTTGGAAGCTTGATCCTGAAATAAGGACATTCAAGATAGACACCCAAGACTCACAAGAAGTATCCTCAGGTTCCATCACCATGTCAAGTAAGTATCCTACTTGATTTATAGTTTGAATATTAAAATAAATAATTAAATTGAAATAGGATCAGGACACTTATCTTGCTTTGAATGTGTAGGTGCCGGAAAATCTGCCAAGCCTGTATCCCAGTTCAACACGGCTGACTTTGATGTTGTTCGATCTAGGAAGAAGAGGGCCACTACCAGTCCTAGCATCTCCATTCCCAAGGCACCCACTAAAGGAAAGGGTGGCAAAAAGAGGAAAACTTCTGACGCTGAGGACCTTCAAGGCCTACCACTGATCCGCCACCAGTTCCTTGAATACTTCAATGATGTAAGGATCACCAATTCTGCCTAGGTATCCTACTCGTATGAGGATCACCTGTTCTTGAACTGCTTTGTCCTTTTCTTTGCAGAAATTTGCTGAGATCGAAGATTACGTGGGGAGCGTCGAGGAGCAGGACAAGAAGATTGCTGACCTCCAACAGGTTGCAGTGCTTAAGGACCTTGCAATTGCTGATCTTCAGAAGGAACTCCAAGATGCCAAGACTAAGACGGCTAAACTTCTGATTGACCTTGACTACGAAAAGCATGACCTCATAGAAGGTGCAGAGGTCTCTGCTGCCATCACAATGTATCAGACAAAACTGAAGATGGCCCAGGAAGCTCAAGATCCTAACTTTGACAAAAGCAGCTGGGATGTTGAGGGCTGGAAAGCAAGGTTGGCCAATCTTGAGGATGATGAGCAGGCTGAGGAGGTTTTGGCGATCGAGGCTGGAGGCAGTGGGAAGGATCTGGTGAAGGATACCGCAGCTGGAGGGGAAGAGGATGCAGCAAAGGTGTAGGCTGCACAATTGGGCGATGATGGACATTCCTAGACGCAGCCGGAGCCCAATTTTTAAATTTGGTAGTAGTTTTTTGTGGTTGTGATGTTGAACAATTTAATGGTTTGTACTGAACAATAGTTTTTAGGATTAAGGATCATGTATGATCCTTTGGACAATAGGCAGGATTGCAAATGGTGGAGGGATCCTCTGTTTGGGGGATGATGCCATTGTGATCCTGCCGCCTTTATATTCCTGCACTACTTTTGAACTTATTATCATGGACACCCTTTACCTACCCCAGCGGACGGGCCACGTTTTGCTGGTAGATGCTCGGGGTAGGTAATTTTGACAACCTTTTTGTTTTGGTCAAAAAATCTGATGAGGATATTGCAACCAAACTCTCTATTACGGGGTATGATGCTAATAATGTAGAACAATGACAAGGATCACTTCAATGTAAATTGCACAAATGACACAAGGATTTATACGGGGAAAAAGCCCTTGATCAAGAGTTGATCTCCGGCACAAAAAACCCCGGGTGATGGAAACTACCGATCACCAAGCTCAAATAAATGAATAAATGTTTACAACTTCGGATAGTAATGAGCTAGGTACAAGGATCACTATCGTGAAATGAGTGAAAACTAATGAATGTTCGTCGAGAGCTTCAAGTGTGCGAGTATATGAGAGTGTATAGCTGAAAATGGCTAAGTGTTCTAATTCTAGCTCGTTACCCCTTTTTAAAATAGAAGTTAACTACAATAACTAACTATCCGACTTTTGTGCCAAGCTCCCACGTTCTCCACAACGTCCATTTTTGGTCAATCGTGTGCGAAATGCCCGTGGAATATTCCTTAGTACCGTTGCCAAGACCAAGTCAAGCTTGTTACTCCTGCGAAATAATACAAAACACAAACAAACAATCGTCAGTACGAGGATCCTTAAAGTGATCCATGATCTTGATCCTGAAGCTCTTCTGAGGATCACTATCTGTCACAGAAGTAAGGATCATTAATTAGGATAACGAATAAGGATCACTAATTGTTAGAAAATCCTCCCCTAACAATTGCCCCCAAAATATAAGGAGTGATATGTAAATTGAGCGAGTTATATTTTCCTGATCTTATCCGCAACTAACTATCGTAAATATAGCCGTTATTGTTGAACTAGCCGTTGCAATCGTGACGTCACAGAAGTGACAACCCTGCACGATCATGATTATAAATAGGAGATAGAGATAGGATCAAATGCATTTAAAATTTCAGAAAGACTCCCTTTATAACTGCATTCCGAAGATAGACAGGTATTCTCTCTTCATCTTCTTCCTTCTCTTACTCTGTTTTTCTTACTTTACCATTATCTCTTCAAGAATGATGCTCCGGTCCTCCCCCGCCAAGGATCACCAGAAGGATAGTCCCTTGAAGAGTCAAAAGATCATCAAAGACTCCGCAAATGAGAGGTGTTACTTTAACGATGCTCAGATAGACAAGATCCGTCATTGCTTTCCGGCGAGTGCTTTTTTCAAACCCTTCAATCCTACTATTCTGAGCGACTATGTTTCAGAAACATGGGTTGCCTTTCCAGTTACTCCATTCGCCATAGGATACACCTATCCTTTCCTAGAATTTACACAATCCTTCTTTTCCCTTACCGGAATCTCTTACATCCAAGCCATGCCAATGATTTGGAGGGTTTTGTATACCCTGGAGAGGATCATCGAATAGGAAGGCATTGATTTAGGCATGTCAGAGCTGACACAATTGTATGACCTTACTACCTTTGGTTCCCATCGTTATTTGTTCAAACGAAAACCCGGCGGAGAACACCCCCTTCTTAAAGTTACCAAGAATGACACAAATTGGAAACGTCGCTTCTTCTTTGTCAGGATGGATACCATTCCAAACGAAAAGGATCTACCAAGGACATGGTCCACCCATGGTAGGCCAGAGGATCCTGAGAAGGATCACCAGGTAGTCTTGTTTTTGTATAAGGATTACTGACCCCTTTTTGTCTTGTGTTATGCAGCTATTTCTGTCTCACACATCATCACATCACCTGCAACCAAGGATAGGCTTGCTGCTTTTTGGAAGCTTCATCCTGAAACAAGGACATTCAAGATAGACACCCAAGATTCACAAGAAGTATCCTCAGGTTCCATTACCATGTCAAGTAAGTATCCTGCTTGATTTATAATTTGAATATTAAAATAAATAATTAAATTGAAATAAGAGTAGGACACTTATCTTGTTTTGATTGTGTAGGTGCCGGAAAATCTGCCAAGCCTGTATCCCAGTTCAACACGGCTGACCTTGATGTTGTTCGATCCAGGAAGAAGAGGTCCACTACCAGTCCTAGCATTTCCATTCCCAAAGCACCCACTAAAGGAAAGGGTGGTAAGAAGAGGAAAACTTCTGACACTGAGGACCTTCAAGGCCTACCACTGATCCGCCACCAGTTCCTTGAATACTTCAATGATGTAAGGATCACTAATTTTGCCTAGGTATCCCACTCATATGAGGATCACCTGATCTTGAACTGTTCTGTCCTTTTTCTTTGCAGAAATTTGCTGAGATTGAAGATTACGTGGGGAATGTTGAGGAGCAGGACAAGAAGATTGCTGACCTCCAACAGGTTGCCGTGCTTAAGGACCTTGCCATTGCTGATCTTCAGAAGGAACTCCAAGATGCCAAGACTAAGACAGCTAAACTTCTGATTGACCTTGACTATGAGAAGCATGATCTCATAGAAAATGCTAAGGTCTCTGCTGCCATCACAATGTATCAGACTAAATTGAAGATGGCCCAGGAAGCTCAAGATCCTAACTTTGATAAAAGCAGTTGGGATGTTGAGGGCTGGAAAGCAAGGTTGGCTGATCTCGAGGATGATGAGGAGGAGACTACTGAGGTCTTGGCGATTGAGGCAAGTGGCAGTGGAAAGGATCTGATGAAGGATACCGCAGCTGGAGGGGAAGAGGATGCAGCAAAGGTGTAGGCTGTACAATTGGGCAATGATGGACATTCCTAGACGCAGCCGGAGCCCAATTTTTAAATTTGGTAGTAGGTCTTTTGTGGTTGTGATGTTGAACAATTTAATGGTTTGTACTTGAACAATAGTCTTTAGGATTAAGGATCATGTATGATCCTTTGGACAATAGGCAGGATTGCAATTGGTGGAGGGATCCTCTGTTTTGGGGATGAAGCCATTGTGATCCTGCCGCCTTTATATTCCTGCACTACTTTCGAACTTATTATCATGGACACCCTTTACCTACCCCAGCGGACGGGCCACGTTTTGCTGGTAGATGCTCGGGGTAGGTAATTTTGACAACCTTTTAAGGGTTAATCCTTTGTTAATAAATAAAATCTTAACCTTTTGTCGCTTATCTTGTGTTGTTATCCTTTTTAATATCTTGCTTTCCAATTGTTGTAATGTTCATTCCATTTGTACTTATCAATCCTTGAAAAATTAAAAAAGATATCCAAAAAGTTTAGGATATGATCAAGGATCACATATCCCATAACTGATAAGTTCCAAAAAGTGATATAGTTTAAGAATCACAAGTTTAGTTGTCAAATTTTAAGGGTTATTCAAATAAATAATGAATATAATTAATAATAGTTAAGGATCATACCTGAGGATCCAAGTTAGGACCCTAACCATAATAAGGATAACTATAAGATAAACCTTAGAGTGGAGTAAGGATCAAGGATCCCTAGTTGCCTATCTTTAAGAACCTGAAATAGAGCATAACTTGGGACTAAGCCAATATAAGAAAAGAGTTAGCAACTGGGGACAAGCCCAAGGATAACTGGGGACAAGCCCGAGGATAACTGGGGACAAGCCCGAGGATAACTGGGGACAAGCCCGAGGATAACTGGGGACAAGCCCAAAGATCGTATGTAAACTGGAGTATGGCCCTAACTGGCGACTATCCAACTTAGTGACATGAAAATGCCAAAACCTTAGCTAACGTGAAAACGTTAGAAACCTTAGCTAACGTGAAAACGTTAGAAACCTTAGGAACGGATGTATGGTACGTCTACCATTATACGTAGGATCCTAGGCATAGCTAGTACAATGGAATTATCAGCCCCTAAAACGAGTACTGGTCCCACTGCCTTGAACTATACCAGGATCATCATGCGCTACAGGCGGAACTGGGGTCAAGCCCAAATAACTGGGGTTAAACCCAAGGAACGGATTGCTTCAGCGGATAACCAATGTTATGCTAAGGATACCTGAACTTTCAAAACTTAAACTCACGTGAGAGATGGATAAAGGACACATGATCCTTATCCTTATATGAGAAAATAAAGAAATGAAATAGTTCAAGTTTAGGATATTACCTAAGTAAGGATCACCGATACTTTGAGGATCCTTTGAGGATCATCTGTGCCATGAGGATCCTGCTCACATGAAATATTTCTTCAAGTGGACAGCATTCCAAGCTCTTGGTAGCAAATCACCTTCCATGGTTAGCAATCTATATGCCCCCTTTCCTGCTTCAGCTTCAATCAAATAAGGGCCTTCCCATTTTGGAGCCAATTTTCCATCAGCAGGATTGGTGGTATTCTGGAATGCTTTCCTTAATACCATATCTCCAACTTGAAACCTCCTGATCCTGACATTTTTGTTGTAAGCACCAGCCATTCTTTGTCGATAACTGGCCATCCTTATCCTAGCGAGATCCCTGATTTCTTCAATAGTATCCAGGTCTTGAGCTAAGTTCTCATTATTCTCCTCAGGATCATGGGTACTTGTTCTAGCAGTTGGAACCACCATTTCTGTTGGGATCACTGATTCTGCCCCAAATACCAAAGAGAATGGCGTTTGACCAGTAGCATTCTTAGGGGTTGTCCTATCAGCCCAAAGCACATAGGGTAGTTCTTCTGCCCATTTCCCTTTCTTGGATCCAAGCTTCTTCTTCAAATTGTTGATGATGATCTTGTTGGATGATTCTGCTTGACCATTAGCTTGTGGGTGGACTGGTGTTGATGTTATCATCTTAATCCCCCAGCTGTCACAAAAGTTAGTGGTTCTGCCCCCAATAAATTGGGAACCATTATCACATATGATCTCAGAAGGAATTCCAAATCTAGTTATAATATTTCTTTTAATGAAGGATATCACTTCCTTGTTGTGGGCTAATTTCTGAGCTCATATCCTGAGAAATATCTTGGCTTATATCTTGATTAAATAATGTCTGTTCATGTCCGGGGTGCAGATTCAGGGTATTGGTAATATCCTGAATGGTATCCTCAGGATCACTAACGGATTATGTGCAGGTACGTGGGTTAGAAGCTAGCAACGTTCACAAAGACTAATTCTGCGGAAGACTCGGTCCAAACCGTTCAAAGAAAGACGTTGAAGCCTTATTACTCGGTCTATGACGTTCGTGATGGAATATTCGGAGCATCCCATGTTTATAGGGATATTTGTTTGTATTTCGTTACTATAAATAGGAGGAACACCGGATCGAATAGGACACAACAATTTCACTGCAATCACACTCACTACACACCAACACTTGCTCTTTCGCAAATTGTACTCTCACACGAATTCATTGTAACACTTAGCGATCTGGTTGATATCCTGCACTGTATCCTGAAGTTTAAAGCAATAAGAAGAACAAGGCAGCTGCGATTGTCAGCTCCCGAGGTTTTATGCCGGCGATCTAGATTGATCAAGGGCTTTCCTCGTACATCTCGTGTCGTTTCCTTTATTTTTTGCTTATTATTTACTCATTGTTTGATCGCAGATACAGCTCAATATCCTGAGCCGTATCCTGAATACTGATTCTCTAAATAACTCAACAAGCACATTTTTTATAAACTTTCTAGCACACTACCTCACATTACTAATTTGATCACTAAATTGCTTAGGTAATTTTTGACCAAAACAATTTGGCGCCCACCGTGGGGCAAGTAGTGCTCTCTTTACTAAAATTTTTTATCAAATCGCTAATCGGTTTTTTATTTTCAAAACTTTTTGCTACATTGTCCACAATGGCCTCACGATCAAACATGAGTTCCTCTACCTTGTCTGCTACGACTTCTGCTACTACAGGTTCGGTGCTTCCACCACCTCCTCCAAGAATGCCAGCCTCTACACGACCTCAGGATATTATCCCTACCCGCAGTGTTCAGGAATCTGCCCCTGTTTTAGCATCTAACGACGAAATTTTAACCTTGTTTGGAAGTGTGCAGGAACAAATGAGGCAGCAGCAGGAAACGAACCAAATGCTCTTAAGGGAAATACAACTCCTGAAGTCTGGCTCGAGCAGATCCGCTGAGGATATTGTCACTCCATTACAACCCAGAACTTTGAACTTCAGTTCAGCTGTGTATACTGAGGATAACCGGGGAAATATTGTGCCCAGCCTTCCTCAGAATCATATCCCTGAAATACCCTCCTCGGTCAGGATATCGACCATAAGGAGCTCAGGATATGCTTCAGGATATGGGCAAAATCCTCCAACGGGTAACGTGTCAAATAATAATAATACTCATAATACTAACAATGGTGGATCCCTGCAGGATACAGGTGTGACATCAGCACTTACTAGGGAACTTCAGAAGTTGAAGGACATGATATCAAGTGTACCCGGGGTGGTCCAGCCGATCCCGGAAGTGTCTCAAGACAGTCATAAGATATCTCGCTTTGCATATCCTATCTGTGATGCTGAAATTCCAAAGAGGTTCCAAACCCCCAACATGAAGCTTTACGATGGAACGACGGATCCTGAGGAGCATATTGCTCAGTATAGGGAGAGGAGATCAACCCTATCCCTCCGGATCTCAAAGAAGCATGCTTGTGCAAGGGTTTTGGTTCAACCTTGACAGGATCAGCTTTGAAGTGGCTCTTGAATGTTCCTCCACATTCAATTACATCTTTTGCTCATTTAGTAAATTTATTTAATAGTCAGTTTTCTTGTAGTAGGAGCTTTGAAAAATTAACAAGTGATCTCTACAGGATAACACAAGGGCCTCAGGAATCCCTTAGGGATTATGTGAACAAGTTTAGCCGGGAATCACTAGACATTCCTCATCTTGATGTTGCAACGGCTGTGCAAGCTTTCAAGATGGGGTTGCAAAAGGATTCTCAATTTTACCAAGACCTTGTAATGAACCCATGCAGGAACCTGGATGAAGCTCAGAACAGGGCCCTAAGATACATTCGGTTGGAAGATGACAGAAAGATGCAAGAAAGGATGAACTCATCCAACACTTATGAGTCAACTAACAGGAAATCGGAATCCTCATTCAAGTCGTATCGGCCTAAGCCATATGGCAGAAATGAGAACAAGAGAGTGAATGCTGTCGAAGATGAGGATCCTGAAGAGTATCCTGAATTATCTGAATATTGCTTTTCTGTTAACATCCCTGAATTGATATATGCCATGCAGGGTCTAGGGGACAAGGCAAGATGGCCCCGAAAGAATCAACAAAAGGCGGATTGGAAAGACAAATCAAAATGGTGTGCTTTCCACGAAGATTTCGGACATATGACCGAGGATTGCATTGCTTTGAGGAAAGAGATAAGCTATCTTCTAAGCAAGGGATATTTGAAAGATCTCTTAGGAAGGAAGAAGAATAAGGGTCAGGATACTGATAAGGATCCTGAGCGAGCAGCCTCACCTCCCGCGGATGCCAAGATAATCAACTTCATTTCGGGAGGATCCGACATTTGTGGGACTTCGTATTCGGCAGCAAAGAGACATGCAAAAGAAGCTAAGGCCGAAAGGGGAGACAAACCTGTCAGGATGACTACACTCACAACTGACAAAGTGATCACATTTGATGCTGATGACAGGGATACTGTCCAGGATCCTCACCATGATGCTCTGGTAATAACGTTATATGTGGCTAACCATTTTGTACGTAGGATATTGGTTGATAATGGCAGCTCCGTCAACATAATCCAACTAGAGACGCTTAAAAGAATGAATGTATCTCCAATGGATATCACTTCGAAGTCCACCGTGCTTGTTGGGTTCAGTGGAGAGGCCAGAAACACAGTGGGAGAGATAAAGTTGCCGGTGTATGTTGAAGGAGTCAACTCGATACAATGTTTCTGTGTAATGGACTCTCTATCCTGCTATAACATTATATTGGGAAGACCGTGGATTCACGATATGAAGGCCGTGCCATCAACATATCACCAATGCATCAAGATACCTACCCCTTGGGGAGTTGTTAAAGTTGATAGTGATCAGCAGGAGACGAAAGAATGCTACTCATCCTCGATGAAATCCTCAACCAAACCTAGTGCAACATAGCAATTAAAGACGCGGGCCCAGGATATCGTGGAGGATCCGGAGCAGGATGTGAAGAAAATTGTCCTGGACCAAGATAATCCCGATATTTCGGTGCTCGTGGGAACCAATATCCCTCAGGATATTGAAGAACAATTAATTAACTTTTTAAAATGCAGGATGTCAACGTTTGCATGGAAGCATGAGGATATGACAGGCATATCCAAAGATATTATCACTCACAAGCTTGGAATTGATAAATCATTCAAGCCAGTGCAACAAAAGAGAAGGAAGTTTGCTCCTGAACGCAATACAATTATTCAAGAAGAAGTTGAAAGATTGTTGAAGTCCAAAATGATTAGAGAAGTCAAATTCCCAAGGTGGCTAGCAAACGTGGTAGTGGTACAGAAGAAGAACGGAAAATGGAGAGTCTGTGTGGATTACACAGACTTGAATAAAGCTTGTCCTAAAGACCCATTTCCTCTTCCCCATATTGATGCGATGGTAGATGCCACGGCTGGGCATGAAATGCTGACTTTCATGGATGCATCCTCAGGATTTCAACAGATCCAAATGGAGCCTTCTGACCAGGAGGATACTGCCTTCATGACACCAACAGGTATTTATTGTTACACAGCTATGCCTTTTGGTTTGAAAAATGCAGGTGCAACATACCAAAGATTGGTAAATATGATGTTCAAAGACAAACTGGGGGACACCATGGAGGTGTACATTGACGATATGGTGGTAAAGTCAAAGAAAGCTCAGGATCACCTCCAGGATATTAAAGGAGCGTTTGATATCCTGGATCAGTATAATATGAAGCTGAATCCTGCCAAGTGCCATTTTGGAGTAGGAGCAGGAAAATTCCTAGGATATATGGTGACCAAAAGAGGAATAGAAGCAAGCCCGGAGCAGATTAAAGCCATCTTGGATATTAAATCACCCTCAAATATGAAAGATGTTCAACGATTAACGGGGCGAGTGGCAGCATTAAACAGATTTATCTCAAGATCCTCAGAGAAATGCAAAGATTTTTATGATATCCTGAAGAAGAACAAAAAATTCGAGTGGGGTGAGAAGCACGAAGCAGCCCTACAGGATTTGAAACGATATCTCTCAACCGCACCTCTACTGATGAAACCCGAAAATGGTGAACCACTATCCCTGTACCTTGCTGTATCAGGGAATGCTGTAAGTGCCGTTCTTATAAAAGACCATGAAGGTCAGCAATATCCTGTTTATTATGTTAGCAAAAGTTTGTTAGATGCTGAAACTAGGTATTCTCACTTAGAAAAATTAATACTAGCATTAGTCATAGCATCAACGAAACTTAGACATTACTTTGAGACACATAGGATTCATGTTAAAACAAATTATCCTGTCAAGAATGTGCTTAGAAAACCAGAGATGTCAGGCAGAATGGCTAAGTGGTCGGCAAAGTTAAGTGCCTATGATTTAGTATATGAACCTAGGAATGCCATAAAGTCTCAGGCTTTAGCTGACTTTGTGGCTGATTTTAGTAGTGACATTCAGGATGAGGTAGACCTAGAAGTTCAACAGTTAGGAGAATCCTCAGGATCCTGGACATTATATACTGATGGTGCATCTAACATAAGAGGAGTAGGATTGGGAATACTACTAAAATCGCCACAGGGGGACATATTACCCCAGGCTATTAGGTGTGAATTTCCTGCTACCAATAATGAGGCAGAATATGAAGCTAAGGGTGAGAAATTGACTGAATATCTTGATATTCTCAAAAAATTAGCAGGATATTTTGATGTTTTTACACTTGAACAGGTACCAAGAGAGGATAATGCTGAAGCGGATGCCTTAGCAAATCTGGGATCATCAATCAGGATACCGGAAGGGACCCAAGTACCAATAATACATGTCTTATATCCTGCAACTAATCCTCAGGGTAAAGAAGTAGCGGATATTCGGGATCCTGGAGTGGAATATCCTGAACAGGATCCTAAATCCTGGACAACTCCAATTCTGAAATATCTTAAAAATGGACACATCCCCGAAAATGAAAATCCTAAGGCATTTAGGATGAAGGTATCACGATTCACTATTATAAATAATATTCTATACAAGAAATCTCTTGCAGGACCATATTTAAGGTGCTTGGAGGATCATGAAGCCAAAGAAGTACTTCAGGATATACATGAAGGGGACTGTGGTAATCACACTGGGGGCAGATCGTTATTCTCGAAAGTATTGAGGACAGGATACTTTTGGCCAACAATGAGAAAAGATGCTGCAGAATATGCTCGAAGATGTGATGCATGTCAAAGGCATAGTAACATACTACATCAACCAGCTGAACCACTATATCCTGTAGTTTCCCCTTGGCCATTCATGAAGTGGGGGATGGATATAGTAGGGAAGTTACCAAAAGCTCCGGGAGGAAAAGTATTTATGTTAGCAATGACGGATTATTTCTCTAAATGGGTCGAGGCTGAAGCATTCGTTCAAGTAAGAGACCAAGAAGTAGTATCCTTCATAAAGAGGAATATCCTGACTAGGTTTGGGGTACCAGCTGAGATCATTTGTGATAATGGGTCCCAGTTTATAAGCAAAAGGACTACTGACTTTTGCAAGAGTTGGGGAATCAAAATGATCACATCTACTCCGGTACATCCTCAAGCGAATGGACAAGCCGAATCCTCGAACAAGATAATAGTCAATAACTTAAAGAAGAGACTGGGAGCCAAAAAAGGAAGATGGGTGGAAGAGTTACCCTTTGTTTTGTGGGCTGATAGGACAACGGTGAAGAATGCAACTGGCCAAACCCCGTTTTCCTTGGTATTTGGAGCAGAGGCGATGATTCCAACAGAAATGACGATACCTACTGCAAGATCTATGCTACAGGATCCTGAACAGAATCCTGAAGTCTTATGTCAGGATTTGGACACTATAGATGAAAAAAGAGATGCAGCAAGGCTAAGGATAGCAGCATATCAACAAAGAATATCCAGAGCATACAATAAGAACATAAGGACTAGGAGATTTCGAATTGGTGATTGGGTGCTGAGAAAGGCTTTTCAAAATACCACTAATCCTGCCGATGGCAAGCTAGCTCCAAAATGGGAAGGACCTTATGAAATCGAGTCAGAAGCAGGGAAAGGAGCATATCGACTCAGGAATGTGGAAGGGGATATGCTACCAAGATCCTGGAATGCAATACATTTGAAGCTCTATTTCAAGTAAGAGTAGAATTTATTTTCTATCTCGGAATGGTATGTGTTCTATCTCCTTAAAATATATTTGTTTATTATCTTGAACCCAATACTGACTTAAGCATCGGAGGGGTGTTAGCCAAGCTAACACCCACCTTAGTTTAGAACTGTTTCGCAGGATATGTTTCAGGATATAGCTCCAGGATATATACCCAGGATGAGTCGAAAGATTAGAGGATTGGCCCCCTCTCTCACGATTAAGGGATCCTGATCCCTTCAAAGGTTTAAAGGTATTCACCTTTCTTTCGAATTGGGTTTAAACACCTCGCCTGGAGCGCAAGTTATCTAGGTGTAGTTCAAGGTAGCGGGACCAGTTCATGTAAAAGTGGCTGACAATTTCGTTACTGTTGGCTATATCCTGGATCCTAAAGGTATATGAGGATTGATCACCCTCTCTCACGAAAGAGTATTTTCATACTCTCAAAGGTTTAAAGGTTTTCACCTTTCTAAGTCTAGGAGTTTATACACTCTCGCCTGTAGCGCATGAAATTCAGGGTTTATCCCCAGATACCAGGGTTTATCCCCAATATGCTAAGGATTCTCTTCGGGATATCAGGGGTTCTGCCCTTGGGCATTCGGAATTCGTTCGAGTCAAAAGGTAAATACATTTGTGTCTTTGTCAAACGCAGGGGATACACATTATTCTAATTCAAAGGATGGATCCAAGTATATAAGTATGCACTGGGGACAAATTTATGATAAAGGATTGGGACTGATTCTCTAAGGATCTCTGGTATGATCTCTCCTTTTTATTTGGATAATTTATAGGTTATATTTCAATATCCCTATTAAGATATCTTTCAGGATATCTCCCAGGATACATTTATGATATGTGTTCCTAAGAATGTTCAAACCAGACGGTTTTCACAAGTAAAATTTGTGTGACAATAACAATAAAGTCAAGAAAGTAGTTATATTATTAACATACCAAAAGATGTGCTCTTAGTTTCACCTCAAAACAAGGCCCATCCACTAAGAGCACTAGTAGTTCATAACCATATTTACCCAACAGTTGAGGGCTTCATCTCAAACCGAGACCCATCCACCTTCAACTGTTGTATTGTTCAAAAAGCATGCAGAAAAGTAAATTGTTTGTGGAACTGCAAACCAACATTCAAATTCAAAAAGGTGGGCTCTGGCCTTGGCACGTATATCCGTCATTGCCCACCTAGGTGCCCTCACATAGGGGCATCACCTTCAACCTTCTCAGACTTCTCCGCTCCAGCATCTTGACCAGCATCCTGCGCAGCATCCTGACCAATGTCCATTTCAGCATCACCTCCAGCGTCCTTCTTCTCTCCAGCTTGGACCACCACCTCCGTTGACTTGGAAGACTCGCCGGCTTCAGCAGGAAGTGGCACAGCTTTGCCTCCGAGCTCCTTCAATTTAGCCACCCAGGATTCGACTGGCCAAGATGGACAAACAAGGCCCGTCTCCTTGGCCTCATAGGCCATTTTGATGCGTGCTTGTAGCAGGGAGACGATAGCAGAAGCCTTGATTCCCTCTCGAAAGCTGATCAAGGCCTGATCATGGTCCATTTGAACGCTGGCAAGTTTGACCTCAGCATCTTGGGTGACCTTCTTCAGCAAGCTTTCATAGTGCCGGCTCTTTGCTTCGGCAATAGCACCTTGGTCAGCAACGGTGCTCTCGAGCTGCTTGATCCTGGCTTCATGAAGTGCCACAGTACCACAAGCGTCATTGTACAAGTGGAGCAAATGCTGGAGGCCCTGTACATTGATCACAGGTATGGGGTTAGAGTGTATGCTGACTAAGACATCCTACCAGGATATCCTGTTAGGATATACGTGCAGGATATATGTGCAGGATATACATGAAGGATATGCGTCAGGATATTACCTTGTTGAGGAAGGATGTCATTGGCTCTAAGGAGTCGGAGAAGCTGAGTTCATCATAGGAGAACCCTTCTGAGCCTGGAGTGCTGACCTCAAGGCCCTTTCTCTTTTTCGCTGCGGAAGCACGGGTTCTTGGATTGGCCTTGGTAGCCGGGAGTGGCTTGGAGCTGGTGGTAGCAGGAGTCTCCTTCTTAACTATGGCTGGAGTTGGATAGCTGTCAAGTTCATCCAGGTCAAGATAGACTGGGACTTTGCTGGAATCTGCACACAGGGAGTAAATTCTAAATCCCTCCTATAAATAACAGATAAGAAGCATATGTGTGCAGGATATCTTGCAGGATCCTTACCAGACATGTTGGCACTTGAAAGAGGACTTGGAGTTGGTGGAGAAGGGTTGAAACTTCTTTCTGCCTCTGGGAGAAGTCTAATGGCGTCTATTCTTTCTTGGGAATTAGCAAGAGGAGGAGCAATCTTCCTGAAATCAGCTGCACAATAGAGAAGATAAATTAGTTCAGGATATGGAACAGGATAAGCGACAGGATCATTCTTAAACCCTAAATCCTACCCTTTCTCAACCATTGTACCGGATATTCCGTCCCACCAGGGATTGAGTCCCTTTTTACAAAGAAAAACTTGGATTGCCAACCATCCTCGTTCCTGGTGGCACGAAGTATCAATGGGTCACCGGAAGTAGAATAAAACAGAAATCTACATGATCCGTGGCATCTAAGTTTGTAAGCCAGGGGGAGATCATGGATGGAAAGATCAGGAATGTGGTTTCTCTTGATCTGGTCAAGAACAGATAAAACACGCCAGAGCATTGGCATTGTTTGGCTAAAAGAGATTTTTGTGATCTTAAAGAATTCGGTGATGAAGTCCGGAAAGGGGAATCGTAGCCCTAGGGTAAAAGGGAAAGCACTAAAGCATATCCACTCGTTGGAGACCATATCTGACCGGATTTCACGGTCAAACGGTCTGAATACGGTTCCTTCCGGGAAGATACCGGAGGATTTTAAGGCTGACAGGTGGGCACTATCAAAGGTACATGCTTCCTTCTCCGGTTCTTGGAGAAGGTTTTGCTGGTAGAACGTAGGGGCCGAGTCACCTGAACTGGATCTTGTTTGGCGCGGCATTTGATCGACTGAATTTTTCGCCGGAGAGAAAAGATGAAGATAAGTATGAAAGATAGAGAGAAAATGTACCTTTTCCTTGTCGATTATGATTAAAAAAGAAGATGAGGATGAGAAGATATAGGGTATGATGAGTAGATATAGGCTGGGTAGTTGCAAACGATTACATCACAGGTCTTATCTCTTAAATGCCTCGGTTTGCGTAAAAAATGTAACCGTTAGTAATGAGGATACTAAACGGTAACATTTTTGGGGACAATTGTTGTGGGCTAATTTCTGAGCTCATATCCTGAGAAATATCTTGGCTTATATCTTGATTAAATAATGTCTGTTCATGTCCGGGGTGCAGATTCAGGGTATTGGTAATATCCTGAATGGTATCCTCAGGATCACTAACGGATTATGTGCAGGTACGTGGGTTAGAAGCTAGCAACGTTCACAAAGACTAATTCTGCGGAAGACTCGGTCCAAACCGTTCAAAGAAAGACGTTGAAGCCTTATTACTCGGTCTATGACGTTCGTGATGGAATATTCGGAGCATCCCATGTTTATAGGGATATTTGTTTGTATTTCGTTACTATAAATAGGAGGAACACCGGATCGAATAGGACACAACAATTTCACTGCAATCACACTCACTACACACCAACACTTGCACTTTCGCAAATTGTACTCTCACACGAATTCATTGTAACACTTAGCGATCTGGTTGATATCCTGCACTGTATCCTGAAGTTTAAAGCAATAAGAAGAACAAGGCAGCTGCGATTGTCAGCTCCCGAGGTTTTATGCCGGTGATCTAGATTGATCAAGGGCTTTCCTCGTACATCTCGTGTCGTTTCCTTTATTTTTTGCTTATTATTTACTCATTGTTTGATCGCAGATACAGCTCAATATCCTGAGCCGTATCCTGAATACTGATTCTCTAAATAACTCAACAAGCACATTTTTTATAAACTTTCTAGCACACTACCTCACATTACTAATTTGATCACTAAATTGCTTAGGTAATTTTTGACCAAAACATTCCTTTTCTCTGACTTGGGCAAAAGCTTCAGCCTCTATCCACTTGGAGAAGTAATCAGTCATAGCTAGCATGAATACTTTTCCACCAGGTGCCTTAGGGAGCTTACCAACTATATCCATACCCCATCTCATAAATGGCCAAGAGGAGGATATAGGATGCAATAATTCAGCTGGTTGATGAAGGATATTGCTGTGTCTCTGTCAAGGATCACATCTTTTAGCATACTCCACAACATCTCTCTTCATGGTTGGCCAGTAGTATCCTGTCCTCAGGATCCTTGAGAATAATGCCCTGCCCCCAGTGTGGTTTCCACAATCTCCTTCATGGAAGTCTTTTAAAACTTCTTGGATTTCAGGATCCTCAATGCATCTCAAGTATGGTCCTGCAAGAGATCGTCTATACAACATATTATTTAAAATTGTGAATTTAGATTCCTTAGATTTGAAAGCCCTAGGGTTTTCTCCTGTAGGAATCTCTCCATGTTGTAAGTATCTCATAATTGGTGAGATCCATGATCCTGATCCTGAATGGGATTGAGTATCCTCACAAGGGATAATTGCAGAATCATTTCCTATCTCCATAGCCTCGTGATCCTCGATAGCCAGGGTCAGGATATGGATAATAGGGATCTTGATATCCTCCGGGATCTTCAAGGATGATCCTAAGTTAGCCAATGCATCAGCCTCTGTATTTTCTTCCCTTGGTACCTGCGTCAAACTAAAGGAAACAAAAGAGAGTGCCAAACTTTTGACTATCTCTAAATATTTGGTTAGCTTTTCACCTTTAACAGCGTAGGATCCATTAAAGTGGTTTGTAATTAACAATGAATCTACATGTACCTCAAGATACCTAATCCCCATTTGCTTTGCAATTTGCAAACCAGCAATTAAGGCTTCATATTCAGCCTCATTGTTAGTGGTTTGGAACTCATAAGCTATAGAGTGGGGTATTATGTCCCCCTGTGGCGATTTTAGTAGTATTCCAAGCCCTGTGCCTTTGACATTTGAGGATCCATCAGTATAGAGTATCCAAGGATCCTTGGTCTCTTCTAGCTGCTGGACTTCTAACTCAGCTTCTTTTTGTAAATCACTACTGAAATCAGCCACAAAGTCAGCTAATGCTTGGGATTTGATGGCTGTCCTAGGCTCATATCTTATATCATATGCACTTAGCTTCATTGCCCACTTAGCCATCCTTCCTGACATCTCTGGTTTCCTGAGGACATTCTTAATTGGAAAATTAGTTTTAACAACAATAACATGAGTTTCAAAATAATGTCTTAGCTTAGTAGATGCCATAATTAATGCAAGAATAAGTTTTTCGAGGTGTGAATACCTGGATTCGGCATCAAGTAAACTTTTACTTACATAGTAGACAGGATGTTGTGTACCTTCATGATCCTTAACAAGGACCGCACTTACTGCTTTTGAGGATACTGCAAGATACAAGGATAGCACATCGCCTTTTTCTGGTTTCATCAAAGCCGGGGCTGAGGATAGGTAATCTTTGAGGGCACTTAAAGCATTTTCATGCTTCTCAGTCCACTCAAATTTCTTGTTCTTCCTTAGGATATCATAGAATTCTTTGCACTTCTCTGAGGATTTGGATATAAATCTGTTCAAAGCTGCTATCCTGCCTGTTAGCTTTTGAACATCCTTAGCATTGGCCGGAGATTTGATGTTCACTATTGCTTTGATTTGTTCCGGGCTAGCTTCAATGCCTCTCTTTGTCACCATATATCCTAAGAATTTACCTGCTTTAACACCAAAGTGACATTTTGAAGGATTAAGTTTCATGTTATATTTGTCAAGGATATCGAATGCTTCCTCCAAGTCCCTTAGGTGATCCTCAGCTTTTATGGATTTTACCACCATATCATCTATGTAAACCTCCATAGTTTGTCCAATCTGATCCTTGAACATCATATTCACCAGCCTTTGATATGTTGCACCTGCATTTCTTAGTCCGAACGGCATAGCAATATAGCAGTATATACCAGTTGGAGTCATGAAGGCTGTATCCTCTTGGTCGGAAGGTTCCATTTGGATTTGTTGGAATCCAGATGAAGCATCCATAAAAGTTAACAGTTCATGACCTGCGGTTGCATCCACCATGGAGTCAATGTGGGGTAATGGGAAAGGATCCTTGGGACATGCCTTATTTAAATCGGTAAAATCGACATATACCCTCCACTTTCCGTTTTTCTTTTGAACAACAACCACATTGGCCAACCATCTTGGATACTTGACCTCCCTAATCATACCTGCCCGGAGCAATTTCTCTACCTCTTCCTGGATAATGGCATTCCTTTCCGGTACAAACTTTCTTCTCCTTTGATGGATTGGTTTGAAGGATCTGTCAATCCCGAGTTTGTGAGTGATTACATCTTTGGATATACCAGTCATGTCTTCGTGTTTCCATGCAAAGGTAGTCTTTCTCCTTTTGAGGAAGGATACGAGATCTTCTTTCATTTCGCCAAGGATCCCTGATCCGATATAGATTTTGGATTCAGGATCCATGAGGATTTCTACCACATCCTGCTCTCTTGCCTCCAAGACATCCCTTGGAGGATACCTTTATTGCTATTTCTCCCTTGACTTCGAGGCTGGTTTCATCGATGAAGTGTAGCAATTCTTAGCCTCCTGCTGATCACTATCAATCTTCACTATTCCCCAAGGACTAGGGAGCTTCACACATTGATGGTAGGTAGATGGGACAGCTTTCATATCGTGTATCCAAGGCCTGCCAAGGATAACATTACAACAAGATAAACAGTCAATAACACAAAATTTTTGATAAGAGTCTAGGCCTTCAATGTATATTGGGAGTTTAATGTCCCCCAGGGTATTCTTAGTTTCGCCACTAAATCCCACGAGCACGGAGGATCTTGGTATGATGTCCGATTCAGGAATACCCATCTTCTTTAGAACATCAAGCTGTATAATGTTCACTGAGCTTCCTCCGTCTATAAGGATCCTGCGGACAAAATGGTTAGAAATGAAAAGAGTAATAACTAAACCATCGTGATGAGGATCCTGGATATCAACACGATCATCCTCATCAAAGGTTATGACTTTTCCTTCGGAGACACTTGATGTTCGAACAGGTCTTTCTCCATTATCCATTTTAGTTTCCTTTGCATGCCTTTTAGCTGCTGAGAAGGATGTGCCGCAAATGTCTGATCCTCCAGAAATAAAGTTTATTACTTGTGCATCTGCTGGAGGGGCCGGAGCCTTCTCGGGGATCCTTTCAGGATCCTGAGTCCTTGACTTTTTTCTTCCCAACAATTCTTTTAGATGCCCCTTGCTCAACAAGTATCCAATTTCCTTTCTTAGTGCAATGCATTCTTCTGTGAGATGCCCAAAATCTTCATGGTATGCACACCACTTTGATTTATCCTTAGTTGCAGCTGGCCTATCATTTTTTCTCGGCCATCTAGCTTTATCGCCTAGGTTCTGCATCGCAAGGATTAGTTCATTGTTATCAACACAAAAACAATATTCAGAAATTGGAGGATAATCCTCATCATCCTCTTCTTGATCAACAGAATGCACGTTCTGGTTATCAGATCTGTTGTAGGATCTGAACTTGTTGTTCCTGAATGAGGATCCTTGCTTATCCTGCTTTGAGGATCCTGCTAACCTCTCCTGGATCCTCTTGTCGTCCTCTAGCCGAATGAACCTAAGTGCTCGTGTTCTTACCTCATCTAAGTTCCCGCATGGTGTCATAACAAGATCATCATAGAACGACGAATCCCTAAGCAATCCCATTTTAAAGGCCTCAACAGCCGTAGCTATATCTAAGTTGGGAATGTCTAAGGATTCTTTACTGAATTTGGTAATGTAATCCCTTAATGATTCATTATGACCCTGGGTTATCCTATATAGATCACTAGTTAATCGTTCAAATTTTCTACTACAAGAAAACTGATTATTAAACAAGTTAACTAGATTAGCAAATGAGGTAATAGAATAGGGAGGAAGACTTAGCAGCCATTTGAGAGCTGATCCAGTAAGAGTGGATCCGAATCCCTTGCACAGGCATGCTTCCTTTAACCTTTCTGGAATTGGATTGATCTCCATCCTCTCCCTGTATTGTGCTATGTGTTCTTCAGGATCCGTCGAACCATCATACAGCTTCATTGTTGGCACATGGAACCTCTTGGGTATCTCAGCATCATAGATTGGTGGGGCAAAACGAGATATCTTGTGGCTCCCATCTGCAATCTCTGGGATAGGTTTGACCACTCCTGGAACACTTGATATCATATCCTTTAGCTTTTGCAATTCTCTGGCCATGGCATGATTGATACCTGGATCCTGCATAAGACCATGGTTAGTAGTATAAGAATTATTAAAAGTGTTACCTCCCATTGGATTCAGATTAGGAAGATTGGATGTTAATCCATATTGTTGGGGCTCTGGAATGATCGAGGGACCAGTAGAAGCATTGGTCTGCATTGGAATAAAATCTCCCTGATGGACATCTGAACTTCCTGTTTGCAAACTCCTCAAGGATCCTGGCATCTGGAAGGATCCCTGAAACTGGGACGATCCTGGAACAAAGGAGGATCCTTGAACCTGGGATGATCCTGGAACAAAGGAGGATCCTTGAACCTGGGATAATCCTGGAACAAAGGAGGATCCTTGAACCTGGGATGATCCTGGAACAAAGGAGGATCCTTGAACCGGGGATGATCCTGGAACAAAGGAGGATCCTTGAATATGGGATGATCCTGGAACAAAGGAGGATCCTTGAACCTGGGATGATCCTGGAACAAAGGAGGATCCTTGAACCTCGTGCACTCCTGAATATCCTCCTGAATTCGTGAGGGATCCCATATGCTGAGGATATGATCCCGCTGGCTGGAAATATGAACCTGATGCCTGGGTCACTGTTGTTGTTCCGTAGTGCACTCCTTTTGGTCCACCCACATATTGAACATCTGGAACCACTGATGGCTGGGAAGTAATCACCGGAGTATCAAAATTCAAAGATTTTGGCACCAGTGGGGAATGATCCTCTGCCGTTTTCTTTTGTTTCTTGAGATCTCCGATTTCTTTGAGAATCCTTTAATTGGTCTTATCCTGTTGCCGTATCTGATCCTTCATCTGCAAAATCAAAGTAAACATGTCACTAGTAGTGGGAGTGTAAGAAGCAGAAGAAGTTGGAGGTTTTGAGAAAATGGGAGTTGGTTTCTTCGCAGCATTCTCAGCATTCTTCTGGGATCCAGAAGGTGGTGGAGGCAAAGGGGGAAGGCCTTGTGAAGAAGTGAATGAGGGCATCAAATTTGAAGCATTCTTCGCTGAGGAAGCCATTTGCTCGGTGAACTGAAATGAGCACAGAAATGCGAATTTTTCTAAGGATGAAGCACCAATTGCCCCACGGTGGGCGCCAAACTGTTTTGGTCAAAAAATCTGATGAGGATATTGCAACCAAACTTTCTATTACGGGCTATGATGCTAATAATGTAGAACAATGACAAGGATCACTTCAATGTAAATTGCACAAACGACACAAGGATTTATACGGGGAAAAAGCCCTTGATCAAGAGTTGATCTCCGGCACAAAAAACCCCGGGTGATGGAAACTACCGATCACCAAGCTCAAATAAATGAATAAATGTTTACAACTTCGGATAGTAACGAGCTAGGTACAAGGATCACTATCGTCGAGAGCTTCAAGTGTGCGAGTATATGAGAGTGTATAGCTGAAAATGGCTAAGTGTTCTAATTCTAGCTCGTTACCCCTTTTTAAAATAGAAGTTAACTACAATAACTAACTATCCGACTTTTGTGCCAAGCTCCCACGTTCTCCACAACGTCCATTTTTGGTCAATCGTGTGCGAAATGCCCGTGGAATATTCCTTAGTACCGTTGCCAAGACCAAG
Source organism: Helianthus tuberosus (assembly GCA_030545235.1). Lineage (NCBI taxonomy): Eukaryota > Viridiplantae > Streptophyta > Magnoliopsida > Asterales > Asteraceae > Helianthus > Helianthus tuberosus. Next base: position 21,564,884 of record CM060383.1, read on the forward strand.
TCAAGCTTGTTACTCCTGCGAAATAATACAAAACACAAACAAACAATCGTCAGTACGAGGATCCTTAAAGTGATCCATGATCCTGATCCTGAAGCTCTTCTGAGGATCACTATCTGTCACAGAAGTAAGGATCATTAATTAGGATAACGAATAAGGATCACTAATTGTTAGAAAATCCCCCCTAACACTTTTAAGGGTTAGTCTTTTGTTAATAAATAAAATCTTAACCTTTTGTCGCTTATCTTGTGTTGTTATCCTTTTGTTTCTTTAATTCTCCTTTGTTTTGATGCATATTTATTGAATAAACAATTTTGAATAAGTCAGATTGAAAATGTTTAGGACATGATCCACGATCAAATATCCTATAGTTAACGAATCCCAAAAAGCAATATATTTTAAGGATCACAAGTCTAGTTGTCAAATTTTAAGGGTTATTCAAATAAATAATGAATAGAATTAAAAATAGTTAAGGATCGTACCTGAGGATCCAAGTTAGGATCCTAACCATAATAAGGATAACTATAAGATAAACCTTAGAGAGGAGTAAGGATCAAGGATCCCTAGTTGCTTATCTTCAAGGACCTGAAATAGATCATAACTTGGGACTAAGCCAATATAAGATAAGAGTTAGCAACTGGGGACAAGCCCAAGGATAACTGGGGACAAGCCCAAGGATCGTATGTAAACTGGAGTATGGCCCTAACTGGCGACTATCCAAACTTAGTGACATGAAAATGCCAAAACCTTAGCTAACGTGAAAACGTTAGAAACCTTAGGAACGGATGTATGGTACGTCTACCATTATACTTAGGATCCTAGGTATAGCCAGTACAATGGAATTATCAGCCCCTAAAGCGAGTACTAGTCCCACTGCCTTGAACTATACCAGGATCATCATGCGCTACAGGCGGAACTGGGGTCAAGCCCAAATAACTGGGGTTAAACCCAAAGGACGGATTGCTTCTGCAGATAACCAATGTTATGCTAAGGATACCTGAACTTTCAAAACTTAAAATCACGTGAGATATGGACAAAGGATACATGATCCTTATCCTTATATGAGAAAATAAAGAAATGAAATAGTTCAAGATTAGGATATTACCAAAGTAAGGATCACTGATACTTAAAGGATCCTTCAAGGATACTTCCCACGTAAGGATCATCTGTGCTATGAGGATCCTGCTCACATGAAATATTTCTTCAAATGGACAGCATTCCAAGCTCTTGGTAGCAAATCACCTTCCATGGTTAGCAATCTATATGCCCCCTTTCCTGCTTCAGCTTCAATCAAATAAGGGCCTTCCCATTTTGGAGCCAATTTTCCATCAGCAGGATTGGTGGTATTCTGAAATGCTTTCCTTAATACCATATCTCCGACTTGAAACTTCCTTGTTAGGGGAGGATTTTCTAACAATTAGTGATCCTTATTCGTTATCCTAATTAATGATCCTTACTTCTGTGACAGGTGGTGATCCTCAGAGGAGCTACAGGATCAGGATCATGGATCACTTTAAGGATCCTCGTACTGACGATTGTTTATTTATGTTTTGTATTACCTCGCAGGAATAACAAGCTTGACCTAGTCTTGGCGACATTCCTGGAGAATATTCCCAAATTATCCCGCACGTGCTTGGCCAAAAATGGACGTTGTGGAGAACGTGGGAGCTTGGCACAAAAGTCGGATAGTTAGTTTTAGTAGTTAACTTCTATTTTAAAAGGGGTAACGAGCTAGTAGAAAAACACTTAGTCATTTTCAGCTACACACACTCATATACTTGCACACTTGAATCTCTCGACGAACATTCATTCATTTTCACTCACTTATACACATTTCACGATAGTGATCCTTGTACCTAGCTCGTTACTATCCGAAGTTGTAAACATTTATTCATTTATTTGAGCTTGGTGATCGGTAGTTTCCATCACCCGGGGTTTTTTGTACCGAATATCAACTCTTGATCAATGGCTTTTTCCCCGTATAAATCCGTGTGTCATTTGTGCAATTTACATTGAAGTGATCCTTGTTATTGATATACACAATTAGCATCATACCCCGTAACAAAGAGTTTGGTTGCAATATCCTCAACAGATTTTCTGACCAAAACATTCCTGATCCTGACATTTTTGTTGTAAGCACCAGCCATTCTTTGTTGATAACTGGCCATCCTTATCCTAGCTATATCCCTGATTTCTTCAATAGTATCCAGGTCTTGAGCCAAGTTCTCATCATTTTCCTCAGGATCACGGGTACTTGTTCTAGCAGTTGGAACCACCATTTCTGTTGGGATCACTGATTCTGCCCCAAATACCAAAGAGAATGGTGTTTGACCAGTAGCATTCTTAGGGGTTGTCCTATCAGCCCAAAGCACATAAGGTAGTTCTTCTGCCCATTTCCCTTTCTTGGATCCAAGCTTCTTCTTCAAATTGTTGATGATGATCTTGTTGGATGATTCTGCTTGACCATTAGCTTGTGGGTGGACTGGTGTTGATGTTATCATCTTAATCCCCCAGCTGTCACAAAAGTTAGTGGTTCTGCCCCCAATGAACTGGGAACCATTATCACATATAATTTCAGAAGGAATTCCAAATCTAGTTATAATATCTCTTTTAATGAAGGATATAACTTCCTTTGCTCTGACTTGGGCAAAAGCTTCAGCCTCTATCCACTTGGAGAAGTAATCAGTCATAGCAAGCATGAATACTTTTCCACCAGGTGCCTTAGGGAGCTTACCAACTATATCCATCCCCCATCTCATAAATGGCCAATAGGAGGATATAGGATGCAATAATTCAGCTGGTTGATGAAGGATATTGCTGTGTCTCTGACAAGGATCACATCTCTTAGCATACTCCACAGCATTTCTTTTCATGGTTGGCCAATAGTATCCTGTCCTCAGGATCCTTGAGAATAATGCCCTGCCCCCAGTGTGGTTTCCACAATCTCCTTCATGGAAGTCTTTTAAAACTTCTTGGATTTCAGGATCCTCAATGCATCTCAAGTATGGTCCTGCAAGAGATCGTCTATACAATATATTATTTAGAATTGTGAATTGAGATACCTTAATTTTGAAAGCCCTAGGGTTTTCTCTTGTAGGAATCTCTCCATGCTGTAAGTATCTCATGATTGGTGAGATCCATGATCCTGATCCTGAATGGGATTGAGTATCCTCACTAGGGATAATTGCAGAATCATTTCCTATCTCCATAGCCACGTGATCCTCGATAGCCGGGGTCAGGATATGGATAATAGGGATCTTGATATCCTCAGGAATCTTCAAAGATGATCCTAAGTTAGCCAATGCATCAGCTTCTGTATTTTCTTCCCTTGGTACCTGTGTCAAACTAAAGGAAACAAAGGAGAGTGCCAAATTTTTTACTATCTCTAAATATTTGGTTAGCTTTTCACCTTTAACAGCATAGGATCCATTAAAGTGATTTGTAATTAATAATGAATCTACATGTACCTCAAGATACCTGATCCCCATATGCTTTGCAATTTGCAAACCAGCAATTAAGGCTTCATATTCAGCCTCATTGTTAGTGGTCTGGAACTCACAAGCTATAGAGTGGGGTATTATGTCCCCCTGTGGCGATTTTAGTAGTATTCCAAGCCCTGTGCCTTTGATATTTGAGGATCCATCAGTATAAAGTATCCAAGGATCCTTGGTCTCCTCTAACTGCTGGACTTCTAACTCAGCTTCTTTTTGTAAATCACTACTGAAATCAGCCACAAAGTCAGCTAATGCTTGGGATTTGATGGCTGTCCTAGGCTCATATCTTATATCATATGCACTTAGCTTCACTGCCCACTTAGCCATCCTTCCTGACATCTCTGGTTTCCTGAGGACATTCTTAATTGGGAAATTAGTTTTAACAACAATAACATGAGTTTCAAAATAATGCCTCAACTTAGTAGATGCCATAATTAATGCAAGAATAAGCTTTTCAAGGTGTGAATACCTGGATTCGGCATCAAGTAAACTTTTACTTACATAATAGACAGGATGTTGTGTACCTTCGTGATCCTTAACAAGGACCGCACTTACTGCTTTTGAAGATACTGCAAGATATAAGGATAGCACATCGCCTTTTTCTGGTTTCATCAAGGCCGGGGCTGAGGATAGGTAATCTTTGAGGGCTCTTAAAGCATTCTCATGCTTCTCAGTCCACTCAAATTTCTTGTTCTTCCTTAGGATATCATAGAATTCTTTGCACTTCTCTGAGGATTTGGATATAAATATGTTCAAAGCTGCAATCCTGCCTGTTAGCCTTTGAACATCCTTAGCATTGGCCGGAGATTTGATGTTCACTATAGCTTTGATTTGTTCCGGGCTAGCTTCAATGCCTCTCTTTGTCACCATATATCCTAAGAATTTACCTGCTTTAACACCAAAGTGACATTTTGAAGGATTAAGTTTCATGTTATATTTGTCAAGGATATCGAATGCTTCCTCCAAGTCCCTTAGGTGATCCTCAGCTTTTATGGATTTTACCACCATATCATCTATGTAAACCTCCATAGTTTGTCCAATCTGATCCTTGAACATCATATTCACCAGCCTTTGATATGTTGCACCTGCATTTCTTAGTCCGAACGGCATAGCAATATAGCAGTATATACCAGTTGGAGTCATGAATGTTGTATCCTCTTGATCGGATGGTTCCATTTGGATTTGTTGAAATCCAGATGAAGCATCCATAAAAGTTAACAGTTCATGACCCGCAGTTGCATCCACCATGGAGTCAATGTGGGGTAATGGGAAAGGATCCTTGGGACATGCCTTATTTAAATCGGTAAAATCGACACATACCGTCCACTTTCCGTTTTTCTTTTGAACAACAACCACATTGGCTAACCATCTTGGATACTTGACCTCTCTAATCATACCTGCCCGGAGCAATTTCTCTACCTCTTCTTGGATAATGGCATTTCTTTCCGGCAAACTTTCTTCTCCTTTTATGGATTGGTTTGAAGGACCTGTCAATGCCAAGTTTGTGAGTGATTACATCTTTAGATATGCCTGTCATGTCTTCATGTTTCCATGCAAAGGTGGTCTTTCTCCTTTTGAGGAAGGATACGAGGTCTTCCTTCATATCGCCAAGGATCCCTGATCCAATATAGATTTTGGATTCAGGATCATGAGGATCCATGAGGATTTCTATCACATCCTGCTCTCTTGCCTCCAAGAGATCCCTTGGAGGATACTTTGATTGCTATTGCTCCCTTGACTTCGAGGCTGGTTTCATCGATGAAGTATAGCAATTCTTAGCCTCCTGCTGATCACTATCAATCTTCACTATTCCCCAAGGACTAGGGAGCTTCACACATTGATGGTAAGTAGATGGGACTGCCTTCATATCGTGTATCCAGGGCCTACCAAGGATAACATTACAACAAGATAAACAGTCAATAACACAAATTTTTTTATAAGAATGTAGGCCTTCGATGTATATTGGGAGCTTAATGTCCCCCAGGGTATTCTTAGTTTCGCCAGTAAATCCCACGAGCACGGAGGATGTTGGTATGATATCTGATTCAGGGATACCCATCTTCTTTAGAACATCAAGCTGGATAATGTTCACTGAACTTCCTCCGTCTATAAGGATCCTGCGGACAAAATGGTTAGAAATGAAAAGAGTAATAACTAAACCATCGTGATGAGGATCCTGGATATCAACACGATCATCCTCATCAAAGGTTATGACTTTTCCTTCGGAAACACTTGATGTTCGAACGGGTCTTTCTCCACTATCCAATTTAGTTTCCTTTGCATGCCTTTTAGCTGCTGAGAAGGATGTGCCACAAATGTCTGATCCTCCAGAAATAAAGTTTATTACTTGTGCATCTGCTGGAGGGGCTGGAGCCTTCTCAGGGATCCTTTCAGGATCCCGAGTCCTTGACTTTTTTCTTCCCAACAATTCTTTCAGATGCCCCTTGCTCAACAAGTATCCAATCTCCTTTCTTAGTGCAATGCATTCTTCCGTGAGATGCCCAAAATCTTCATGGTATGCACACCACTTTGATTTATCCTTGTTTGCAGCTGGCCTATCATTCTTTCTGGGCCATCTGGCTTTATCACCTATATTCTGCATCGCAAGGATTAGTTCATTGTTATCAACAGAAAAACAATATTCAGAAATTGGAGGATAATCCTCATCATCCTCTTCTTGTTCAACAGCATGCACATTCTGGTTATCAGATCTGTTATAGGATCTGAACTTGTTCTTGAATGAGGATCCTTGCTTATCTTGCTTTGAGGATCCTGCTAACCTCTCCTGGATCCTTTTGCCATCCTCTAGCCGGATGAATCTGAGTGCCCGGGTTCTTACCTCATCTAGGTTCCTGCATGGTGTCATAACAAGATCATCATAGAACAATGAATCCCTAAGTAATCCCATTTTGAAGGCCTCAACAGCCGTGGCTATATCCAAGTTGGGAATGTCTAAGGATTCTTTACTGAATTTGGTAATGTAATCTCTTAATGATTCATTATGACCCTGGGTTATCCTATATAGATCACTAGTTAATCGTTCGAATTTTCTACTACAAGAAAACTGATTATTAAATAGGTTAACTAGATTAGCAAATGAGGTAATAGAGTAGGGGGGAAGACTTAGCAGCCATTTGAGAGCTGATCCAGTAAGAGTGGATCCGAATCCCTTGCACAGGCATGCTTCCTTTAACCTTTCTGGGATTGGATTGTTCTCCATCCACTCCCTGTATTGTGCTATGTGTTCTTCAGGATCTGTTGAACCATCATACAGCTTCATAGTTGGGACATGGAACCTCTTGGGTATCTCAGCATCACAGATTGGTGGTGCAAAACGAGATATCCTGTGGCTCCCATCTGCAATCTCTGGGATAGGTTTGACCACCCCTGGAACACTTGATATCATATCCTTCAACTTTTCCAACTCTCTGGCCATGGCATGATTGATACCTGGATCCTGCATAAGGCCATGGTTAGTAGCATAGGAATTATTAAAAGTGTTACCTCCCATTGGATTCAAATTAGGAAGAATGGATGTTAATCCATATTGTTGGGGCTCTGGAATGATCGAAGGACCGGTAGAAGCATTGGTCTGCATTGGAATAAAATCTCCCTGATGGACATCTGAACTTCCTGTTTGCAAACTCCTCAAGGATCCTGGCATCTGGAAGGATCCATGAAACTGGGAGGATCCTGGAACAAAGGAGGATCCTTGAACCTGGGATGATCCTGGAACAATAGAGGATCCTTGAACCTAGGATAATCCTGGAACAAATGAGGATCCTTGAACCTGGGATGATCCTGGAACAAAGGAGGATCCTTGAACCTGGGATGATCCTGGAACAAAGGAGGATCCTTGAACCTGGGATGTTCCTGGAACAATGGAAGATCCTTGAATCTGCTGCTTTCCTGAGTAACCTCCTGAATTCATGAAGGTTCCCATATGCTGAGGATAGGATCCTGCTGGCTAGAAGTATGGACCTAATGCCTGGGTCACTGTTGTTGTTCCGTAGTGCACTCCTTTTGGTCCACCCACATATTGAACATCTGGAGCCATTGATGGCTGAGAAGTAATCACCGGAGTATCGAAATTCAAAGATCTGGGCATCAGTGGAGAATGATCCTCTGCCGATCTCTTCTGTTTCTTGATGTCTCCAATTTCTCTAAGAATCCTCTCATTAGTCTTATCCTGCTGCTGTATATGCTCCTTCATCTGCAAAATCAGAGTAAATAAGTCACTAGTAGTGGGAGTATAAGAAGCAGAAGAAGTTGGAGGTTTTGAGAAAATGGGAGTTGGTTTCTTCGCAGCATTCTCAGCATTCTTCTGGGATCCAGAAGGTGGTGGAGGCAAAGGTGGAATGCCCTGAGATGAATTGACCGCAGACATTGCAGTAGAGGTATTTTTCAATGATGAAGCCATGTATTTGTATGCAATGAACCGGAATGATCACCAACAGAAAAACTTCTTAGGAATGAAGCACCAATTGCCCCACGGTGGGCGCCAAACTGTTTTGGTCAAAAAATCTGATGAGGATAATGCAACCAAACTCTTTGTTTCGGGGAATGATGCTTTAAATGTGGAACAGTGATGAGGATCACTTCAATGTAAATTGCACAAAAGACATAAGGATTTATACGGGGAAAAAGCCCTTGATCAAGAGTTGATCTTCGGCACAAAAAACCCCGGGTGATGGAAACTACCGATCACCAAGCTCTAATAAATCAATAAATGTTTACAACTTCGGATAGTAACGAGCTAGGTACAAGGATCACTAGTGTGAAATGTGTAAAAATGAGTGAAAACTAATAAGTGTTCGTCGAGAGCTTCAAGAGTGCGATTATACGAGAGTGTGTGTAGCTGAAAAATGACTAAGTGTTCTAATTCTAGCTCGTCACCCCTTTAAAAATAGAAGTTAGCTACAATAACAAACTATCCGACTTTTGTGCCAAGCTCCCACGTTCTCCACAACGTCCATTTCCAGTCAAACGTGTGCGAAATACCCGTGGAATATTCCATAGTAACGTTGCCAAGACCAAGTCAAGCTTGTTACTCCTGCGAAGTAATACAAAACACAAACAAACAATCGTCAGTATGAGGATCCTTAAAGTGATCCATGATCCTGATCCTGAAGCTCTTCTGAGGATCACTATCTGTCACAGAAGTAAGGATCATTAATTAGGATAACGAATAAGGATCACTAATTGTTAGAAAATCCTCCCCTAACACCTTCTTTCTTGAATCTCTTTTAGTTTGCTCAATACTTTTCATGGCACCACGAACGAAATCCCGATCGGACCGACCGGCCTCAGCCCTCGTAAGTCAAAACCTTATTCGCAACCCATCAAAGGAAGTCTGCTGTTTCAACAATGCCGACATCGCTGCTCTGAAAGATTCCGGTGCCTTCCCCACCGGAACAGTCTTTCGCCCTTTCGACCGGGAAGCCCGATCGGACGCGTCATCCAACGAGTGGGTTTGTTTTTTCGCTTACCCTTTCTCTCTTGGACTCCGGTACCCGTTTCCACCCTTTATCTCTAGCTTTTTCGACCTCACCGGCCTTAGTTACGCCCAGATTATGCCAATGGTCTGGCGAGTCTTGATGGTGCTAGATCAAATCAAGTCTCGTCATTTTTCCAACCTGTTTATTGAAGACCTCCCTATAGCATACCGGTTGAGATCCCATGGCGATCATCATTTTCTTCTGTTTTCTACCTCCAAGAACCCTTTGGTTCTTAAGGCCTCCAAGAACGAGGATCGATGGCGACGAAAATTCTTTTTCGTAAAAAGAGACTCTATTGATAAGGGTTTCGATCTACCGGTTAAATGGTTAACCAAGGGTAGGATTTAGGGTTTTAGGAATATCCCCAATTATATCTTCAAACTGTATCCCGGACTTATATCCTGATGTTTTTATGCAGCGAATTTCAGAGATTTAGTGCCTCCCAGTGCAGAATCCGAATCCAAGATCGAAGAAATCTATCGACTTCCTGTCAGTGAAAGAACTTTCTCCCTGTCTCTCACAGATTCAAGCCAGAAATCAAGCTCAGAGATGTCTGGTAAGCACATTCTCAGTAGTTACATATATTCTAAATCAATCATTTTTCAAAAGTATGATGAGTTCAAGAACATCTCCCCTCATGCAGTACCGGTTGTCAACCTTGAAGGTTTCCAACTTGACGAGTTGGATTGCTACTCCAGTCTCAAACCCATCAAACAAGAATCCAAGCCAAAGCCGTCAGCTACACCAAAGCCTACCTCCTCGAAGACTGTTTCTGCTCCCAAAGGCCCTCCGGCATCCAGGACCCGGGCATCCAGCTCTCGGAAGAGAAAGGAGACGGACTCCCCAGCTGTTTCTGAAACATTCTCTCTCGAGAATCATGGGTTCAACGAAGCCACCTCATTCCTCAAACAGGTAGAATTTTCTTTTCGATATCCTGCACAAGTATGTTAGTCCTTATCCTGCTTATTTTTTACATCAATACCTGTGTCTTTATCGATAGGGTCTGGATCGTCTTATGCACTTGTATGAAGACGCTTGCGGGCTTAACAAGATGTTGGAAATCAAGCTGGAGAAAGCTGAGGCCACCATAGCTGACCAAGGAACCATTGCAGCTGCTAAATCCCAGCATTATAAAGACAAATACAAGGCAATGATCCGGGATCACCAGGCTACTCTCCACAAAGCCAACGAGGATGCTCAAGCCAAACTAGATGCCGCCCTCCTCCAATACCAGCAGAATATGAGTTCATATCGGGATAGCCTCAAAGCATCCGTGGTCGTCTCTCTCCTCCAAGCCAGGATAAGGATGGCTTACGAAGCCAGGGATATGGGCTTAGAATGCCCCTCCTGGAATATAAAGGCTTGGGAGGAGAAACTACAGGGCCTCGGAGGTCACCCCGTTGCTCATCCTGCAAAACATACTGGTGAAGAGCCTTCTAAGGCGGCAGAGGAAGCGGCCAATGCTGGTGATGATGCCGAGAAGAATCCTGAGGTTGATGCTGGTGCGAACACTGGGAAGGAGGTTGCTGTTCAAGAGGGTGCTGCCCCTTAGGCAGCGGAGTGGGCGATGATGGATATACGTGCCAAGGCCGGAGCCAACTTTTAAATTTCATGGTTGTGGTTGCATAAACAATTTACTTTTCCTGTCTTCGAACAATTTACATTTCCTGCACTAGAACAATGTGATGACCAAAGGTGGATAGGTCCTAGGTTTTAGGACGAAGCCCTTGGTCATCAATTAGTATAACTCATTTTGAATGCGATAACGGTTGTAGGTGGACAGGTCCTGTTTTGAGATATATCCTGCAACCGTTACACAAGTATGGTAAAAACTAATTGTGCTTTTGGCGGATGGGCCTCGGTTTGAGGTGAAACCAAAAGCACAACTTTTGACTTGTTAATAATATAACTATCTTTTGACTTATTTGCTGTTGCCTTGCATTACTTAGTGTAACTCTTAACTTAGTAAAATTTTGTATTATTATCTTATGAAAATATCCTGATCAATATGCTCAGCGATATATTGTAAAAACTTTTTATTAGATAGAACTTCCAAACATTCCTTCAACTTTGTAGAAAGTTTTTGAAAAACAATCTATTTTTCCAAAACCAGTTTATAATAATACTTAAATGATCAAAATTCCAAACTAATACTAGTTTCAAACACCTTAATCAAATATCCTGAAAAGGACTTTGAGAATATATCAGGATACTTGACCTTTTATAAAACATAGTGTTACTAAAAACTTAGATGATGTTTACAAAGGAAAGATCATACCCGGAGTAGTATATAACCCTATTATCAAACCTCAATCTCCTTGCAACTTTTCCAATGAAGATGTCCCCTGTGTGAGATATTTAGCATACTAGTTCCGAGCTTTAGCCTTTGAGCTTTACATCACTGCCTTGGTAGGAATGTCCCCTGTGTACAATGTCTTCAAATACTTAGAAATCTTCTGAATGTCAATTTCCATCGTACAGGCAATTTTTTAGGTCCCAAGGGTAAAACCCAAGGATGTACTGGAGATAAATCCCTTGTATCCTGGGGAAAATCCCAAATTTTCATGCGCTACAGGCGGGAGTGTATAAACTCCAAGACTTAGAAAGGTGAAAACCTTTAAACCTTAGAGAGTATGAAAATACCCTTTCGTGAGAGAGGGTGATCAATCCTCATATACCTTTAGGATTCAGGATATAGCCAACAGTAACGAAATTGTCAGCCACTTTTACATGGACTGGTCCCGCCACCTTGAACTATCCCTGAATAACTTGCGCTCCAGGCGGGGTGTTTAAACCCAATTCGGAAGAAAGGTGAATACCTTTAACCCTGTGAAGGGATCAGGATCCCTTGTACGTGAGAGAGGGGGCCAATCCTCTAATCTTCCGAAATATCCTGAGTGAGCATCCCGAAGCTATATCCCGAAGCATATACTGCAAAACATCCTTAAACTAAGGTGGGTGTTAGCCTGGCTAACACCCCTCCGATGCTTAAGTTAGTATTGGGTTACAAAGAACAAATTAAACCAAACATATTTAAAAAAGGTAGAACTCATACCATCCTGAGTTAGAAATTAAATTCTAAACTCACTTGAAATAGAGCTTAAGGTGTATAGCATTCCAAGACCTCGGTAGCATATCCCCTTCTATATTCTTGAGTCTGTATGCTCCTTTCCCTGCTTCTGATTCAACTTCATATGGTCCTTCCCATTTTGGAGCTAACTTGCCATCGGCAGGATTGGTAGTATTCTGAAAAGCCTTTCTTAACACCCAATCTCCAACTTTAAATCTTCTGGTCCTAATATTCTTGTTATATGCCCTGGATATTCTCTGTTGATATGCAGCCATCCTTAGCCTTGTCGCGTCTCTCTTCTCATCTATAGTGTCTAAATCCTGACTCAAGGCTTCAGGATTCTGCTCAGGATTACTTAGGGTAGATCTTGCAGTAGGTATTGTCATTTCCGTTGGAATCATTGCTTCTGCTCCAAATACCAAGGAAAACGGGGTTTGGCCTGTTGCATTCTTTACCGTTGTCCTATCAGCCCACAAAACAAAGGGTAATTCTTCTGCCCATCTCCCTTTTTTGGCTCCAAGCCTTTTCTTTAAGTTATTGACAATTATCTTGTTTGAGGATTCTGCTTGTCCATTTGCTTGAGGATGTACCGGAGTAAATGTGATCATTTTGATCCCCCAACTCTTGCAAAAGTCAGTAGTTCTCTTGCTTATAAACTGAGAACCATTGTCACAGATTATCTCAGCTGGTACTCCGAATCTGGTCAGGATATTCCTCTTTATGAAGGATACTACTTCTTGGTCTCTATCTTGAACAAATGCTTCAGCTTCAACCCACTTAGAGAAATAATCCGTCATTGCTAGCATAAAGACTTTTCCTCCCGGAGCTTTTGGTAACTTTCCCACTATATCCATACCCCACTTCATAAACGGCCAAGGGGAAACAATAGGATATAATGGTTCAACAGGTTGATGCAGTATGTTACTATGTCTTTGACATGCGTCACATCTTCGAGCATATTCTGCGGCGTCTTTTCTCATTGTTAGCCAATAATATCCTGTCCTTAATACTTTTGAGAATAACGACTTGCCCCCAGTATGGTTACCACAATCCCCTTCATGTATATCCTGAAGTACTTCTTTGGCTTCAGGATCTTCCAAGCACCTCAAATACGGTCCTGCAAGAGATTTCTTGTATAAAATATTATTTATAACAGTGAATCGTGATACCTTCATCCTAAATGCCTTAGGATTTTCATTTCCAGGGATGTGTCCTTCTTTAAGATATCTCATGATTGGAGCCGTCCAGGATTTAGGATCCTCTTCAGGATGCTCTGCTCCAGGATCCTGAATACCCGCTACTTCTTTATCCTGAGGATTCGTTGCAGGATATAAGACATGTAATATTGGTATTTGGGTCCCTTCAGGTATCCTGATCGATGATCCCAAATTTGCTAAGGCATCCGCTTCAGCATTATCCTCCCTTGGTACCTGTTCAAGTATAAAAACATCGAAATATCCTGCTAATTTTTTGAGAATATCGAGATATTCGATTAATTTCTCACCCTTAACTGCATAGGATCCATTAAAATGGTTAGTAATTAACAAAGAGTCAACATATACTTGCAAATTTTTGATACTCATACTCTTAGCCAACTCTAATCCTGCAATTAAAGCCTCATACTCTGCTTCATTATTAGTAGCAGGAAATTCACACCTAATAGCCTGGGGTAATATGTCCCCCTGTGGCGATTTTAGTAGTATTCCTAATCCTACTCCTCTTACATTAGATGCACCATCAGTATATAATGTCCAGGATCCTAAGGATTCTCCTAACTGTTAAACTTCTAGGTCTACCTCATCCTGAATATCACTACTGAAATCAGCCACAAAGTCAGCTAAAGCCTGAGATTTTATGGCATTTCTAGGTTCATATACTAAATCATAAGCACTTAGCTTTACTGACCACTTGGCCATCCTGCCTGACATCTCTGGTTTCCTAAGTACATTTTTAACAGGATAATTTGTTTTAACATGAATCCTATGTGTCTCAAAGTAATGTCTAAGTTTCGTTGATGCCATGACTAATGCTAGTATTAATTTTTCTAAATGAGAATACCTAGTTTCAGCATCTAACAAACTTTTACTAACATAATAAACAGGATATTGCTGACCTTCATGATCTTTTATAAGAACGGCACTTACAGCATTCCCTGATACAGCAAGGTATAGGGATAGTGGTTCACCATTTTCAGGCTTCATCAATAGAGGTGCGGTTAAGAGATATCGTTTCAAATCCTGCAAGGCTACTTCATGCTTCTCCCCCCATTCGAATCTTTTGTTCTTCTTCAGGATATCATAAAAATCTTTGCACTTCTCTGAGGATCTCGAGATAAACCTGTTTAAAGCTGCTACTCGGCCTGTCAATCTTTGTACGTCCTTCATATTTGAGGGTGATTTTATATCTAGGATAGCTTTGATCTGCCCTGGGCTTGCTTCTATCCCCCTTTTTGTCACCATATATCCAAGAAACTTTCCTGCCCCCACTCCGAAATGGCATTTAGCAGGATTCAGCTTCATGTTGTATCGATCCAGGATATCAAATGCTCCCTTGATATCCTAGAGGTGATCCTCAGCCTTTTTAGATTTCACCACCATATCATCGATATATACCTCCATGGTGTCCCCGAGTTTGTCTTTGAACATCATGTTTACCAATCTTTGGTATATTGCACCTGCATTTTTCAAACCAAAAGGCATAGCTGTATAACAATAAATACCTGTTGGTGTCATGAAGGCAGTATCCTCCTGGTCAGAAGGCTCCATTTGGATCTGTTGAAATCCTGAGGATGCGTCCATGAAGGTCAGCATTTCATGCCCGGCAGTGGCATCTACCATTGCATCAATGTGGGGAAGAGGAAATGGGTCTTTAGGACAAGCTTTGTTCAAGTCTGTGTAGTCTACACAAACTCTCCATTTCCCATTTTTCTATTGTACTATAACCACGCTTGCTAGCCACCTTGGGAACTTAACCTCTCTGATCATCCTGGACTTTAATAATCTCTCAACTTCCTCCTGGATAATCGTGTTCCGCTCAGGAGCAAACTTCCTTCTTTTTTGCTGCACAGGCTTGAATGATTTATCAATTCCAAGCTTGTGAGTGATAATATCTTTGGATATGCCTGTCATATCCTCATGCTTCCATGCAAACGTCGACATCCTGCATTTCAAAAAGTTAATTAATTGTTCTTCAATATCCTGAGGGATATTGGTCCCTACGAGCACCGAAATATCGGGATTATCCTGGTCCAGGATAATTTTCTTCACATCCTGCTCCGGATCCTCCATGATATCCTGGGCCCGCGTCTTTAATTGCTATGCTGCACTAGGTTTGGTTGAGGATTTCATCGAGGATGAGTAGCATTCTTTCGCCTCCTGCTGATCACTATCAACTTTGACAACTCCCCAAGGGGTAGGTATCTTGATGCATTGGTGATATGTTGATGGCACGGCCTTCATATCGTGAATCCATGGTCTTCCCAATATGATGTTATAGCAGGATAGAGAATCCATTACACAGAAATGTTGTATCGAGTTGACTCCTTCAACGTATACTGGCAACTTTATCTCTCCCACTGTGTTTCTAGCCTTTCCACTGAACCCAACAAGCACGGTAGACTTTGAAGTGATATCCATTGGAGATACATTCATTCTCTTCAGAGTTTCTAGTTGGATTATGTTGACGGAGCTGCCATTATCAACCAATATCTTTGTCAGTTGTGAGGGTAGTCATCCTGACAGGTTTGTCTCCCCTTTCGGCCTTAGCTTCCTTTGCATGTCTCTTTGCTGCCGAATACGAAGTCCCACAAATGTCGGATCCTCCCGAAATGAAGTTGATTATCTTGGCATCGGCGGGAGGTGATGCTGCTCGCTCAGGATCCTTCTCAGTATCCTGACCCTTATTCTTCTTTCTTCCTAAGAGATCTTTCAGATATCCCTTGCTTAGAAGATAGCTTATTTCTTTCCTTAGAGCAATGCAATCCTCAGTTACATGTCCGAAATCTTCGTGGAAAGCACACCATTTTGACTTATCTTTCTAGTCAGCCTTTTGTTGATTCTTTCGAGGCCACCTAGCCTTGTCTCCTAGACCCTGCATGGCATACATCAATTCAGGAATGTTAACAGAAAAGCAATATTCAGACAACTCAGGATACTCTTCAGGATCCTCATCTTCGACGGCATTCACTCTTTTGTTTTCATTTCTACCATATGGCTTAGGCCGATATGACTTGAATGAGGATTCTGACTTCCTGTTAGTTGACTCATAGGTGTTAGATGAGTTCATCCTTTCTTGCATCTTCCTGTCATCTTCCAGACGGATATATCTCAAAGCCCTGTTACGAGCTTCGTCGAGGTTCCTGCAGGGATTCATTACAAGATCCTGATAAAACTGAGAATCCTTTTGTAATCCCATCTTAAAAGCTTGCACAGCTGTTGCAACATCAAGATGTGGGATATCCAAGGATTCTCGACTGAATTTGTTCACATAATCCCTCAAGGATTCCTGAGGCCCTTGAGTTATCCTGTAAAGATCACTGGTTAGTTTCTCAAAACTCCGACTATAAGAAAATTGACTGTTAAATAAATTAACCAAATGAGCAAACGAAGTAATTGAGTGAGGAGGAACGTTTAACAGCCATTTTAAGGCTGATCTTGTTAGAGTAGAACCAAATCCCTTGCACAAGCATGCTTCCTTGAGCTCCGGAGGGATAGGGTTAATCTCCATTCTTTCCCTATACTAAGCAATATGCTCTTCGGGATCCGTAGTCCCATCATAAAGCTTCATGTTGGGGGTTTGGAATCTCTTTGGGATCTCAGCATCACAGATAGGATATGCAAAACGAGATATCTTGTGGCTGTCCTGGGACACTTCCGGGATCGGCTGGACCACCCCAGGTACACTAGATATCATGTCCTTCAACTTCTGAAGTTCTCTAGTAAGTGCTGATGTTACACCTGTATCCTGCAAAGATCCACTATTGTTAGTAGCATGAGTATTATTATTATTTGACACGTTACCCGTTGGAAGATTTTGCCCATATCCTGAAGCATATCCTGAGCTCCTCATGGTTGACATCCTGACCGAGGAGGGTATTTCAAGAGTATGATTCTGAGGAAGGCTGGGCACAATATTCCCCCTATTATCCTCAGTATACATAGCTGAACTGAAGTTCAAAGTTCTGGGTTGTAATGGAGTGACAATATCTTCAGCAGATCTGCTCGAACCAGACTTCAAGAGTTGTATTTACCTCAACAGCATTTGGTTTGTTTCCTGTTGCTGCCTCATTTGTTCCTGAACACTTCCAAATAAGGTTAAAATTTCATCGTTAGAAGCTAAAACGGGAGCAGATTCCTGAACACTGCGGGTAGGGATAATATCCTGAGGTCGTGAAGAGGCTAGCATCCTTGGAGGAGGTGGTGGAAGCACCGAACCGGTAGTAGCAGAAGTCATAGCAGACACAGTGGAGGAGCTCATGTTTGATCTTGAGGCCATTGTGGACAATGTGGCAAAAAGTTTTGAAAATAGAAAGCCGATTAGCGATTTCACAAAAAAAATTAGTAAAGAGAGCACCACTTGCCCCACGGTGGGCGCCAAATTGTTTTGGTCAAAAATTACCTAAGCAATTTAGTGATCAAATTAGTTAAGTGAGGTAGTGTGCTAGAAATATGTGTGAAAAATATGCTTGTTAAGTTATTTAGAAAATCAGTATTCAGGATACGGCTCAGGATACTGAGCTGTATCTACGATCAAACTATGAGCAAAAGTAAAGTAAACGACACGAGATGTACGAGGAAAGCCCTTGATCAATCTAGATCGCCGGCATAAAACCTCGGGAGCTGACAATCGCAGCTGCCTTGTTCTTCCTATTACTTCAAACGTCAGGATACAGTGCAGGATGTGGTGCGGATCGACTATGTGTTACAATGAAATTTGAATACAAGTGTGGTGTTTGCAATGAGCTAGAGAGCGAAAGTGTTCGAGAGTGTTAGTGAAAATTGTGTGTCTTAAACTGATCCGCCCCCATCTATTTATAGTAAAGATAATATAACAAACTATCCTAAACTTTCGGGATCCACCGAATATTCCTTAATCGAACGTTGTAGACCTGGTCTTTCGGGTTCAACGTCTCTCCTTCAACAAACACGTCCGAGTCTTGAGGAGAAGAAGTCCACTTGACCGTTAGCAAGTCTCAGCATTTACCCTGCATGTGGTTAATTCAATAAACCTCAGGATATCGCCCAAGATGTTAGCAATATCCTCTTCCAGCATCCTGGTCACAAATAAACAAATAAAGGCAGGATATTGGTCAGGATATGTATGCTTAGAAAATGAGCCATAACAATAAGGAAGAATCACCTTCAACATAAGAAACTAGTTATTAAAGTCATTAATACAAAACCAAATAAAAAGTGCGAAAAGATTAAAAATAAAAAGTATTACACTAGACACTTGTCTTCACCAAGTGATGTAAGAGACTTAGGCAAACATGGCCTTGATTCTCAAGAACTCTTACGATCAATCTTGGATCCCGAGACGACTCACACACTCTATGATGGACAATGGATGATGGTGGTGGATGATGGTATTATGGTGGTGGTGGGTGGTAGGTGAAGTGTGAGAGAGGTGGTGTGCCAAGGGATGGTTTGAGCTTGAGCCAAGCACTCCTATTTATAGGCTGAACAGAAGCTCGGGCACGGCCCCGTGTCCACATCCTTCTCTTTCTTCATTTATTGCAGCTTGTCTTATTAGTTGACCACGCCCCCGTGTCCGCTGAGCACGACCCCGTGTGCAGAAGAATCTTTATACTATGAAGATTTGCTTAGATTGTGCGAATCTTATAGTTGACCACAGCCCCGTGTCCACTGAGCACGGCCCCGTGGTGGGCAATAGAAGCTTCTACCACTTTGTCTTTTCTGCTGACACTTGGGCACGCCCCCGTGCTGGCTGAGCATGGGGCGTGTTCAGTCTTCTGTTATCTTTTTTTGCTTGGGAAGATGTTGTCTTGGGGTCGTGCATGTCACGTCTTGTTCCTTTTCTTGTATTTATGTTAGATTTTGATGTCTTTTTGCTTCTTTTGTTAATTTGAGCTCATTTAATCCTGAAAATACCAAAGGAAGACAAAAGCACACTTTTTCCAACATTAGTACTAAAAAGGGTTAGTTTTATGCCACAATTGATGTAATTTATATGTTGCATTTTGCACACATCAGTATCCCTGCTGACTCAGACTACTTAGCCGAGGGTAACGTCACCTTCAAAAGAGGGGCCTACCATAATATGCATTAATAACTTAATTAATTAACTTTCAATAATCCGACCCTTTAGGATTGTATCCTTGCTAACTCAAACTACTGGGTTGAGGGTAACGTCACCTTCAGAAGAGGGGCCTACTACAATAACTAAGATAATCTCTTAAAAAGTGCAAAAGTGCGGAAATAATCAAAGGTTACACTATACACGAGTCGGATCCAAGTGATTTATCTTGTCTATCTGTTTTTATTTTTTTTTATTTTTCAGCATTTTAGTTAGTTTTATTTTTCTTGTTTAAAAACCTTTTTTCTAACTTTTGATTTGATTAGACGTTGAGGATAAACCGGTATTAAAAGCTCTTGTGTCCTTGGACGACCTCGGTATCTTACCAACACTATACTACGCTCACGATGGGTGCACTTGCCCATATGTGTGTTTAGTGTTAGTAAATATCGTGTTTTATAAATTTAAAACTTGGCTAAAAAGTGTAAAAGGGCTTAAAAATATACATTAAAAACTATACACACTTACGCACATCAAGTTTTTGGCGCTGTTGCCGGGGACACAAGGATTTTAAAAAAGTTAGGAATCAGCGGCCTAATCGTTTTTTTCTTATTTTTCTGTTTTTTTTAGGATTTTCTTAATTTTTCAGCTTCTGCAGAACTCAGCACGGGCCGTGCCCGCTGAACACGCCCCGTGCCTAATCCTTGGAACTAGCAATCCTATTTTAAGTAAGACAGTAAGCTGAACACGGGGCCGTGCCCACTCAACACGCCCCGTGCCCAAGATTCAGTTACTGAAAACAGAACCGTAAGATCCCGACGGTTGATAATTTCTGACACAAACATGAGTGATAATGATAACTTTTACTTTCGGCACTCTTATGGTACGTGGTGTTAATTATGTGGTGGCTCTCATAAAGAATTAGAATGTTATTTTCTAAATTATAAGCCCCACTATATAGACCCATTGTTTTCCTGTAGCCTTAAGCGTGGCGAAAGTAAAAATAATCCCTATCTCTCCCTCGAATGCTCTCAACCGGATCTTCTAGGAGAAATGCTTCTTGATGAACTATTTCAAATGGAAGATCTAATTCTTAATTGGTTAAAAGAACTTAAGACAGATTTCAATAATTTATCTCAAGACGATAACCAAGAAGAATTGTTGGGATCGCATTCAAATAAAAACAACTTCGTTGTTCCGGATGTTACCTCTAACTCTAGCGAGGACTTGAGCGATAGTCGTCCCTATGCCGATTGTGCAGTGAAGGACTCTCCATCGACTTCGTTCGGCGCATACATAGACCTGAGCGATTCGGCATACACCTTCTTTAACGAGAGCCCGGGAAAGGGTTGGACTTGTCCACCTACATATAGCATAGGAATCACCCTCACCGACAACCTCTTGCGTTCTCGTCTTAATCTAGATCAATTAAGGTATCTTAGGCACTTTGGGGTTGTTCCATCCAGTAAGGAACCACCCAATCTGGATAAATTCCTTAAAAATAGGAAAACTCCATAAGACAGCTTCTAGACACGGGGCCGTGTCCAGGTCAACACGCCCCCGTGTCCACCAAAAGATTCCTTTCTGATTTTTATCAGAATACGGACAAAATGTGTCAGGATTCTGTCTGCACACGGGGCCGTGTGCAGCGTTGTAACACCCCAAAACCCGAATATTTATATTCGTTAAATGTTATGATATGGTACATCAAGAAATAAATGACTAGGTTATTTAACCTAGTTATGAGTATGGTAGAAACAACTAAAGGATGAGAGTTGTGGCAATTATAATGAGTGGTAAACTTTAGGGACTAAAATGGGATAAATGGAAGTTGAATTTATAAAAAAAAAAAATACACACATACACACACACGATGGTGTGTTCGAGAAGAGCCAGGAGCTCCATGGAAGCTCACAAACCCTAACCATGAAGATCACCAAATTGAAGGGTTAATTGTAGCTCAAATTCAAGAAGAAACATAGATTAATGATCACCTTAACAAGGGGATCGCAAGGTATGTCTTAAAAGTTAGATTGGTGATTATGCACGAAGTGGGTTATGTTGTAAATCATGAATTTGTATGAAATTGAGTATGAGTATGTGTTAGAATCATCATTTGGAACATGGGTCATGCATGGTTTGGGTTAATTTGATGTTTATAGGTGAAACCCGTTGGTTATGGTGATGATGACGACTTGAATGATCACCCATGTCTAATTTTTCTTAATGTTGATGTATTTTGATATATATGATAGAATCTTGTTAGAAGAATTGAAAGAAATATGATACTAGTATGTCTGATGTTTATGCACGAATGATTCATGTTGATTAGAAGAAGGAATTCGATGAATTATGTATGAGATTAAAAGGATGTGCATGAACTAGTTGTACCCTATGCTTAGGAGGTAGTACACACATAAAAGTATGATGAAATTATGAAGAACTTAAGATTAGATTACTTGTAAGTGATTAACAAAGTAGCTATGAAGTGGGTTTTGATGATATGATGGAAGTAATAATATGCTTATGTTAATAATGTTGAAAATCATATATGTGTAAGTATGTTTAAAGAAATTGGATAAGAAATGATGGATTTTCGTGTTTTAAAGTGAAATGATAAACTTAATATAAGATCCGTGTGATGAAAAGGTTGTGATGAATGATGAATAGGCTAACTATCTTGAGAATGATATATGATAGTTGATGCTTGATAAGCGACATGGAAGTTTGGGATAAGAGCGGGTCAAATGGGACTAATGCGCACGGGAAGCATGTTCGGATGCTAGGTAAGTAAAACTTACACCCCTTTTTGTAGAATATCTATTCAATGTTTAGATTACAAACATGGTAAGTAAATATGTGAATTATGATGTTCCGACAAGTCTTGGTATGGGTCGGAACATGTGGTTATGTTAAGAAACTAAGTTGATGGTTAAATAGGGTAAAAGGGGCATTATGGTAATTTTGGTTGCAAGTTAACGAAGTAATAAGTTACATGGATGGGATAATGAATAGCTAATATCCCACAAGGATAAAATGGACATTTAGACTTAACGGGTCAAATGGTGAAGATGTCAGCCTTTGGCGTTATCGACTAATGAATTGCTTTGTTAAGTATCACAGAATATATAGGAAAAGGATTTGCGTTGCTATTATCTAGCAATTTAGCGGATGAAGTATTAAAACGGGTCATAGCTTTGATCTGAGCCAGGTATGTGCATTTACAATTGTAGATAAGTCGCATGATTGGTTAATTATGCAATGAAGTCTTTTGTAGTAAAGGATGGGTCAAAGTTGACAAAATCGCCCTTGATGGGTAAAACGGGCAAATGGCCTTAAAAGTTGATTAGAAACAAGCTATTTGATTAAGTGAATGTTTTGAAAAAGTAGGAAAGCGAGAAATATGATTTTCGTAAGCCAAGGACCTTAAAATGCGGAATATACCTTTAACGGGTCAAAATACGCTTTTGAGCGAAAATGGGTTAAGAGGATGCAAGACATCCAAGAATTTTAGTCTTTTATGATAGACGTCATTGATATTATTAGCTTCATAAGAAGTTATGGTCAAACAAACGAGTTATGTTGATAAATGCATGAACGGGTCAAGACTTTGTAAAAAGGGTAATAAGTCGAAGACTTAAAAGTCTGAAATTTTATTAATCCGGATATTGGATTTTAACTCCATAAGATGGAGAATTAAATTACGGACGCGTAGGAAAAAGAATCGCGCAAAACGGACATCTAGATCAAAAGTTATGAAGCTTTGAAGTTAAAATTTTGATAAAAAATGGAGCTGGGCAAATGCAGCAATCAACAAAGGAACTTGCTGTCAAAAAGGGGCTAGGTGGGGTGTCTAGCCCCCCCTGAATCCGGAAATTGTTAAATTTTGCTTGTTTGACCCATATAACTTGTTTAAACTTGTTATTTTACTATCAAAGCTAACTTTTAAGTTGGTTTTGATCATAGGTGATAGCCAAGAGTGCCCGGATATGTATGTATGTTTATATGTCTCTATACACGTATTTAGAAATGTATGTAAGCATGTATGCACCTACGTATGTATGTTTATAAGTATGTGAGGAAGTACACGCAGATATATGAAGGTATGTATGTGAGTAGGCATGTATGAGTTAGGTATGTTGCAAGTAGGGATGTATGTATGTATATATGTATAATGTTATGAGTGTACGTAATGATGTAGGTATGTGTGTATGTAGATACGTATGTAATGATGTAGATGTGTTTACATGTGAGTATGTACGTATGTATTTAATTGGTTATGTGTGAACGTATGAATATGTATAAGTATGTATGAAAGTAGGTACACATGTATCCAATGAAATTGAGTACTAACGATAATATTAGCGTGTCTGGTGAATGAAGTGTAACGCAGGAATAGCAAAGAAGTCTCACCACAGATTGTATGATTAGATGGAAAGCTGGGATGTAAAGAGTTAACGGAAGGAAAAGTAAACGTGAATAAATCTTGCATGTTTATAATGCGTACTAATGTTATGAATTTTATGTGGTGAGCGCAGGTAGTACGAGTCATGAGGATCATCAAGGAATAGAGATCGGGGATCGAGTCAATAGTGAGATTGTACGGGAACGTTGATGTATATAATGTAGTAAACATAAGCTATGTTTTTACTTAGTAAATAAGTCGATTGATGGATATATGTGAAAGAGTTATGTTAAGGTTAAATTTTAAGTAAGTTAAGGTATTTATAATGAAAGAAATTTATGGCATGAACTTCCGCTGCGACTTTTTGTCAAATACGAACTAGGGGCTTACAAGTTGGTATCAGAGCCCTGGTTTGAGCGAATCAAGTGCGAGAAGATAAATACTTGAACTCAAACCTGTGTGCTCTTGTGATAAGGAACCCGTACAATCCATGACTCGATCAAGATCTAAAGGTAGAAATGGAATGAAAGCATGTACGTATACATTCATATAAAGAAACTAACGGTTTTGTATGTGCAAGGTAAGCATAAGTGTTTGAAGAGGATGGTCCGTGGATGCAGAATAGGATGAATACTAAGGCTGGAAAAGATGTAAATAAGCTAATGAACCCCAGGTACACACTATTAATATGTATGGGTACCAATGTTAAAAGAAAAAGGAAGAAATCTCCTTGGGAGGGTAATTTTTAAACGAAAGGCAATGATATGGTCTTGGGGAAATTTTAGAGATGTGCACGAAACTGAAACCCATTTCTCGGACATAAGGCGATGATTACACGAAGGCACGAAACTAGTATGTGGATTGCGCACCTGGACAGTACGCAAGAAGCATATGACGTTCGTGAGACCGTGGTAATTATCGCAGGTGTGTCCGGTAGAACTGGGTAACAGGTGGGCGTGCGGTGAAATGGGTAGTAAGACTCTCGGGAAATTGAGAGTACCACGTAAGAGTGAAAAGTATGACTGATAAGAATGAAGAATGTTGAATCCGTAAGAAAGTACGGATCAACAATATATGAATGAATTGTTTGAATCCGCAAGACGGATTCAAAGAATGAAAGATGTGAATGCAATGTTTGAATCCGCAAGAGAGATTCAAGGAATGAGAGGCATGAATGGAATGTTTGAATCCGCAAGACGGATTCAAGGAATGAAATGCAGAAATGATAAGTCCGAATCCGCGAGACGGATTCAGTACATGTAAGGAATGAAAGATGTGAATGATATGTTTGAGTCCGTGAGATGGATTCAAATCATAGAAGGAAGAAAAGGGTATGAGTGGTATGTTTGGAACCGCTAGGCGGATTCAAAACATTGAAGTAATGAAAGGTATGGATGTTACGTTTGAATCCGCGGGACAGATTTAATATTTATAAAAAGGATGAAATTAGACCACGTTGGAATGTGTCGATAGTTTGACCATGGTTGTGTCAAACGAGTCATATGAGTGAATGTAAAGTAAATGAACAAAAGAATGATCATAATGGGCATGCAAACCTAAGTTTTAAAAACGAAAGAATGAAGTTTTGAACCAGTTATGTGTTAGATGTGTTACTAATCAACTCTTAGGAGTCATAATGAATGACGGGCTACGACCCGGATAATGGTTTAAGTATGAACGAGAAGGGTAAGTTTTAACAAAAAAAATACCAAAATGATGTAATGAATGTCTTTGCAAGCAAGCATGAAAAGTAAAAGAAGTACGAATGTGTACCTCAATACATTTACGATAAGTAAGAAATGTCGGTTTGACCTTGAAAAGTCAAACTGCAAAGGTCGATAAAATAAGTAACTAGAATAAAAGAATTGCATGTAGGGAATGAAATGTGGAATGCGCTATAGCATGTACGTAGGAAATTGTAAAAGAATTATAGGTGAGTAATCACCTAGCATAATGAATGTTTGAATGAAAAGTGCTAATCGTTGGTTTTGTAGATGTTAATGGTAGAACTCTCAATGTGATGAAACCAATCGAATTGGTGAACGAATGTGCACGAGTGAAAGCTCAGTACAAGGTTGAATGAAAGCTGGCCTGGTACGGTCAGTACGCGCGAAGGAGCGGATCGATCTGGTTTACGGATCGCAGAAGCACAAAATGAAATCAAAGTAAGTATAATGTTTTAACTCATACCAGATAGATATGGATTTGTAAATTGAAAGCGACCTACGAGATGAATGATGGAATAGGTATGGTAGGGTGTGGAAATAATTGACTTTTAATAGTTGACGTAAGAAGAGAACTATGTCATTAAAAACTAGATCTTAAAAGTTTTAAGCGAAAATGTCGGGTCTTGGTTGAACTCTCGTATGAAGAACCTGCATGATACGCTTGCTTAGGCAACTTAAGTAATGCATGAATTGAGATGAATAGTAATGTAGAATGAATGAGGTGAGTTGAAGGTAACGTAAGGGTACGTATAGTACAAATGACTATAGGAAACGTAGAATGATGTTAACTTTAGAGTTAAGCATGTATATGTAACTATGAAATAGTAGTTTTGTTGTGATAACAAAACGAGAACTAAATATTATATGACGTATAAAATATAATCTAAGAGATGGGATGAAGGTATTAGATCTGTTATAACGGATCATACAAATGTAAGTACGACAATAAGTTTGAATAAATATGTATATTGACCTGTTACTAACGAGTCGAGGAAATGAGGATGTTATGTGGAAGTATGCCATGGAAAGTATAGACTTGTTAAGAAGAAGTCAAGTGTATGAATAATTATGAAACGAGATAGGATGATTACTTATAATTATGATGTGACTATTAAGCCAATCATAGATGTGTGTGTGTAAGAGGAAATGAGAAAGGTTTCGGGGACGAAACCTTATTTAAGGGGGGTAGACTTGTAACACCCCAAAACCCGAATATTTATATTCGTTAAATGTTATGATATGGTACATCAAGAAATAAATGACTAGGTTATTTAACCTAGTTATGAGTATGGTAGAAACAACTAAAGGATGAGAGTTGTGGCAATTATAATGAGTGGTAAACTTTAGGGACTAAAATGGGATAAATGGAAGTTGAATTTATAAAAAAAAAAATACACACATACACACACACGATGGTGTGTTCGAGAAGAGCCAGGAGCTCCATGGAAGCTCACAAACCCTAACCATGAAGATCACCAAATTGAAGGGTTAATTGTAGCTCAAATTCAAGAAGAAACATAGATTAATGATCACCTTAACAAGGGGATCGCAAGGTATGTCTTAAAAGTTAGATTGGTGATTATGCACGAAGTGGGTTATGTTGTAAATCATGAATTTGTATGAAATTGAGTATGAGTATGTGTTAGAATCATCATTTGGAACATGGGTCATGCATGGTTTGGGTTAATTTGATGTTTATAGGTGAAACCCGTTGGTTATGGTGATGATGACGACTTGAATGATCACCCATGTCTAATTTTTCTTAATGTTGATGTATTTTGATATATATGATAGAATCTTGTTAGAAGAATTGAAAGAAATATGATACTAGTATGTCTGATGTTTATGCACGAATGATTCATGTTGATTAGAAGAAGGAATTCGATGAATTATGTATGAGATTAAAAGGATGTGCATGAACTAGTTGTACCCTATGCTTAGGAGGTAGTACACACATAAAAGTATGATGAAATTATGAAGAACTTAAGATTAGATTACTTGTAAGTGATTAACAAAGTAGCTATGAAGTGGGTTTTGATGATATGATGGAAGTAATAATATGCTTATGTTAATAATGTTGAAAATCATATATGTGTAAGTATGTTTAAAGAAATTGGATAAGAAATGATGGATTTTCGTGTTTTAAAGTGAAATGATAAACTTAATATAAGATCCGTGTGATGAAAAGGTTGTGATGAATGATGAATAGGCTAACTATCTTGAGAATGATATATGATAGTTGATGCTTGATAAGCGACATGGAAGTTTGGGATAAGAGCGGGTCAAATGGGACTAATGCGCACGGGAAGCATGTTCGGATGCTAGGTAAGTAAAACTTACACCCCTTTTTGTAGAATATCTATTCAATGTTTAGATTACAAACATGGTAAGTAAATATGTGAATTATGATGTTCCGACAAGTCTTGGTATGGGTCGGAACATGTGGTTATGTTAAGAAACTAAGTTGATGGTTAAATAGGGTAAAAGGGGCATTATGGTAATTTTGGTTGCAAGTTAACGAAGTAATAAGTTACATGGATGGGATAATGAATAGCTAATATCCCACAAGGATAAAATGGACATTTAGACTTAACGGGTCAAATGGTGAAGATGTCACCCTTTGGCGTTATTGACTAATGAATTGCTTTGTTAAGTATTATGAATTCACAGAATATATAGGAAAAGGATTTGCGTTGCTATTATCTAGCAATTTAGCGGATGAAGTATTAAAACGGGTCATAGCTTTGATCCGAGCCAGGTATGTGCATTTACAATTGTAGATAAGTCGCATGATTGGTTAATTATGCAATGAAGTCTTTTGTAGTAAAGGATGGGTCAAAGTTGACAAAATCGCCCTTGATGGGTAAAACGGGCAAATGGTCTTAAAAGTTGATTAGAAACAAGCTATTTGATTAAGTGAATGTTTTTAAAAAGTAGGAAAGCGAGAAATATGATTTTCGTAAGCCAAGGACCTTAAAATGCAGAATATACCTTTAACGGGTCAAAATACACTTTTGAGCGAAAATGGGTTAGGAGGATGCAAGACATCCAAGAATTTTAGTCTTTTATGATAGACGTCATTGATATTATTAGGTTCATAAGAAGTTATGGTCAAACAAACGAGTTATGTTGATAAATGCATGAACGGGTCAAGACTTTGTAAAAAGGGTAATAAGTCGAAGACTTAAAAGTCTGAAATTTTATTAATCTGGATATTGGATTTTAACTCCATAAGATGGAGAATTAAATTATGGACGCGTAGGAAAAAGAATCGCGCAAAACGGACATCTAGATCAAAAGTTATGAAGCTTTGAAGTTAAAATTTTGATCAAAAATGGAGCTGGGCAAATGCGGCAATCAACAAAGGAACTTGCTGTCAAAAAAGGGGCTAGGTGGGGCGTCTAGCCCCCATGAATCCGAAAATTATTAAATTTTGCTTGTTTGACCCATATAACTTGTTTAAACTAGTTATTTAACTATCAAAGCTAACTTTTAAGTTGGTTTTGATCATAGGTGATAGCCAAGAGTGCCCGGATATGTATGTATGTTTATATGTCTCTATACACGTATTTAGAAATTTATGTAAGCATGTATGCACCTACGTATGTATGTTTATAAGTAT
The DNA here is from genome assembly GCA_030545235.1 of Helianthus tuberosus. Taxonomy (NCBI): domain Eukaryota; kingdom Viridiplantae; phylum Streptophyta; class Magnoliopsida; order Asterales; family Asteraceae; genus Helianthus; species Helianthus tuberosus. The sequence goes on from CM060383.1 coordinate 21,593,951, forward strand.
GTGAGCAAGTACACGCAGATATATGAAGGTATGTATGTGAGTAGGCATGAATGAGTTAGGTATGTTGCAAGTAGGGATGTATGTATGTATGTATATATGTATAATGTTATGAGTGTACGTAATGATGTAGGTATGTGTGTATGTAGATACGTATGTAATGATGTAGATGTGTTTACATGTGAGTATGTACGTATGTATTTAATTGGTTATGTGTGAACGTATGAATATGTATAAGTATGTATGAAAGTAGGTACGCATGTATCCAATGAAATTGAGTACTAACGATAATATTAGCGTGTCTGGTGAATGAAGTGTAACGCAGGAATAGCAAAGAAGTCTCACCACGGATTGTATGATTAGATGGAAAGCTGGGATGTAAAGAGTTAACGGAACGAAAAGTAAACGTGAATAAATCTTGCATGTTTATAATGCGTACTAATGTTATGAATTTTATGTGGTGAGTGCAGGTAGTACGAGTCATGAGGATCATCAAGGAATAGAGATCGGGGATCGAGTCACTAGTGAGATTGTACGGGAAAGTTGATGTATATAATGTAGTAAACATAAGCTATGTTTTTACTTAGTAAATAAGTCGATTGATGGATTTATGTGAAAGAGTTATGTTAAGGTTAAATTTTAAGTAAGTTAAGGTATTTATAATGAAAGAAATTTTATGGCATGAACTTCCGCTGCGACTTTTTGTCAAATACGAACTAAATCGAGCTATGATAGATATAGTAGTTGGGATTAAAAGTAATTTGACAAGGAAAATCTATCGCATCGAATCGCTCGCAACTGAAACAGCAAAAATCGTCGCGCCAAACACCCGAACCAAGTGTCATCCGGCCGGATTGCCATCCGACCGGGCTGCCACTTGATGGTGGTGTCAGGTCGTCATCCGACCGAGATGACATCCGACCGAACAGTCATCCGGGCGGGATGCCATCCGACCGACCCACACTTTCCCCTTTTGGAATCCTATAAATACCCCTGTCATTGTCATCATTTCCACTTTTGGAAATCCTCTCTCCGAACAGTTCGTGCTCCCCATCTTTTCTTCGATTTCTCTCAATCCAGGTAAGATCTCGCCCTAAATCTTGTACTTTCTTGATCTACACGCACTCCTACACCTTTCTATCTTTTGAATCTTGACTTTTAACCGTGAAATCACTAGATTTTAGGTGTTCTAGGATGATGTCATCATGAGTTCTTGAAGAACTTCTTGTTTTGGCCTCAATCCACCAAGAACAACTTAGATCTAATAGATTTCCACACAAATACACAAAGATCTCACGTAGATCTAAACTTAAATATAGTGAAAAAGGATTGAAAGATGGTTTCTAACTTTCTTTCAACTCTTTTACACTTAATACACTCAAAACCGATAGGATCCGACCCTGATCTAGTCTTCTACTCATTCTTAGTGTTGTGCTAGCTCAAGATCTGGATTCTACCCACGAGACCACCGATTTCGGGTTAAACGAGAATAACCGTCTTGAACCGGTTAACTGGCCGAACTGGGATGATTCCTGGTCGATCAGGTTACTTGGATCAAGATGGGATTCTGTTGGTTAACACGTTGTCAAAACGTCTCGATAAAACGACAAACGACCAAAACGACCAAGTGTAAGACGAACGGAACAATCAGAACGGATTATTGTTCGAACGGATAACATCTTGGGTCCCACACTTAATCAACTCTATCTGAAGTTTGGGTATTGAACGAATTGCCATCCGATCGGACTATCATCCGACCGGATTACTCTTCGGATCATGAGATACTAGGACTTTAAAGACTTAAACAATTTTCAACATGTTCATTAACAGGGTTGCCACCCGGTCGAATGAGCATCCGACCGAGTGACTATTCTGCTATGAATTTGTTTCCACTAAGTAACCTCATCACTAGAGTCGCCGCCCGACTGGACTACCGTCCGACCGGATGACCACCCGAACGGATTGTCATCCGCACGACTGACCGACCGTCCGATCGACCGACTTGAAAGATAGAGATACTTCAATGTTTTTAAAATGCTACAACGAAAACTTCAAAAGACAAGCCATCATACACAAACACGTTCTTCTCATAGGAAGAAACAATCCACTCGAATAGTCATCCGACTGGACTACCGTCCGACCGGATGACCATCCGAACGGATTGTCATCCGCACAAACAAGCCGTCCGATCGGATTACCATCCGACCGAACTGCTATCCTACCCATTCACACTTTGTATTGTTTTACGAGTCACTTATCGTTATGCTATCAAACTATTCAGGCTAACCCTACTCGCTAAGCGCTCCCTTCAATCCATCAACCGCTGTGAGTATACTCGATCCCTTTTTGCTTTAACACTTTGGGTGTTACATACGTTACAACTATACAAAACACCACAAACACACTACTCAATACTATTTGAACGCTAACCGTTATCGCATGTCATACATGGCTTATGAATGCTTGTTTGTTATGTTTACACATGGAATGCTGTCTACCTGCCTTAACAACGATAGCACTATAGTTTGGACTCAGCACCCGTTCACACGGGGGTTGTTAAGGACAATTACTTGCATGGATTACGGTGGTAATCATGTATTGCGAACTGCCTCGGGCAGTCAACCCGCAGTCATTGGTATCGGTGGATCTTTGTCGATAACTAACGTGCTTCATTTCTCTATGTGTACGTGCTGGTTATGCGTAAACGAATTCGAACTCTATATGCTATTATCAAACTTGTATACTCACCTTTACATTATATGTATTGACTTTATTTTAACGTCTGTGACAGGTGCTTAGGATGCACACCTGGTAGGAAGTCGAAGCTAGAATAAAGCTTTAGAGCCCAACAAATAGTTATCTGTAGTAAATGAATCAAGGGTCTCCAGAAGCAGATAAACAATATCTCTATTTGAAAATCTGAGTTGTCGGAATAGAACTATTTTCCTAGATTTTGTCTGTAATAATTTATTTACCTTTTGAGACATGGTATGGGACATGTTACTTTAAATTGATTGGTAATGATAATTGTTATTGAAACTTCTGGACAATCTGTTTCGCTCAGTGCCATGCCCCGAAGTTTCCGCCATCGGTTGGGGTGTGACAGATTGGTATCAGAGCCATAACTATAGGGAATTAGGAAAGAGTCGACCTAGTCCGGGTCGATATCTTAGACACCTAGTCTATAGTTAGGAACCAACAGACCGACTTATGCATGTCCGTTAGGGATTTTGCATAAGTGTACTACTATTTTCTCGCTATTCTCGCACACGCTACACTATCACTGCACTCGAAATTTTTAAATAAGCAATTAAGTCGAGATTAGGTGTGAAAACCGCAAACTCTCAACAAAAGTTGCTTAATCGACTCGCATTTTATCTATATACGAGGAGAATTATGCCAAACCAGGAGTGAGATCCGTATTTTGAGGAACAATCTCCTCTATTTTATCAAAACAGGAGCGAAGTTGTTAAGCCAGGGGTGAGACCCTAACCTTGACGACTTGTTCCGCTCATTTTACAAACTCTCACCAAAGTCTCGACGGACTCCAACGACCTGAAGTCACAATATGACTAACGGGATGTGTGCCAAACGCCCAAGAATCCAGGCAAAATCATAGTCCTGAAGGTTAAATGTGCACAACGGATCCTTGCGAATAGTTGAATCACTTTGGTTGGTGGAAGTCTACTAGCCGCAGACAATCTATTTCTCGATTTTTATGTGTTTCACTTCTGAGCTTACAACCGCCGGCTCTGATATTTCGTCGATTTTATGTGCTTATATATGTGTTTAAATTTTAGAGATTTACTCGATTTTTGCTTTCACTTCGATCAACACATACGACTCGCACTGTATTTCTATCTCAAAACGTTAACAAATCGTTGAATTGTGGACGACCTTATGCTACGATATACGCTTATACTACGCTAATCGATATACTAGACGGGACCGTTATATTCGAACAAATCGCAGACTTTAAATGATAGGTTTCTGTATTCTGACCGCCTCTGTGATTACATGCGTATGTGGTTACATGTATTTGTGCTTTTGTGCGCTATGTGCTTACGTGATTTCGTGATTATGTGCTTCTGTGACTATGTGAATCTGTAATTTCGTGCCTATGTGTTATGTGATTATGCGTGTTACTGAGCTTAGTAAGTAGTAGACGTGTGAGGTGAGATTCAGACACAATGTGTTGAGTCATGTGACGATGTCTGTTGCAGACAATGTCATCTGGATCCCGTCATCCCTTACTTTCTCGTCAAGAAAAGAGAGACAAACGCCTTGCTGCCATCATCGCTAAAAGTGTAGCAAAGGCTGTGAGTGAGGTCTACGAGAACATCAGCAAGTCATCTGAGGAGTCGAGAACCGAAGCTCCTAAAGCTACCACCAAAGCTCCCTTCAATTTCAAGCAATTCAAGTCTTGTGGGCCAAAAGAATTCACTGGCGAGGGAGGCCCCACAACGTTGTTCCAATGGTTTGACTCCATTGAGGTCACTCTACGACAAAGCGGTTGCCCTGATGACCTCCGTACTATGAACGCTACCGGCGTCTTTCAATCCCGTGCTCTAGACTGGTGGACGGCCGAGAGGAACAAGCGAGGGAACGATGCAGCCTACGGTCTGTCATGGGACGAACTCAAGGAAGTCATGCTGGAAGAATTCTGTCCTCCTTATGAACGTCAGAAGCTAGAGGATGAATTTTGGCACATACAGCAAAAGGATGGTGAAAATGTTGCGCTCACTGCTCGCTTCAAACAGCTCAGTATCATTTGTCCCGATCAGGTCAAGACTCCAGATGTGGCAATCAAGAAGTATATCCGAGCCCTGCCTGACTGTGTTGCCGATTTCGTGCAAGCGGCTAAGACTACGACGATCGAAGAGACTTATCTACTGGCCGCTGAAATCAACGACAAGCGGGTCAAGGCTGGTATCTGGGATAAAACTTCAAAGCACCTGCATCAAGCTACCACCGCTGCACCGACTGCTGAAACCACCACCTCATCGAGCAACAAGAGGAAGAACAAGAGAAAGAGCAGGTCCAGCAACAAGAACTGTGCGATCACTACTGCATCGATATAAGTTGTACCAGCCCAACAGCGTCAAGTAGCGGCGCCTGTGGCAAATGCACCGCCTGCTAAACGTGCATACACTGGGCCACACCCGCTCTGCCCTACTTGTACCTACCATCACCCGACTACCATTGCTTGTCGTTTTTGTGCTCATTGCAATATGTACGGCCATTTCACTACCAACTGCCGTGCTCGACAAGCTCCTGCTCATCTAGCTCTACTCACCGCCCCTCAGGGTCAACAAGCTCCTCCGGCACCCTCGGTCAACGCAAGAGCCTGCTTCGCATGTGGCGATCCTAACCACTTTGCCAACATGTGCCCAAACAGGGTGGTAAAACAAGAGCCCCAGCAGCAGCTGTGACACCCCAGGAAAACCAGGAAACCAACGCAACTTAACTAGCTTCCTCAGTAACCACACGCTAAATTTCGGGACGAAATTCTCTTAACAGGGGGAGAATGTTAAAATACTCAAAATCCCATGTATTCCGTACAATTTATTAATGATAATTAAAGTGCTTGACGAGGGTGTGAAATTACTTAACTGCTCTCTGATTACTGTGTTATACTTACATGTACTTGTTAACATACTAATAGTGCACAGAAAAGTCATTAAATAGTCTGTTATGTTTTCCTGGGTATTTAAAATTAAAAACGTTACAAAAATATATATGTATGACACTTTACGGATTAATTAAGCACTTTAACGGAACAGTGTCAAACCGAACAACCGGACTTTACCTGGAACATGAAAATATTGTCAAACACATTGTTTTTATTTTTTCTAAGCTAGTTAGGGTCCCCGAACACCCTAACACACCTAATGTTATATAACACACACTAATACACAAACTATATCATTCAAACTTAACTAAGGGGCTGTTTGGCTAAGCTTTTCAAAATGACTTATTTGCTTATTTGCTTTCTGAAAAGCAAATAAGCAAATAAGTCATTTTGAAAAGCTCCATTTTAAAGCTTTTCAAAACAGCTTATTGACTTATTTGCTTTTGCAGAAAAGCAAATAAGTAGTTTTGAAAAGCTTAGCCAAACAGCCCCTAAATGGTAACTAGATAAATTACAACCCAACCCCCTACCCCTCCCCCCTTCAACGGTCATCAATGGAGGGGACATCCCCATGATTTTTTTTATTGTTTATTAGATCCTTGTCTAGTAATTAGAAGCACATTGTCCATAAGATCATAACTTGAAGAAGGTTATAAGTATTAACCCCAAGATCTCTACCTTCTCACTTCACCAAACTTCAAACACTTACAACCCTCCTCTCCTCCTTCCTTGCCTTCGGCAGCCATCTCCCTCCACCATAACTCTACCATCAACCTTCCACTCAATCATTCTACTTACATACAAAGGTGCTACGGGTCATACAACGAAGCTTGGTGCTCTCGGAAGTGGAAGGACCTTCTACATTAGCTATTAAACACCACATTTCTTCACTCGAACTTCCCTAGGCTTGAGCTAGTGGTAAGAACTTAGATCCGTTCATTCTTCATGTTATTTAAGTGGTTAATAGGTGATTTAATGATTAAAATTATGAAACACTAAAGCACTTGCACTAAAGTCTTGAACATATGGAATAAAAGATGGATAAAGAGAAGATATGTGTGTAAATCGTGTAGATCTTGCGTTGTTATGATTCTTGTTGATTTTCTGATGATTTTGCTGGTTAATATTGATGTTTGATGTTGTTGTGATCACTAAACATGTTAACGGAATCAATCGAACACAAGTTATAAAGCTAAAAGCTGAAACAGAAAGCTGGTTGGTTTTTACAACCAATTTCAGTTGGCTGTAACAAGACCATAACTTAACGAAAAATGTATTTTCTGAAGTCTAGATTTATGTATTATGAAATACGGTTCTAGTGGAACTGGAATCATAATTTTTGGACTTCGTTTACTATTTTTAAAGTGTCATTTCGTAACAGCAGCTAGAGCTGCATTTTTCTGCTGAAAATATGCATTTTTTTTTCTGTCATAACTTGAGTTCTGTGTAGAGTTAGATCATGAAACTAGTACTGTAGATGACCACCGATGTATTTGTAATTCTCGAACTGGAATTTCGTAAATTGGACTCTCGATAAATTTTAAATAAATTATTCCGTGGACTGTGGTCAGAAAAAAGATAAATCTGAGTTCAGTCCGGAAAATGAATTTTTATAAAATATTAGTAATGAACTGGACCCCGATATTTTTACACAATAAAATTTGGAATGTTTAAGACATTCTGTAAAAATTTGGGAATTTTTGGAATAAGTTAACTATTTTATTAAAATGTCCGAAAACAGCCGGTTTTGAATATTAATGCTGAAATGACATAAGTTGTAATTTGCATGTCTAAATGTCGGGTAGGTTATCTGTGAATGATATAACATGTTATATGTGTTATGTTCATCATCGTATGTTTGTTTATGAGTGGGGAATGGATGGGAAACTTATATGGGCATAAACCGTTAAAGTGATGCATGTTATGTGATAGATACGTGTAGGAACTTTGTGCTCTATTTAAAAATCACTAAATGACTAACTAGTAATCATATTAGGACGTGATTGACCGACCTTGACTGTTAGCTATATTTGAGAATCTAACCGAGCAAACCGAGGTGAGTTCACACTTTCTACAAGGCATGGGATTCCCGGTGGTTTGGGAATGGGTTAAAGAATTTGAAACTAAATCTACATATCCCCTTGGGAAGATATGTACGGCCATCCTCCATAGGTAGGATGCCATAATTAATCCTACGAATTCTCCTGGTGTAGAATACGTACGTTCGTCCTCCTGGTGTAGGACAACAACCTTAAAAACTAGCTAGACAAAACTCTATCAATAAGTCCCTCTTCATTATATCGACTTAATCGCCGAGGCCAATGGCGAGCGGGTCATTAGTTAATAGCGCTATTAGGTTTAAGAAACCTCACACCGTGCCGGTCGGACGGGCATGTACTAATGGACTATGGCAGACTATCAGTGATGATAGACGCTGATATAGGGCACAACTTATTTGCGTAGTAGTCGATATCATACCGTCTAGTAGTTCACACGGGGAAAGCCCCCACTGATTATGGTTATGGTTTGGGTAATGAAAAAGGAACTGGTTAAACATACTTTCAACTACGGGGTAACCCCCACGGCAATTAAGCCAACGAAAGTCAAACCACGTTTTTCAGAAACAACTTAAAACTAAACAACCAAACGTGAACTCACTCAACTTTGTTGTTGACTCGTTGTTACATGCCTTACAGGTCGCTAGACGCTTGGAGCTTGCACGAGGAAGGAGTCGTTGTGGTGTACGGACTGTTATGTTCCGTGCTTATTATTTAAATCCTTATGAACTTATTAAACTTGCGTTTTGAACTTTAACTTATAAACTATGGACTTATGATTTTGGATTTACTTTTATGCGTCCGCTGTTTAAACTAAACATGGTTAACTAGTTTTGGTCACCAATCGTATTTTGGTTGGTATTATTTACTTAATTACGATGTTCAATATGATTGGTGGCTCGATCCTGGTCACGTCACGCCTCCAAGCGGTGATACTCCGCATGGTGGATTTTGGGGGTGTGACAGCAGCAGCCTCAGCAACAGCAGCAACAGCAACAACAAGCAGCACACGCACGAACTTTCAACATCAGCGTGCGTCAATCCCAAGTCGACAACAACGTGGTCAATGGTATGTTCCTTGTGAATGGTATTTATACTTCGTGTTTATTTGATACTGGAGCCGATAATTGCTTTGTGTCATTCGAATTCGAGAAGCTCCTTAGTCGTAAACGCTCCCGACTCTCCTCGACGTTTGATGTTGAAGTCGATACCGGAAGAACCGTCACCGTTAATTCTGTTCTTCGTGATTGTACTCTTGAGCTCAACAATCACATTTTCCCAATCGACCTTATTCCGATGCAACTCGGAAGTTTTGATGTCATAGTAGGCATGGACTTTCTTCGCGAAAACCATGCTGAAGTTGTGTGCTTCGACAAGATGATTCGATTCTCGCTCGCGAATGGTGATTTATTGTGTGTTTACGGTGAAACCGCTTCAAAAGGTCTCAAGCTCATGTCATGTGTCCAAGCTAGCAAGTATCTCCGCAAGGAATACAGAGCTTTCTTGGCTAACATTGTAGTAGCGGAAAAGGAAAAGAAAGAGAAGAAGGAAGTGAAAGACGTTCCTGTTGTTCGAGAATTTCCTAACGTTTTTCCAGAGGATCTTCCCGGTCTACCACCAAGTCGTGACATCGACTCTCGTATCGACCTCATTCTTGGAGCCAACCCTATTGCCAAAGCTCCCTACCGACTCGCACCGTCTGAAATGCGCGAACTCTTAAACCAACTCCAGGAATTACTTGAGAAAGACTTCATTCCCCCGAGCACCTCTCCTTGGGGCGCGCCAGTCCTCTTCGTCAAAAAGAAGGATGGGTCGTTCAGGATGTGTATCGACTATCGGGAATTGAATAAGCTAACTATCAAGAACCGCTGTCCCCTACCTCGCATCGATGATTTGTTTGATCAATTACAATGTGCTACGTGTTTCTCGAAGATCGATCTACGCCCAGGCTATCACCAACTACGCATTCAAGAGGAGGATATACCCAAAACAGCGTTTATCACTCGTTACGGCCACTACGAATTCGTGTTTATACCCTTTGGTTTAACCAACGCACCCGCAGTTTTCATGGATCTGATAAATCACGTGTGCAAACCATATCTCGACCGTTTCGTCATCGTATTCATCGACGATGTCTTGATCTATTCCAAATCGAAAGCCGAACACGCGCAACATCTACGTTTGGTTCTCGAGCTACTCTAGGGGAACCAACTTTATGCCAAGTTCTCCAAGTGTGAATTCTGGTTAGACGAAGTTCAGTTTTTGGGTCACAATGTTAATAGTCAAGGTATTCACGTCGATCCTGCGAAGATTGAAGCTGTTAAGAGCTGGATTACGCCTAAGAACCCGTCTGAAGTTCGTTCTTTTCTCGGACTAGCGGGCTACTATCGACGATTTATCGAAGGATTCTCAAAGATCGTTGTACCACTTACCGCTCTCACGCATAAGGACAAGCCTTTTGTTTGGAGAACTGAACAAGAGTCTGCCTTTCGAACCCTCAAGCATAAGCTTTGCAATGCTCATGTTCTGACATTGCCCGACGGAAACGACGATTTCATTGTCTACTGTGATGCTTCCAACCTTGGTCTTGGTTGTGTTCTCATGCAACGGGATAAGGTTATAGCTTACGCATCTCGTAAAGCTCAAAATCCACGAGAAGAACTATATAACTCATGATCTCGAGCTAGGCGCAATTGTTTTTGCGTTAAAGATTTGGCGACACTACCTGTATGGTACCAAGTGTACGATCTTCACCGATCATAGGAGCCTACAGCAAATCTTTAATCAGAAGGAACTTAATATGCGTCAACGCCGATGGGTAGAACTTCTCAACGATTACGACTGTGAGATTCGTTATCACCCAGGCAAAGCAAATGTTGTTGCTGACGCACTCAGCAGACGGAGCTATCTGCTTAGCACTCATAATGTTCAAGCCCAACACGATCTCGAAACCCTCATTCGCGAAGCTCAGCATGCATGTTTTAATGAACGCACACTGAAGAAGGAAAGAATCTACCACGATGGAGCCCAGCTTGTGAGAAAATCGAATGGAATATTCCACTTTCTGGACCGAATTTGGATCCCTAAACGAACCAATTTGCGACAGATCTTGATGGACGAAGCCCACAAATCCCGGGATTCTATTCATCCCGGTGCCGACAAAATGTACCAGGATCTTCGCTACAAGTACTGGTGGCCCGGCATGAAAAGGGATATTGCCCTCTACATTGGAAAATGCCTGACATGTGCAAGAGTCAAGGCTGAACATCAAAGACCCTCTGGCTTGCTCGAACAACCACCAATCCCTATGTGGAAGTGGGAGAGTATAGCTATGGACTTCATAACAAAGCTACCGCACACGTCATCAGGTCACGACAGCATTTGGGTTGTGGTTGACCGTTTGACTAAATCTGCTCACTTTTTGCCAATACGGGAAGACTACAAGTTAGAACGATTAGCCCGAATCTACACCGACGAGATCATTTGTAATCATAATACGCCTCGCGACATCATCTCTGATCGTGATGCTCGGTTTACCTCGCGGCTGTGGGAAACGTTTCAAACGGCACTCAGTACATCGCTTAATCTAAGTACCGCCTTCCACCCTCAAATCGACGGTCAGACTGAAAGAACGATTCGTACTCTTGAAGACATGCTCCGTTCATGTGTCATAGATTTCGGTGGTAATTGGGATAAATACCTGCCGTTAGTAGAATTCTCGTATAACAACAGTTATCATTCCAGCATTCAAATGGCATCATTCGAGGCTTTATACGGAAGAAGATGTCGATCGCCCATTGTGTGGCACGAGATCGGTCATTCGCAATTAACCGGTCCCGAGCTACTGCAAGAAACGACAGACAAAATTTTCCAAATTCGAGACAATCTAACGAAAGCTCGGAATCGACAGAAAAGTTATGCCGATAGACGACGCAAGCCCCTTGAATTTGACGTTGGTGACTACGTACTCCTAAAGATATCACCTTGGAAGGGTGTGGTCCGATTCGGTAAGAAAGGAAAGCTCGCGCCTCGATATGTTGGACCTTTTAAGATTCTGGAAAGGATCGGAAAAGTCGCCTACAGACTCGAACTACCGGAGGAACTTAGTAACGTCCACCCGACTTTCCATGTTTCGAACCTCCGAAAGTGTCTGGCTGAGCATGATCTAATTGTATCTCTTGATGACCTTCAAGTAAACGAAACATTACACTTCATGGAAAAGCCTGTCGAAATCATGGACCGCCAAACCAAGCAGCTCAGACGCTCGCGCATTCCTATTGTGAAAGTCCGATGGGAAGGCAAACGAGGCGCAGAGTTCACTTGGGAACTCGAAAGCGACATGAAGGCGAAGTACCCGCAGTTATTTAAAGAGAAAGTCTAGAGAGAGAAAAGTGATTCACGGTGGTATACAACTTTCAGCCTTATTTCGGGACGAAATTCCCTAAACAAGGGGAGGCTGTAACACCCCGTGTTTTCGAAAAGTCAAAGTCAACGACCTATTTCGCGCAACTTGTCTAGTAGTGGATTTCTTTTGGATGTTTATTTTAGTTGTATTATGTGGAGTAAGTGCAATAATTACAATAATCGACGTATGTTACTCGCAAACTATTCGACTTACGACTGTGAACTATAGGAAGTAACAATGTGATAAAGCTAAACGATAATCAAACTATGCTAATCGAATCGACTTCAAATCGCAACCCGAAGTACGTATTTTAATTATTGCTATACGTGTGTGTGCCTTATGTGTTACTTGTGCATGTTCATTTATGTTATGTGTGGATCGCAATCGAACTCGAAGCGCAATCGAACTCAATCGAAATCGAACTATGATAGATATAGTAGTTGGGATTAAAATTAATTTGACTAGGAAAATCTATCGCATCGACTCGCTCGCAACCGAAATCGAAACAACAAAAATCGTCGCGCCAAACCGAACCAAGTGCCATTCGACCGGGCTGCCACTTGATGGTGGTGTCAGGTCGTCTTCCGACCGAGATGACATCCGACCGGACTGTCATCCTGGCGGGATGCCATCCGACCGACCCACACTTTCCCCTTTTGGAATCCTATAAATACCCCTGTCATTGTCATCATTTCCACTTTTGGAAATCCTCTGTCCGAACAGTTCGTGCTCCCCATCTTTTCTTCGATTTCTCTCAATCTAGGTAAGATCTCGCCCTAAATCTTGTACTTTCTTGATCTACACGCACTCCTTCACCTTTCTATCTTTTGAATCTTGACTTTTAACCGTGAAATCACTATATTTGAGGTGTTCTAGGATGATGTCATCATGAGTTCTTGAAGAACTTCTTGTTTTGGCTTCAATCCACCAAGAACAACTTAGATCTAATAGATTTCCACACAAATACACAAAGATCTCACGTAGATCTAAACTTAAATATAGTGAAAAAGGATTGAAAGATGGTTTCTAACTTTCTTTCAACTCTTTTACACTTAATACACTCAAAACCGATAGGATCCGACCCTGATCTAGTCTTCTACTCATTCTTAGTGTTGTGCTAGCTCAAGATCTGGATTCTACCCACGAGACCACCGATTTCGGGTTAAACGAGAATAACCGTCTTGAACCGGTTAACTGGCCGAACTGGGATGATTCCTGGTCGATCAGGTTACTTGGATCAAGATGGGATTCTGTTGGTTAACACGTTGTCAAAACGTCTCGATAAAACGACAAACGACCAAAACGACCAAGTGTAAGACGAACGGAACAATCGGAACGGATTATTGTCCGAACGGATAACATCTTGGGTCCCACACTTAATCAACTCTATCTGAAGTTTGGGTATTGAACGAATTGCCATCCGCTCGGACTATCATCCGACCGGATTACTCTTCGGATCATGAGATACTAGGACTTTAAAGACTTAAACAATTTTCAACATGTTCATTAACAGGGTTGCCACCCGGTCGAATGAGCATCCGACCGAGTGACTATTCTGCTATGAATTTGTTTCCACTAAGTAAACTCATCACTAGAGTCGCCGCCCGACTGGACTACCGTCCGACCGGATGACCACCCGAACAGATTGTCGTCCGCACGACTGACCGTCCGATCGACCGACTTGAAAGATAGAGATACTTCAATGTTTTTAAAATGCTACAATGAAAACTTCAAAAGACAAGCCATCATACACAAACACATTATTCTCATAGGAAGAAACATTCCACTCGAATAGTCATCCGACTGGACTACCGTCCGACCGGATGACCATCCGAAAGGATTGTCATCCGCACAAACAAGCCGTCCGATCGGATTACCATCCGACCGAACTGTTATCCTACCCATTCACACTTTGTATCATTTTACGAGTCACTTATCGTTATGCTATCAAACTATTCAGGCTAACCCTACTCGCTAAGCGCTCCCTTCAATCCATCAACCGCTGTCAGTATACTCGATCCCTTTTTGCTTTAAACACTTTGGGTGTTACATACGTTACAACTATACAAAACACCACAAACACACTACTCAATACTATTTGAACGCTAACCGTTATCGCATGTCATACGTGGCTTATGAATGCTTGTTTGTTATGTTTACACATGGAATGCTGTCTACCTGCCTTAGCAACGATAGTACTATAGTTTGGACTCAGCACCCGTTCACACGGGGGTTGTTAAGGACAATTACTTGCATGGATTACGGTGGTAATCATGTATTGCGAACTGCCTCGGGCAGTCAACCCGCAGTCATTGGTATCGATGGATCTATGTCGATAACTAACGTGCTTCATTTCTCTATGTGTACGTGATGGTTATGTGTAAACGAATTTGAACTCTATATGCTATTATCAAACTTGTATGCTCACCTTTACATTATATGTATTGACTTTATTTTAACGTATGTGACAGGTGCTTAGGATGCACACCTGGTAGGAAGTCGAAGCTAGAATAAAGATTTAGAGCTCAACAAATAGTTGTCTGTAGTAAATGAATCAAGGGTCTCTAGAAGCAGATAAACAATTGCTCTATTTGAAAATCTGAGTTGTCGGAATAGAACTATTTGCCTAGATTTTGTCTGTAATAATTTGTTTACCTTTTGAGACATGGTATGAGACATGTTACTTTAAATTGATTGGTAATGATAATTGTTATGGAAACTTCTGGACAATCTGTTTCGCTCAGTGCCATGCCCCGATTTTTCCGCCATCGGTTGGGGTGTGACAAATGTCTTCGTCTCTGACCTTCAACTGGTGATAACCTGACCTTAGATCGATCTTTGAAAAATAACTTGCTCCTTGAAGCTGATCGAATAGATCATCGATCCTGGGTAACGGATACCTGTTCTTGATTGTGACTTTGTTTAACTCGCGATAATCGATGCATAGACGCATCGAGCCATCCTTCTTTTTCACAAACAGGGTCGGTGCTCCCCAAGGGGATGAGCTAGGTCGAATAAAACCTTTTGCCAACAGATCATCCACCTGAGTCCTTAACTCTTTCATCTCAGTTGGTGCCAACCGATAAGGTGCTCTTGCAATTGGTGCTGCTCCAGGAATGATATCGATTTTGAACTCCACTTGCCTATCTGGAGGTAAACCAGGTAGTTCTTCAGGGAATACCTCTGGATATTCAGAAATAACAGGGATGACTACAATCTTGGGCTTTGGTTCATCAATGGTTACCTGTGCCATATAAATGACACAACTTTTCTTCATACACTTCGACGCCTTAAGCATGGACACTTGCTTAGGTAACCTGTACCGTGTATCCCCTTGAATAGTTAATGGCTCACCATAAGGATTCTTGACAACCACTTGCTTCTTGTCACATATGATCTGGGCTTGGTTATGAGATAACCAATCCATGCCTATCACTATGTCAAATCCTGCTAATTTCATCGGAAGCAAAGAAAGCAGAAAAGAGTGATTCCTAATGGATATAAAACATCCATCTAGAACTGTTGAAGCAGTTTCTATAGTACCATCGGCCAATTCTACCTCATACTTTATGCTTAGAGTCTTAACAGGCAGATTTAATAACTTAAAAAATTTATTGTCTACAAAAGACTTGTCTGCACCAGAATCAAACAATACTCTAGCATAAACATCATTGATAAGAAAGGTACATGTTATCACATTGTCGTTCTGAATGGCTTGCTATGCATTCATTTGGAAGACCCGAGCGTTGGTCTTCTTAGCCTCTTCAGGCTTCTTCTGATTCTTAGGGCAATTGGTCTTTATGTGCCCCTTTTCGTTGCAACCATAACAAGTTTCAATTTCTTGCAATCTAAAGTCTTATGTTCTTTGGACTTGCAGATCCCACATCCAAAAGTCTTTGATTGCGACTGCGACTTTGATTCCAACCTGCACTTCCCAAAGTGATGCTTTTGACATGTCTTGCATTTGGGTTTCTCACCCGACTGTTGGTTGTCCTTTTTAAACCCGGAACTCTTCTTATGCTCAGAGTTCCCCTTTCGCTTCTTATCAGAGCGACGTGAGTTCTCATCCTCACGTTTCCTCTTTCCTTCCTTGGAATTCTTAAGCGATCTCTGCCTGACCGCATCAAAAGTAAGAGATAACGACAGATCAACCACTGACCTAAAGGTGGTAGGTCTGGATGCTTTCACGTTTGCTTTAATTTCTGGAGCTAGACCTCCAATAAAACGAGCTATGCGCTTCGGTTCCGGTGTGACCAAGTAAGGAACCAATCGGGACATGGTGTTGAAACTTGTAAGGTATGCTTGACAGTCCAAGTTCTTCATGACCAAAGTCAAGAAGTCGATTTCGATCCTTTCCACCTCATGCTGAGGACAAAAATTATCTTTGATCAACGCAACAAACTGATCCCAAGACATGTTGTAAAGTGGGATTTTTCCTGTGGCATGAACCAACGATCTCCACCAAGCCAAAGCTTCTCCTTTAAACGATTGCGAAACAAACTTCACAATGTCCTGTTCAGCACAACCACTAATATCTACCACTGTATCCATCTCATCGAGCCAAGTCAAACAATCAATGGCTCCTTTCTCCCCTGTGAAGTCTCTGGGCTTGCAGGAGATGAAATATTTAAAGGAGCAGGTCTTAACACGCGGCTCCTGACTGAGCACAATTCGCTTAGATGGAACACTTCTTTAATTTGACGAATGATGAGAATCATCCTTATGATATACATGAGTCTTGGAGGGTGGTTTTGTATGGGGTACCGATTGGGTCTTGCAGTGAGTACCACCGGATTCCTTGAACTGCCTGTCCATAGCTCGAATGACGGCGTTATCTATCATTGCTTGTAAATCTGCACAAGCTACATTAATTCTGGTGGTATCATTTCTTTCTCGAGGGTGACTGTTAACTTCTTCCGATTCAGCCATGTAGCTTGATTGCTACATACAAATGATGACAATAATTTATTCAGAAGTCTTATTATGGAATTGTTATTTTGACAATTCATTAATCATGGTATTAATAAACCATATCGGTTAATTTGTTAGTCATATTTATTTAGGATTTTCATTATAATTTATCCTTAGTTGTAAACCATTAAAGATATTAGAGTGGCACAAAAGGCCTAGTCACAAGGACAGTTTTAAATTATAATCCATGATCTTATAGGATCGAGGCATTAAGGCTTGAACATAGTTTATCACCTTTTCTTGACAGGGAGTCGTAGACTTTAATTGTCTTTTTGTCTTTTTGTCTCATAGGACAATAAGTATGGCCCGCAGGCACTTCATCACTAATGGATGTTTAGATTAAATGGAGAAAAGAAATTGGAAGAATCCAATATAAGGATGACTTGTGTGATTTTATCGAATCACATTTGCCAGGAGTGCTAACATGTTTTCAGATGTTAACAAGGATTTGAATCTTAAAAAGGTTTTACCATCTGGGCCATGTCTAAAATGACATATAGGTTAGGTTATACCTTTAAGATTTTCTTTCAATATTTAATGGCAGATCAATTATAAAATGGAATTATATTTTGATTTATTTCATATAATATATTCTTACGTATACTGACAAAAGACATTTTAAATTAAAAAAATTGAAGAAGTACATAGATGCCCTAAACAGGACTTTTACATAAATAACTTGTCCACGCAGGGACAGAAATAAGAAATAATAGTCCTCGCAGGGACCTATTACATAAATAAAAATGTCCACGCAGGGACTTGCTGAAAATAAAATTACAAAACAAAATAAATAAGGAATTTCAATAATCCCTATTCTTCTTCCCCTTTATCAAGTTCGCCTAACCCTTAAGTAGACCCCGGCGGCTCCTACGCTCCTCTTCTACCTCTCGTTCCACCTGGTTCAACCTCTGAAGGATTTCCTGCTGCTGCGGTGGTTGGATCTGTGGCGGCTGCTGCTGCGGAGGTTGAGGAGGTGGTGGGTATTGATACCCATAAGCTGGATACCCTGTTTGGTATGAAGCTGCATAGGGCCCTTCAGGGTGGAGAGCATTGTAGTTGGCCGCCTTGAGGTACGGGTCGACGGCAGGGGCATTGTAGAAATTGTAACCCGAATATGCCTGATGCTCAAACGGGTTATACCCCGCTGCACCGGCGTAGGAAGGGATCGGGTTATCATAACCCATGTGCGGTGGTGGTTGTGGTGCGATTGGCGAAGAGTCGACTTCAGAAACTGGTTCGAAGGCCCACCCATTTGCGGGTCTTCATACAACGGCGGGTAGTGGCTGTTGCTTGAGTGTTGGGGGGTGCTGAAGTGGAAACCCCCTTGCACGGACATCCGTGCACCTAATCTTCTTCGCCTCGGTGGTTCTGGAGGCGGTTGTTGTTCTGGCCGTGGCGGTGGCTGTGGCGTGACCACCTATCAACGCGAATCCTCAGAGGGATCCTGCTGCTGTTGATGTTGTGGGTTGAAAGGGGGAGTGAACTCCTAATGGTACGTGGCCCATCTTTCAACAAAACTATCTGGGCCCCTGTAAGGCGAACCATGAAATGATGATCCGCTAGATATCTCGATGGGATGCGTGGGCGTCCCAGTTGGTAACATCTCAGGATCTGGATCTTCATCCATCTCCATATCCTGCATCTCAGGATAGTGATTAACTGGTCCCAAAGGGTTTGGACCCTCTGGTTCTTGCACCTGGTTTACCGGATTGAACCGGCTATGGAAGTATGGGGTCGGGTCCTGAAAGGCGCGGTGAGAACCCAAACGCTGCAACGGGATGAAGGAGTGGTGCGAGTGGTCGGACTCGTTGTCCTGATGGAGTCCGAATGAATCGTGGTATGATGGTGAAGAGCTAAGCGAGACAGAGCGTCTCGCAGGCTCTAGGTAGGTCCTCCAGTCTTCGTGAGGACTCGATCCGATTGAAGAGGATGGTGTGCGCCTGTGTGATGGCCCAGCTTCGTGATCATTTCTTGCTAGCACTGGAGCCTTTCCTCTGCCACCTCTTCCTCTTACATGTGGCGGCATTTTCTTTGATCCTGTCAAAATAAAAGAAAAACAACAAAGACAAAAACGATTAAGATTAGGATTAATCCTAAGTCCTTTGCCTAGACTCGGAAGTCAATGAATGTGCAACTGTGTCATTGAGATTAAACACAAAAGGCTAGTGTTTAATTCACTCAATGTTGGCTCTGATACCAACCTGTCACACCTCGATATTCCACGTGTTACTAGTGGGCCCGGTGGGGAGTATCGTGACGTAGTTGATATCATCATGGTCAATAATCACAGTTTAAATGCACAGCGGAAGTCTAAAAGTAATTATTACAAACCAATTCGAAAGTAACATAAAATATTACACAACGGATTGTAAGTGGATCCACAGGCGGATCTAAAATAAAAAGAAATATTGTTCAACAGATTTAAGTATCAAAAGCTTGCAAGACTCTTTATTTGATACTAGGAGTAGCCAGCCCATTACGCGTAGTACCTGAACTTAACCTTTTTGAAAAATACGTCAGTTTACACTGGTAAATACAATTAACTGACTCTTTTTGAAAAGTGTTTTTAAAATTGATTTAAATTCACAAGGCACAAAAATTCTTTTATAACTTAGGACAATTATTTAAATAATCTTGTATACAGTTTTACATGTTTGTCGTCCATTCGGGACCCGGTTAGAAGAGTCGGATTAGATTAATAGACACACCACAAGTATAAGCCCACAAGAGAGTGAGATACCATTTATACGTACGCAACTGTCAGGTGTATGCCTACACCCCGTGCTTAAGTCGTGGCCATTTCTAATAAATGAGCCGAGGATATACAGGACATGTTCATTAACCCCCCAAAGGCATTGCATCAAACAAAACATATTAAAACGGGTTATGTAAATTTATTAATCACAATCCGATTTAAATAATTTCATACCCGACCAAGCGGTATTATTATAATACCGTATCCCAAGCCCGTACAACGAAAAATAAGTTAAAAGTATTTACCTGAGCAAAAATATAATTTTTATCCTCAGCCGTATATCAATCAGCAAGTACAAGTATCTTTTACTGGGCTCCTAATCTGGAATGAAGGTTTTAATAACCTATTAGATTCCTAACGGGTCTTATTTAAGTCTTAACTTAGACCGGTTAGTTTTAATGAAAGGCTTACGGTTCGAAACGCAAGATTAAGTGAAGACCGGATTAGAATGTGATTTAGACCCAACAAGTATGAGGACTTGTATAACATGGGTAAACGAAATACATTCTGGATTTTGAAGTAAAAATGATATGGTTTGACCCGTTTCGGTTAATTTATGCAAAGTAGTTACATAAACCGTACCAAGCGCGAAAATGTATAACGGGTAACCAAATGAGCCATTAACAAGTTCCACAAGTTAATATGCTTTAAATATGTTATGATATCAGTAAAATATCTCCATTATGCCCAAAACAAATTTAAAATCAATTTATACCCCGTAGGGGTATTTTGGTCATTTTAAAGTTTATAAAAGAGGTTAAATAGTAATATGAGGTTCTGGTCTAAAATAATCAGCAAAAATAATTATTTTAACAAGTTATATCAGTAAGATATCATACATATGTGAATTTTTATCATTTATGGCCAAACTATGCACCGTAGGGGCATTTTGGTCATTTCACATAGGCTATAAGGGTCAAATTTAGAAATATGAGTTCAAAACTTTTAGTTACTGTTAAATTATATAAAAATTTATCCATAACATCAGTAAGTAACAAGCTTTAGGTGCCAAATATGGTTTTAAATCATACTATGCGCCTAAATTGCATAAAAGTCGGTATTTGACGATATCCGGGTTGATTAAGGAAATCTGAGATTTTGATCAGCATCTACTGTTTAAAATAATTTATTTAATGTATAAAATCAGTAGAAAAGGTTTGATATGTAAAGGATGTGTAAAACTCATTTTATTAGCAAAAAGGGCATTATCGTAAATTTCCGGGCCTATGCAAGAACTCTATGTTATGATCAGTTTAAAATTTAACAAAAATTTCCAAAAATCCCTAAA
This sequence comes from Helianthus tuberosus, assembly GCA_030545235.1. Taxonomy (NCBI): domain Eukaryota; kingdom Viridiplantae; phylum Streptophyta; class Magnoliopsida; order Asterales; family Asteraceae; genus Helianthus; species Helianthus tuberosus. The sequence goes on from CM060383.1 coordinate 21,615,056, forward strand.
TATTATATCTTAACAGTAGGTGGCAAGTTTGGTGCCAAAATTTGAGTTTAAATAGGATTTACGTCAAAAATGCCATTTAATTAATAAAAAAGCTTTTGTTTTACGATATCGAGCATAACTCTTCTTTCAGACCATAAACTGATGTCAAATTTTTAGGATATACTTAAATATCAGTAATAAAGGTTTTTGTTCTCTAACATTTTTTAAAATCTCGTTTTAATGATAAAAAGGCATAATGGTCAACTTTTAAGCATTTAACGGGAACATGCAAATAATTCAGATTTCAAAGGAACCTGTAACACCCATCTTTAATTTAATGTAATATGAGATATATATACTACGAACATTTTATACCAAAAGATCCGAAAATAGAGTATTAAAGTAACAAACATTAGTTTTCTACATACTAATTTAAACATCCAAAAGTTGTTTAGCAAACAATTTACATCATAACATTGTTTAAACCGAGTTAATTTATGCGGAAGCTTCAAAAGTATGTGTTCGGTTCTTCAAAAACTTGCTTGATCATCACCCGTAATCCGTGAGTACCTAAAACTGAAATGTTTACAAAAAACATTTGTATTAGAATACTTAGAAATAATACTTAATCGAAACTACAATCGAAGTGGATTTGAATAGTTACAATTATACAAAATTTTAAAGAAAAATTTGGGCTCTACCGTAACTTACGGTTCCACCGTAAGTTACGGTAGTTGGTTTACAAAAAGGGTCTACCGTAAACCAGTAGAAACTCACCGTAACTCTTCTGACCCCTACCGTAAGTTACGGTGTCACCGTAACTTACGGTAGCCCCTGCACATATATAGTTTGGCTTTTTATTTGTTTTGCCCACACAATTTTCTCAAATCCTTATTCTAACAAACCAACATATTAAACTCTCGTGTTTTAATATGTCAATATTTAATTGATACAATAGACCAATTGATCATAATATGAAGCAATAACCATGCTTTGTTTGATTATTCGACCCGTTTGGCTCGTCTAAGGAATCCTCCTTTATGACGACTACCAACGAGTTCCAACTAAATTTTGACCAATTATTCAATATAGCGACATCTCCGCTTTAATTCAATGCAACTCTTATTCTAAAATTCAACTACGCATATTATAATCATCAAATTTATTTAATGTAACGGGTCCAGTTACATACCTTCAAAGCAAGCCCTTCAAACGTGCGTCCACACCGGTTTGCCCGCTAGATGCCCCAGCTTCCTTTCCTATAGAGTTCAATCACCTTATGTTTAGAACTCTTTGTTTCACATACATAACGCACATTTTGTCATACATCATAATTATGCGTTTTAATTTAACAATTCAGTTTCAAGCCTTCTTTGAGGCATTTCTACAAACACTATAAGGGCAGAATTTTTATATCTTTCATATTCAAGTTCATAGTTTGCTAATTAGCTAACTTAACATCAATAAAGCCTTCATATAGTATTTAAACATCATACTTTTCTGAAATCACTTTCTATGATCGAATTACACTAGAATAATCATTCTAAACCCTAGTGTTCATCTTCATCTTGTAAAACCCACAACCCACCTTCAAGGTGTTCATGGAATTTCCTGAATTTGGACATGATTTCACATGTAGTTGTCTAGGTTTCACTTCTAGACACTATATCATCCCTAATCCAACCAAATAACACACATGCAACATCTAATTTCAGATTTTCCAAAATCATGAGAATTTCAAGTTGAGAGATTTCATCAGATTTTACATACCTTATAATCCTCTTGCGATGAGGATCACGATTTTAAGCCCTAATTTCGATTTCAACTTGGATTGAGCCTTCAATTTGCAGATTTAATGAAGTTTTAGGGTTTTGAAGATGGGGTGTCGCCCCCTGCTTCTTCTTGATCGACCAGACACCTCTATATGGGGTGTTTGGTTTATTTTTATTTGTTTTATCTAATTTAGTTTCAATTTTAACAACTAAGGCCCCTCTACTTTGTTCAACATATTGTTTAGTAGCTTTTAACCCTATTATAAGCTATTTCTAGTCTTGTAACTAACTAGGTTAAAAATTCCTAGTTAGTAAATTCTCGTTTATTTATACTTTATAATTCCAATATAAAGTTTTATATTTTCGGGGTGTTACAAGTCCACCCCCCCCCCCCCCTTAAAAGGGTTTCGTCCCCGAAACCGAAGTGCGTACCAAATAATGTAGGGTAGAGTCGTCGCATTTCTTCCTCGGACTCCCACGTAGTGTCCGAGCCTTTTCTATGCTCCCATTTGATTTTGACTTGGTCGATTTGTCTATTTCGTAAGTGTTTGTCCTTTCGATCTAAAATCTCCACCGGTCTCACAGCATAATTCAGACTATTATCCACTTCGATATCATCGTAATGGATATAGACTGTTTCTTCCGCGAGGCACTTTCGTAATTGTGACACGTGAAACGTGCTATGAATTCCACTTAGTTCCTCCGGTAGCTCAAGACGGTAAGCTACCTTGCTGACCCTTCCGATGATTCTAAATGGCCCAATAAACCTCGGGCTTAGCTTCCCCCTTTTTCTGAACCTAATAACGCCCTTCCATGGGGAAACTTTTAGCATAACCATGTCGCCAACCTGGAATTCGATTGGCCTATTCCTTTTATCAGCATACGCCTTTTGCCTGTCTTGAGCCGCTTTCAAATGTGCCCGAACCACATCAATCTTTTCATTAGTGGCTTGTACTATATCTTGGTGGGCAAGTTCACGTGGACCCACTTCACCCCAACATACCGGGGTTCGGCACTTTCTACCATATAGCATTTCGTACGGTGCCATCTTAATACTAGAGTGGTAGCTATTATTATACGAAAACTCGACTAACGGTAGGTGAACATCCCAACTTCCACCAAAGTCAATTATACATGCCCGTAGCATGTCCTCCAGTGTTTGTATTGTTCTTTCACTCTGTCCATCGGTTTGAGGATGGTACGCAGTGCTAATGAACAATTTGGTTCCCATTTGCTCTTGGAAATCTCGCCAGAAATTTGAAGTAAACCGGGTATCCCTATCAGACGCGATGGATACCGGTACCCCATGACGTGCTATTATTTCATTAGTGTAAACTTCTGACATCTTTTCTGACGTATAAGTCTCACGGATTGGAATGAAGTGAGCACTTTTCGTCAATCTATCCACCACTACCCATATGGCATCGAAACCACGATTTGTCTTGGGCAACTTGGTTAATAGGTCCATTGTAATATGTTCCCATTTCCAAACCGGAATTTCTAACGGTTGGAGTTTGCCGTATGGTTTCTGGTGCTCCGCCTTGACTTGTAAACATGTCAAACATTTTTCCACATATTTCGCCACATCCCTCTTTATTCCAGGCCACCAATAATTTTGTTTCAGATCATTGTACATCTTGGTCGCACCCGGATGAATTGAATATCGGGATTTATGAGCTTCATCAAGTAGAAGCGCCTTCACCCCACAAGTATTTGGAACCCATATCCTTCCGGATCGAGTCTTCAACCCGTTATTCCCATCCGACAAATCTTTCAACTGACCGATTATTCTTTCTTTCTTCCAATTCTCTTCTTTCACTGCTTCTAATTACGCCTCTCGAATACGTTCAAGTATACCCGAGGTCACCACGAGCTGCATCGACCTTACTCTTATTGGGACGTAATCCGCTTTTCTGCTCAGAGCATCCGCTACCACATTTGCCTTTCCGGGGTGGTAATGTATTTCACAGTCGAAATCTTTCACCGTTTCTAGCCATCGCCTTTGTCGCATATTTAACTCCTTCTGATCGAAGAAGTATTTCAAGCTCTTGTGGTCGGTGAATATGGTGCACTTTACCCCATATAAGTAATGCCTCCATATTTTTAACGCAAATACCACCGCCGCCAACTCGAGATCGTGCGTGGGGTATTTCTTCTCGTGTATCTTCAATTGCCTCAAGACATAAGCTATAACCTTGACCCGTTGCATCAAAACGCATCCGAGCCCCGATAGTGAAGCATCCGAATAAACCACCATATCTTCGACTCCGTCCGGCAATGTCAATACCGGAGCTTGAGTTAACTTTTCTTTTAGCGTTTGAAACCCTTTTTCTTGATCGACACCCCAAATGAACTTTTCTTTCTTTTGGGTTAGCTTTGTTAGCGGTGACGCAATCCTGGAGAAATCTTGAATGAATCTCCTATAGTACCCCGCAAGCCCCAAAAAGCTTCTAATTTCCGAAGGGTTCTTCGGGGGATTCCATTTTGACACAGCCTCGATCTTGGACGGATCCACCAATACTCCGTCGGCACTTATGACGTGGCCAAGAAATTGTACCTCTCGTAACCAAAAGGCACACTTAGAGAATTTCGCATACAGCCTTTCTCGTCTAAGTGTCTCTAACACTTCTTGTAAGTGGTGTGCGTGTTCAGCTTCACTTTTCGAATACACCAAGATATCATCGATAAACACGATAACCGACTTATCCAACATTGGCTTGCAAACCCGGTTCATGAGGTCCATGAAAGCCGCGGGTGCATTTGTTAGCCCAAATGACATCACGAGGAATTCGTAATGTCCGTATCTTGTGCGGAAAGCCGTCTTCGGCACATCTTCTTCCTTGACCTTTAGTTGGTGATACCCCGATCTAAGGTCAATTTTTGAAAACCAATTCGCACCTTGTAATTGGTCGAATAAATCATCTATCCTCGGAAGCGGGTATCGGTTCTTTACCATGAGTTTGTTTAACTCCCGGTAATCGATACACATCCGCATGCTTCCGTCTTTCTTTCTCACGAACAATACCGGTGCGCCCCAAGGAGACACACTCGGCCTTATGAATCCTTTGTCGAGCAGGTCTTCAATTTGGGACATCAACTCTTGTAATTCCGACGGTGCGAGTCGGTACGGAGCTTTTGCTACGGGTTTTGCGCCCGGGATTAATTCGATCCCGAACTCTACTTCCCGTTCAGGCGGTATCCCCGGTAAATCCTCCGGAAACACATCTTCATAATCTCGTACTACCGGTACATTTTCAATCTTCCGTGATTCTTTCTCGGGCTCATTTGCGATATATCATGAATGCCTTGCATCCTCGCTTCATAAGCTTGTGAGCTTTCAACATTGAGCATACTATAGGGTTGCCTCCTTTTTCGCCATAAATGGTGACGTGTTTCCCGCTCGGAGATGTTAGTTTTATCTCTTTACGAAAACAAACGACCTTTGCATGGTGTTGAGATAGCCAATCCATCCCAACGACTACTTGAAATTCTCCCACTGACATCGGGATTAGATCAATCAAGTATTCCTCATCGTCAATGCTTAATTTACAGCCTCGACAAACATCACAAACTATAAAACTTTTGTTGTCCCCTATTTCAACTTCTAAGGGCACAGATAATTTCGTCAATACAAATGAAGGATGTCGAGTAAATCCATGTGAAATAAAGGATGTATTTGCACCCGTATCAAACAATACACGTGCTGGAATTGAGTTAATTGTGAATATACCTAAAACCACATCGGGTTCTGTCTTCGCTTCAGTCGCGGTGAGTTAGAAGGACCTAGCCTTCGCTTTGGGAGCTTCTGTTGGGGATTCTTTAACATCTCTCTTTCCAACTAAGTTCGGACATTCGGACTTTTTGTGGTCGGGTTGATAACATTTGTAGCAAACAGGGACTTTTCCCGGGCATAGCGAGGCCGTGTGCCCCGTCTTATTACATATGGGGCATGGCTTGTCTTTGAACCGACATTCCCCTTTGTGTCCCTTCCCGCACACTTTACAACTTGGCGACCCACCTTTAGTATCCACCTTATTTCCCGATTCTCCAGTTCGGGCTTTCTTTGTAGGGCTTGGATTCACATCATGTGCCCTTCGCTCACCTCTTTCGACTTGTTTCTTCAATTCGATTTCCCGTTCCCGAGCAACGTTTATGATTTCGGTAAGGGTTTCGTATTTTGAAGGAGTCATAAACTCCCTATATTCAGCGCTCAACATATTGTAGTAGTAGTATATTTTCTGTTCTTCGTTTGTAACCAATTCACTACTAAACTTCATTTTATCCATAAACATCGCCGTGATCTTGTCTATGGTTTCACCCTTATGCCTAAGTTGCATGAACTCTTCCTTGATTTTGTTAATGACCGCTGTGGGACTATGATGTTTAAGAAATGGTGTCTTAAACTCTTCCCATGTCATGGTCCTTGCCGCTTCGGCCCCTATTTCATTCTTTTTGTTATCCCACCAATCCTTGGCTTGTCCTCTTAACTGACCCGTTCTGTAGGCAACGAAATCGCTTTCGTCGCAATGAGTCCTTTCAAACACGCCTTCAATATCGCCCAACCATCTTTGGCAAATTATCGGGTCGACTTCCCCATTATAGATTGGCGGTTTACATGCCATGAATTCCTTGTACGAACACCCTTTGCGTTCTCCCGTTTTCTCCTTCATAAGGTTGACAATATCCTCCAACCTTTTAACTCGCTCTTCTACAAGTGACAACACCGTGCCTTGAATTTTGTCTATAAACCCAGATAGACTTCCTTCAATTGCCTTCCCTACCTCTTCGGCAATTATCTCTTTCATTTGTTCAGTGCTTGTTTGCACCGGATTATCATCATTCCCATCAGACATCTTGAAACTGAAATGTTTACATTTAAACGTTAAACATTTCATTCATAGCATTGCTTCATTTGTTTTGGTTTAGCCAAGTTTCCAACTTGCTTTAACCATTCACATCTAATGCACTTTGCTTTAACCATTCACATCTAATGCACTTTCCGGGTTTGAGTGTGTTAATACACTCTTCCCATGCATTTCAATTCGTTTCTTATTTCTTACGCAAGGTACAATCTACTAACATAATAAGTTAATTCTTACCGGACGATCGATCAAGCTTGAACCGAACACTTTGTTGACAACCTTAAGCTCTGATTACCAACTTGTAACACCCATCTTTAATTTAATGTAATATGCGATATATATATATATATATATATATATATATATATATATATATATACTACGATCATTTTATACCAAAAGATCCGAAAATAGAGTATTAAAGTAACAAACATTAGTTTTCTACATACTAATTTAAACATCCAAAAGTTGTTTAGCAAACAATTTACATCATAACATTGTTTAAACCGAGTTAATTTATGCGGAAGCTTCAAAAGTATGCGTTCGGTTCTTCAAAAACTTGCTTGATCATCACCCGTAATCCGTGAGTACCTAAAACTGAAATGTTTACATAAAACATTTGTATTAGAATACTTAGAAATAATACTTAATCAAAACTACAATCGAAGTGGATTTGAATAGTTACAATTATACAAAATTTTAAAGAAAAATTTGGGCTCTACCGTAACTTACGGTTCCACCATAAGTTACGGTAGTTGGTTTACAAAAAGGGTCTACCGTAAACCAGTAGAAACCCACCGTAACTCTTCTGACCCCTATCGTAAGTTACGGTGTCACCGTAACTTACGGTAGCCCCTGCACATATATAGTTTGGCTTTTTATTTGTTTTGCCCACACAATTTTCTCAAATCCTTATTCTAACAAACCAACATATTAAACTCTCGTGTTTTAATATGTCAATATTTAATTGATACAATAGACCAATTGATCATAATATGAAGCAATAACCATGCTTTGTTTGATTATTCGACCCGTTTGGCTCGTCTAAGGAATCCTCCTTTATGACGACTACCAACGAGTTCCAACTAAATTTTGACCAGTTATTCAATATAGCGACATCTCCGCTTTAATTCAACGCAACTCTTATTCTAAAATTCAACTACGCATATTATAATCATCAAATTTATTTAATGTAACGGGTCCAGTTACATACCTTCAAAGCAAGCCCTTCAAACGTGCGTCCACACCGGTTTGCCCGCTAGATGCCCCGGCTTCCTTTCCTATAGAGTTCAATCACCTTATGTTTAGAACTCTTTGTTTCACATACATAATGCACATTTTGTCATACATCATAATTATGCGTTTTAATTTAACAATTCAGTTTCAAGCCTTCTTTGAGGCATTTCTACAAACACTATAAGGGCAGAATTTTTATATCTTTCATATTCAAGTTCATAGTTTGCTAATTAGCTAACTTAACATCAATAAAGCCTTCATATAGTATTTAAACATCATACTTTTCTGAAATCACTTTCTATGATCGAATTACACTAGAATAATCATTCTAAACCCTAGTGTTCATCTTCATCTTGTAAAACCCACAACCCACCTTCAAGGTGTTCATGGAATTTCCTGAATTTGGACATGATTTCACATGTAGTTGTCTAGGTTTCACTTCTAGACACTATATCATCCCTAATCCAACCAAATAACACACATGCAACATCTAATTTCAGATTTTCCAAAATCATGAGAATTTCAAGTTGAGAGATTTCATCAGATTTTACATACCTTATAATCCTCTTGCGATGAGGATCACGATTTTAAGCCCTAATTTCGATTTCAACTTGGATTGAGCCTTCAATTTGCAGATTTAATGAAGTTTTAGGGTTTTGAAGATGGGGTGTCGCCCCCTGCTTCTTCTTGATCGACCAGACACCTCTATATGGGGTGTTTGGTTTATTTTTATTTGTTTTATCTAATTTAGTTTCAATTTTAACAACTAAGGCCCCTCTACTTTGTTCAACATATTGATTAGTAGCTTTTAAACCTATTATAAGCTATTTCTAGTCTTGTAACTAACTAGGTTAAAAATTCCTAGTTAGTAAATTCTCGTTTATTTATACTTTATAATTCCAATATAAAGTTTTATATTTTCGGGGTGTTACAGAACCATATAGTATAATCTCAGAGGGTTATACTAACATGTAATATGGTCCTAAGGGAACCCTAATGCATATCTAAACTAAGCTAAATCGGCCCAGAACTGAAAGTCAAAGCAAAAGTCTACTTTTGCGACTTTCGGTTCCGAACCGAGCCTAAGCTCAGAATTGTCGGGTTGAACATGCCTAAACATGTTCTTATATTATTTACCAAGTTATTTAAGTGTTAAAACATGTTCCATAACCTCTGCATTATCAGTTATGAATTAATTTGTAAAAAACTGACCCGTTTGACTTTTTATTAATAAGTTTGACCCGACAATTGACTGAGATAATGTGATAATTAGAAGGTGCCCTTTTAAGGGTTTATTATCTACATAATTACCAAAACATAGCCACTTTCAATTCAAATAATGGCTGGACCGTTTGTGATTAATCACCAAGTCAAAGCGTAATTACGCTAACTTTGACTTTCCATCATTAAGCTAATGAAAACTTAACTAAAGAAGCTAAGAACACTTACAATAGTCCTTACCACGAAGATTTTCACTAAGAGAGCTTCCTTCAAAGTCAGGGTGCTCCAGAGAAGTGAGTTTGAGAGTGAAATTGAAATGTGCAAGTGAGGAACTTCAACTAAAGCCTCTATTTATAGTGAATTAGGGATCCTAGGATCAATGCAGGTGTCCCTCAGGTGAATTCTGATGCATACAGGTGTCTAGAAGTATTTCGAACCCGTTAACAAGCAGCTGGTTTCGAGAAAAGGGGTGTAGAAGGAGACAACCCGCAGCTGTCCATTTTTACTGCCCAGATACAGTCCTTACGGTCCGTAACCGTTTTTCAAATTTTATCGCCCAGCTAAGCCACCTTACGGTCCGTAAGGTGGTCTCTTTGCGGTCCGTAAGCATCTGATCAGAAGACAAAACTTTGAGAACTTTAACCTTTGACCATGCAACCTTTCACAACTCGAATCTATGGTCATTTTCAGCAGAATGGGACCACATGATCAGGCCTGAATGCTCTTAGAAGTGTTGCCATGCATTAACATTGATTTGGAGTCTTTGAAAGAAACCATGTGAATGAAGGATTGTCGTTATTGTACATAGGATCCCATTTCTTTGAATGTTGAATTATTCATTACAAAGTTTAACCGGATACTTATGAAATCCTTATCAGATATTCATGAGAATGTATTTATATTTCACAAAAGTTTGAAAAATGTTTAAAGGGTCACTCAGAGGTAATAATTAACATGTTAACACTTTTAAATCCCTCCATATATCTTTTAAATCGATCCGGGTTTATAACACGTTTGAAGTTCATGACACGTGTCTTTATTATAATGGGCATGATTTTTGTGAGGTGTTACAATAAGGAAGCTTGGAGCTTTTGGAAGTTGAAGGACCTTCACCGTTTGCTTTTATCCACTTGTTTTCTACACTTGATCATCCCTAGCCTTGTACTAGTGGTAAGAGTCTTGATCTTGCTAGATTACTTCTATTTTAAGTGGTTAAAAGAAGAATCATACTCATAACTTTGAAGAACACTAAGAATCACAATATGTAAACTTGAACATAAGCATGGTTTATGAAGAAACTAAGTGGTTATTATGTTGTTTTGCATATTGATTGTTACTTGTCCATCTATATGATATAGATCATCATGTGATCTTGCTAGATCATGATTAAAAACATAATCTAGCAAGATGAGAAAATAGAAATGTTGTAGGATGATAGATCATCCACACATAAATCATGAACTTGAAAGAACATAATGTTTTCTTGGAAAATAATGATCAAAGTAAGTTGTTAACTATGTAGATCTAAAGATTTCATGGGTGATTTCTAAAGAAACCAAGTTAAAAATATAAGTTTCATTTAATCTTGGTTCTTACATAAACAAATCTTATTTTTAGTGGTTAAACAAGTGTAGAAACACTTGTGTAACAAGAAGAATGCATAAAGAAATATTTTTAGAAAACATGATTTGAAGTTGTAAACATCTATATTCTTTAAAAATGAAGTTTTTAAAGAACTAATCACACTTTAAAGGATAACAAGGCTTACTAATGACACTAGTAAGATCCTATAAATTTTTACAAATATTCAAGTTCATGAAGTAGTAGATTATGCATGATTTTGGCAAAATTGGTAAGTAAAGGTTGATTATTATTGTTTGTGAATTGATTGTGATAATTTTTACAAAAGAAAATGATATGCTTGAAAGCATGGAAACCTCCATTTTTAGGGGAAACTATGGCAAAATTTTCTAAAAATCTAAACACTTAGAAAAATATTTATAAACATGCACTTACAAGTGTATTTTCAATCATAAATTGTTACATAAACTTTGCCATAATTTTTGTTACAAAAATTATAATTATTGGAGGTTGGTTTTTATAAATAAAAGTGACTAAAGATGTATTTAGAAAATATATATTTAGATGACACCATGTGTGTGATTGTTTGTATACTTTGTGTATTAGTTATATTATTTTAGGACTTGAAATAATATAACACATCAAAATACCAAGAATTTCAATCCAAAATATTACCAAAATTCCAAAGAAATAAATATACACATTTACACAAAACATTGATGAAACCGAACTAGGGAATAAGACTTACAAAATATTCCGGAATTTAATTCACAAGTAAATTTTGGTAAATAATATTTTGGACACCAAGGAAATGAAAATATGATATTTACAATTACTACAAGAATGTGTCATATTTTTGACAAAGGAAAAATATGTTACTTTTGGCAAGAATGAATATATATTTTCTTGAAATTTTTTGAAGATATATTATTTTTAAGAAATATATATTTTCTTACACAAACACGAAATAGAATATTTTTGAGGTGAAAGATATGTTTTCTCAAATAAATATGAAATATATCATTTTTGGAGAAAAATGAGTTTATATATATTTTCAAAGTTAGGCATGAAAATATATTATTTTTGAAACTTATGAGAACATACAAATATTTTTGCCAAAAGAAAAATTATAAATAATTTTTCTAAATAATATTTACTACAATATATATTTTGGAGATATATATTGGTGGACTTTTTATTAAAGATAATATTCCTGAAAATTAATACGGAATTAAGTATAAGAATACTTAATGAATACAATAACAACACGTATTCTCGTACGTATAAATACACGCCGGAATACGACCCTAATACATGGCAAAAATATACAAGTATAAGGATACAAATACAAATACACCCATCCTTGGGAAGGATATACATGTATAAATACTTGAGAAGTATTAAGTTAATATATATATATTGTTTTAACAGTTATTCCAAAATTTAATAAATAGAATTTAAGTTAAGATATTTATTATTTTAACAAATAATTACATAACTTGGAATAATATCGAATACACAATGAAACGTAACTCAAAGACATTAATACTAAGTTAAGGCACGACCCGCTCGTCTAATAGATCATAGTACGTTGTAGGTAGTCGTGTTTTTCCGAAGAAGCTTGAGTTACGGCGATTGAAGACGCAAGACTGTGAGTTCATGACCCCCTTTTCTCTAACTGTTTTTGGTTTTATAACTTCGGGGGTGAAACACATGTTACAAACTGTATACAAACATTTTATGTGGTATGGTTAGCTAAGGAAGGGTACTGCTTGATCATGTGAGTGGTGGGTATGACGCTTAAGGCCATTAATCCTCTTTATAGGACCGAGGGACATGAGTGATAGATCTTTTTGGGTGTAGCGAGCCCACACCCATGCGGACCAGGGTGGCCCATGTGGTGACTATGTCTTATTCCCGGAGACAAATTTGCTAGGTTTCAGTTTTCCTGCATCACTTCACACATATCAATGGCCTTGGAAACCATTGGTGATCTGTTTTCCTTGTTGCTTTCATACCAGTATTTACAAACATACATTCATACTTTCAATGATTACAAAAGGTTTATTCGTGCACACAAACACACACATGAACTCGCTCAACTTTTGTTGATGTTTTCAAACTACATGTATTTCAGGGAATTAAGCGGATCTGGCGGGCGTTTGGATGTTTTCAAGTTATGTTGGGAATAAAAGATGTCATCCAGTGTCCCAATATATGGATGGTGTGTCTCATCCTGGACAAGACATACCTTTCCAAGTCTGGTTTTATCTAATGTCTTTTGTCGAGTCTTTGTGAACTCTCAAACAAGTTGCATGGTTTGTACTCGAATTTGAAGTCTATGTTTCAAGACAATGTTGTTATGTTTTTAAACTATTTTAATGGGTGAACATCTTCGGTTTTATCATATAGTTGTTGTTATGATTGAATGCAATGGTATTAAGCAAGTCACACCATAATCACGCTTCCACAAAAGTCAGGGTGTGACAAGTAACATAGCATGCGATCATCCACGGGTAGCAACGATTTGTTAACGTTTTGAGATAGATGTGTAGTGCGGGTCGTGTGTGTCGATCGAAGCGAAAAGCGGAAAGCGTATAAACCACCAAAATCGAAACACATAAACAGGTAAAACCACATAAAACACATAAAATCCACATAAAAGCGACAATTATCAGAGTCAGCAGTTGCAGGCTCAGAATCAAAAACACATAAAAGTCGAGTATAAATTGTCTGTGGCTGATAGACGTTGACTACCCAAAGTGATTCGACTATTCACAAGGACTTCTGGTACACGCTTTGGCTTCTGGGACTGTGCTCTCGCCTCGATTTTGGGCGAACGGCACGCATCCTTCCAGTTATAGTGTGACTTCAAGTCGTTGGAGTCCGTCGAGACCTTGGTGAGAGTTTTATAAACCAAAATAATGCACGAAACAAGTCGTCAAGGTTCGAGTTTCACCCTAACTTAACAACTTCGTCCCTAGTTTTGATAAGGTAGAGAGGGAAATTTGTGTCGAAGTGCGGATTTCACTCCTGATTCAACGCAAATCCTCCTGTTTTATAGTAAAGATAGCAATTCGAACGAGTAATCTGGTCGAGAGTTTACGGTTTTCTCACCTAATCTTAACCAGATCATTCGTTTGTGTGTATGTCCAGCCTTAGGAAAGCGATGTTCGTGCAAAGGTGTAGTGTACAGCGAGTGTGAGCGAGAAATAGCAAATAAGCTCGTACAAAACCCATACCGGGTATGCACAAGTCGGTCTGTTGGTACTTAGACTATAGACTAATTCGTTTCTAAGACATCAACCCGGACTAGGTCGAGTCTCGCCTAATTCCCTATAGTTATGGCTCTGATACCAATCTGTCACACCCCAACCGATGGCGGAATCATCAGGGCGCGGCACTGAGCGAAACAGATTGTCCATGAGAATCCATAACAACTACGATTACCAATTATTTAAACATCACGTCCCATACCATGACATAACAAGTAGCATAGTTAGTACAGACAAATCAAAGACAAATTGTTCTGTTCCGACAACTCAGATTTCAAATAAATAAATTGTTCGTTGGTTTCTAGACCCTCCTAAGCTCAATTCCATCAAATAGCAAGCACGCATCCTAGCATCTTAAGCACCTGTCACATACGCTAAAATAAAGTCAATACACATAGTGTAAAGGTGAGCATACAAGTTTGATATAGCGTAGTAGAGTTCGAAATAGTTTACGCATAACCAGCATGTAACATGTAAAATGCGAAGCTAGTAGGTTATCGACAATGAAATATGCACAGACTAGACTGCGAGTTGTAGAATGCGCAACACATATCACCACTGCGACATGTGAGAGGTAACCTTAACAACCCCTATCCACGACAGGTGCTGAGTCCAAACAAATAGTACTATTGTTGCTAAGGCGTCAGGCAACAATCACTGTGTTAACATAACATACAAGCATTCATCGAGTAACACGTATCATGCAGTAAAGGTCAACGTATAAAATATAAATAGTGTTTGCGTTGTGTGAAAGATGTGATTTAGAATAAGTAATGTATGTAACACCCAAAAGTGCATAAAGCAAAAAGGGGTCGAGTATACTCACAGATCGTGCTTAACAAGTAAACACTCTCTTGGATTGAAGGGAGCGCTGAAAAAGATTAGCCTGAACAGTTAACGATAGCATAAACGATGAGCGGCGCGTGAAATGCAGCAAAAGTACCAAGTGTCGGATGGTAATCCGGTCGGATGGCAATCCGATCGGATGTCAATCTGTTCGGATGGTCATCCGATCGGATGGCCATTCGATTGGATTGACATTCGTTTGGTAAGGGTGTGTTTGTGTATGCTGGCTTTGAAGTTTTCGTTGTAGCATTTTAAAAATAGAGAAGTATCTCTACCCTTCAGGTCGATCGATCAAACGGCAGTCTGATCGGATAGCGATCCGATTAGCAGGACACTTAGTGAGAACAAGTTCACAGCAGGATTGTCACTCGATCGGATTGCAATCCGATCGGTTGGTAATACGTTAGTTACTTATGATCTTTGAAAATTATAAAAATGATTAAGTGTCGAAGTTCCAATAGCCAAATGATCGGATGGTCGTTCGATCGGATGGCAATCCGATCGGACGGCAATCCGTTCGACGTTCAGTCCTTTGAAAGTTGAAAATAAAAGTTTAAGTGTGAAACGTCCGATCGGACGGCATCCCGTCCCAACGACCTGATCGTCTTGGTACTTGATTATTTTGAAAGTTTTGCAGTTTTGATCGAGACGGTATGATAACGTGCTAAACAACAGAAACCCCAACTTGACCCAAGTGATCTGATCGAACAGGAACCACCCTAGTCCGATCAGCTCACTGTTCGAGACGGTTGTTCATGTTTAACCCGAAATCAGTTGTCTCTTGGATAGAATTCAGATCTTGAACTAACACATACTAAGAAAGAGTAGAAGATCAGAACGAGCTCTGATTCTATCAGTTTTGAGTGCTTTGAGTGTAAAAGAGTTAAACGAAAGTAAGAAAACCATCTTTCAATCCTTTTAACCATGAATATGTGTAGATCTATGCGTAAACATTGTTTATTCATGTGGAAATCCTTCAGATCTAAGTTATTCTTGGTGGAATGAAGCCAAACCTTGAAGTTCATAAGAACCCCATGATGACATCACCCTAGAACACCTCAAATCCGGTGATTTCACGGTTAAAAGTTAAGATTTGTAGGATCGTGAAACGACCTAACGAGTCGATCAGAAGAGTGCTCAGACCGAATCAGAGGCGGAATTCATTGATTCGGTCTTCGTTTAGCTTGTATTCACTATTAACTGTCTTGTTTATTGATCTTGAACACTTTACAGTACAGAGACACTTCGACAGCACTTCGATGTCGGAAATCAGAAAGTTACAAATGAGAAAGTTTGAAGCCTATTTATAGGGAGAGACCCTCCTGTTTGAAACTGACATGACCAGTTTCAAACTGTCACGACTAACCCTCCTGTTTGAAAGTGACAGGCCATCTTCAAACTAGACCCCTTCAAACTTGACATCTTCAAACTAGCAGGTCATCTTCAAACTTTCAGTCCGAGACTCGATATAAGACGAAGTCGACAGATGTAATGCACCAACAAGATTCAAAGGTGAAAAGGATGAAGGAGTGCATGTAGATCATAGTAGTACAAGATTTAGGTTGGAAACTTACAAGAATCGCGAGAAATCGAGAGAAATGAGAGCTTGAGTGCGGCTGGTCGAGTGAGGAGCTGTCACATCGATGTGACAGGAGGATATTTATAGGGTTTCCATAAAGGGAAAGTGCGCAGGGTCGGATTGATCACTGATCGGATGGCAACCCGATCGGATGGCAGTCCGATCGGATGGCAGTCCGATCGGATGGCAGTCCGATCGGATGGCAAGCCGATCGGATGGCCACTCGATCGGTTGGCCACTCGATCCAGGTGTCCAGCGCGTTGAGTTTTGTCGTTTCGATTTGCGTGTTGAGCGTTGTGATGCGATTCGAGTGAGCGATGCGTTAGTATTACCCATTGGTTACACAAATAACTTAACTACTATATCTAACATACAATCACTATAAATAACTTGCGTTTAGTGTTTGCGATTAGATTGCGATGCGATAGAATTGCGATTGCGATTAACACCTCAACATAAACATAACATGCACAAGTAACACATAGATAGCACACACACGTAAAACAATATCCAGAATACATAATTCGAGTTGCGATTGCGATAGCGATTAGCGTTAAGTCTATTAGCGATTAATATGCGATTAAATAGCGATTAAAACTCGATTATTAATAGATACCCCACATAATACAACTAAAACAAATAATTAATAGGATTCGGTTACAAGTCAAAGAAGTCAAAACAGTAGTTGAGCAAGGAGTGACAGATCGCAATTAGCAATCTTTTCTTCCTTTGACTTCAATCTTGACTTTGACTTTCGAAAAGCGGGTTGTTACATATATATATATAAAGTAGATAACATCTAAATAGGTATATATGGGATAGATAATATATAAGAAGGTATATATAAGGAAGATTTATCTTGGGAAGGTTTATCTAGGGAAGGTATATATGAAACTTCCTAGAAAAGAAATGCATATTCCTTACCCATAAATAGGAAACCTAGAATCCATTTTTCCTTGCTCATTTCTTCTCTTCTTCTCTCTATACGTTGGTGTTCTAACAAATAATCACCGATACAATATTCTGTTCGATCTATCAGAGAACCAACTAACGAATGCCAAAGTGCTGCCTGAATAAGGCTATACTTTGTTAACTTACGTTATGGTTCTGATTTCGTGACCATCGTTATGTTTGATCAGGTTTTACACTAATACGTATTCTACTCTGTTAAACTAAATGTTTAACTATCAGAAAGTTCTGCAATACAAACTTACTATCAAAATAGATGCTTAATTACCAGAAGATTCAGAACTATAAAAGTAGATGCTTAACTATCAGAAGGCTTAGAATCACGAGACCTACAAGGTGAGTCAATCTCTTTTACTCAAACAATTTGCAAAACCCTAAAATGTTTTCCAAGTTGTATTTACAGTGATTAAGTTTTTGTATTCTGAAATTACAGCCGGTATGTGGGGTTTTGTATACATTACTTGATAATCTTTACTATTGGACAAAGGGTTAGCCAGCAGTGATATGACCACAGTCACCGAAATGGGCGAGTGGCAAGCACTGTGGGTAACAAATGTAAAAACTCTTAATGCTGTGATTACAATACTGTGTCTTTTTATACAAATGAATGAACTCACCAGTATTTCCTGCTGACAAAATGTTTTTAAACCTGTTTTAGGAGATTACAGTAGATATGAATAAGAGTTGTAATATGCACCAGAAGGCTTAGAGGAGTGGCTTGTTTTATCAATTAAATTAAGAAACGTCGTTTTATGTATTTGGGTTTATCCCATATTAAAGCTACCTTTGAAAAACATGGGTTCTATTCTCATTTGTTATAAATAAAATTCCGGTGTCTATAAACTCTTGTATTTTTCCTAACTCACGGTTCTGATGAAATTTCTGCTACAATGTTTTCAAAATAACCAACGGTACCACTTGATTGTTCACGGCTCCCGTGCAGGGTGTGGTCGGGGGCAGAGGAATCAGATTGTTAAAGCGTATGCAGTTAAGTCAAGAAGAGAAATTTACATAGGTAGAAATGAACCTTTAAGGTATAGGATAGTTTGCAAGGGTTCAAATCCTAAGTTGGTAGGTGTTGAAGGTCTAGAAGGGTAAGGTGATCATACCACTAGGGGTCAAACTAGAAAAACCAAAAAACTATGGAAAAGGAAACCAACCCAACTTGCCCATTTGTCTAGAAACAATTCAGCCTGAATACTAGTGTCTAGAAACTAGAGAACCAGGTCTCTATAGCATGAACATCCTCGCCAAGGAGAAAGAACCGACTGTGGAAAGCAACCCTCAAATACGCCTCCCCACTGTACAAGATCTAATATAAAAGAAGCATCAGGTACATGTTTCAATAATGAAAGTTTTTAGAGCTAAATGTATTGCTTCCATCAAATTGATTGGTGATTACAGAGACGAATATGGTTTGTTAAGAAGTTTTTGTAAAGATCCGGCAAAGGCCAATCCAGGTAGCACCATCAAAATAGATGCCGAGTCATTCACAAACCCTACTCTACAAACTAGGCAATTTAGAAGGATATAAATATGTTATGCTGGCAAGAAGAGGGGCTTTAAGATTTGTGGTAGAGATATTCTGGGACTGAACGGTTTTTTTCATGAAAGGTCCATATCCAAGTCAGATCTTGAGTGATGTGGGTGTTGATGGTAACAATGATATATATCCACTTGTTTTTGCTCTTGTTGAAGCTGAAACTTATCAGAGTTGGCACGGTTCTTGAGGAACCTTCAAGATGATTTTGACTTAACAGTGGAATCTAATTTCACATGTACCAGTGACCATCAAAAGGTAAGCTTATGAATTAATCAATCCATGTGTTTGCCATATCAATCATTTATTTGTTGATCATTTAACCTATATGCTTTTTTCTATGTACGGTCTTATTCCAGCGTGAAAGGGGTTTTCCCAAATGCAGATGATAGGCATTGTCATAGACACATACACGAGAACATGAAGAAGCAGTGGAAAGGAGATGTGTTTAAGAACATGTTAAATGGAGCAACTATGATGACCAATGTGCTTTACTTTTAACATGGATATGCATGACATAAAGGCAACTGGCTTAGCCTTACACCATTGGCTACTCCAGATCCCACCTAAAACCTGATTAAGAGCTCATTTTACAGGTTGGCCACAATGTGATATTCTATTGAACAACATATGTGAGGTGGTTAACTGGCAACTAATTGGAGCTAAAGACAAGCCTGTAATCACATATCTGGAGTACATCAGGGAATATATGACAACAAGGATTGTTAATGTCAAAAATATTCAAACAAAATAAACTAGACCATAAACACCATATGTTGAAGGGGTCTTCAAACAAATTAAAGAAAAAGTTACACAGATGTTTGTTCTCATAGTGAATGCTTCAAAAATACCATGTTACAGGTTCTAGGTCTTAGTGTGTGGTGAATGTGGATTTGAAAACATGCTCATGGAGAAAGTGGGATTTGAGACATGTCTAAAAATGGTATTAGGGCTGGAATACTAGCAAATTAGGTGTCAAAAGTTTACTGGTTAGATACATGAAAAATAAAGCATACGACCACATCATCGAGCCAATCGATGGTCCTGAAATGTGGACTCCATGACAATGCCCCACAACACTTATTCCTCTAAAACATCATAAGCATGTATGGATACATGACACTGTTTAGAATGCCTAATATCTGAATTGAAACTGTATGAATTGAAATGTGTATGTATATGATTCTAGGTGGGAAGACAAAAGAAAAAGAGGAGACGAATGTTGAGGAGGTTAAAAAAAAGACATTTGACAAAGGAGGTAAAATGACTAGTAAAGGGCTGTTATGAAACTTTTTGTAAGTATTGAAGAAAATATGATTAATCTGACCATGTCATGAAGATGATAAAGTCAAAAGATCACACAAGAATAAGATACAAGATAACAAGACAAAGCAGAAAGCCAAACATCATCTTCAGCATGTATCAGAAATTGGTCACAAGCAAAGAATGACGATCAGAAAGGATCAATCTGATAAGTCTAATGATAAATCTGGTATTTATTATCAAAATCTGGTGAATTCTGCTCATCAGAAATCTGGTGACCAATTCAACAGATTTCTGGTAAGTTATTCATCAGAAAATTTGATGAACCAACTTGTCTAAAAGATAAGGCTCTGCCACCATAGTAAAGTAACAAGTTGACATTGGATGGATTCAATGAATATGCCAAAAAGTTACTTTATGCAGACAAATGCATGAATAAACAAATGTAACAAATGTTTATTCATGTCAAACCTTCTCTATAAATAGAGAACCCAACACTGAAGAGAGATTGAGTTAAGCCAAGCATTCATTACATACAACGAAAACTCCATTGCCCTTCATTACTGAATTCTTAAAGTATTTGTTTGTATTAGCCAATAACCTCACAATCACCTTGTAAACCTTGTTTCAAAGTGATACAAACTTCAAAATTCTGTAGTTGTGTTTCTTGAAAGACCGATTTATATTTCCGCACATTAGTTTCATACTTGTTGAAATCACTTGCCAAATTTTGTTAAAGAGCATTGTTATCTGGGATCAACAAGGGCAAACCACAAAATATACCAAATGTGGGAATAAAGGCCACAACCGTCGAAGATGCAAAGGTTAAGGAGAAGGTACACAAAGTTGGTCATTTGGACGAAAAACGTTAAGAAATGCAAATTTTAAGGCTGGATTTGTTATAATTTAGGTTTTTTGGACTAAATTAATTAAAATGAACAAACTTCAGGAACGAAAACAGAAATTTACTCAAAGAAGAAATATGTTTGTATTTTTTTAAAGAGTAAACTGCCATTTTGGTCCCTGTGGTTTGGGCAGTTTTGCCATTTTAGTCCAAATGTCAAACTTTTTAGATCTGGGTCCCTATGGTTTCACTTTTATTGCCATTTTAGTCCAAAATTCAAAAACCCTCATTTTTTACTGTTCCAACATGCCTATTTTGTCTTTTTGTGCAGGGGCATTTTGGTCATTTGGAATATTATTATACAATTATTATAATACATTAAATACCATCATCTTCTTATTCAGACCAACTTCTTCTTCACACAGAGTTCACCGCAGACCATCATCTTCTCCATCCCCACTGCACTACCACCATCCCCACCACACCACCACTACACCAAAACTCCGATGACGCCCAAGGAACAGCGGCGGCACCTGCAACCACCCGTCACAACCTAACCACCTGCAATGACCCGTCACACCCAGCGGCACCTTTCAGATCTACGGTGTGGGCTACAATCGAAGATGCTTTGTGATTTCTTGAGTCCTCACAGAGTGAAAATGTTAGGCCACTCGAACGGATATGTTCTTGACGTAGAACGTAGACGAATCGATCAGTATCGAGGTGCAGAATCCCTCGATACTGTCAGAGAATCACTAGCAACAGTTTCAACGATTAATGCGTCTGATTTCATTGAATGATTGTGAAAATATAGAAGAACCAGTTGAAAGTCAGACAGACAAGCTTCGCTACAATGATAAGCCAAAAGTTCTAGACACAATGCACTAACCTTCTATTTATAGGCAATCAGGGAAGGTTATGGTGTCACCCGGTCGGTTGGTCATCCGATCGGATGGCCATCCATTCGGTTGACACAAGTTACCCGACGGAATTCACTTTAACAGTTTCGCGCCGTTCCCTGAATTGTCTAGACACAAACATACATATATATATATACATATACAAAAGTATATACACAGCACAAAATACATAAGACTCAATGCGGACGGAAGCTACAGACATTTGTACTAACAGAAAACTACCACAACAAACTTGAAAACACATCGGAAACATATGATTTTGCATCAAAACAACAGCATCCGATACAAAAACTGTCAAATCCGCCATTCGTTTCAACTTTCAGCACTTGACATGAACATATAACTCAGATTTGACACCAACACCTCTGTCGCCGTCACCGGGGAAGTTGGGGGTTAGGGTTAGGGTTTCGACGCGAAATTGGGGGTTGGGGTTAGGGTTTCGAAGCCGGTGATGAGGATGATGCCGATGATGAGGATGATACCGATGATGAAGATGATGACGCCGGTTTGATTGAATTCGTGTGAATCCTCATTGTTGATTGAATCAGGTTTGTGTCATAAGTTACCTCATTGTTGATTGAATCAGGTTTGATTGAATTGGTGTGATTCGGATCTGAATCGGTTGGGCGAAATGGAGCCGGAGAAATCTCTGGTTTTGGCGCAGGTGGTGGTGGGGGTGGTGGTGCGAGAGGGGCGTGGCAGGTATTGTTCCATCGGAGAAATCTCTGGTTTTAGCAAGATGATGATCTGAACAAAAATGGATTACATAAACTTAATATTAATTTAGTTTATTAATTATTAATATGTTATATTAAAATCAGAATGACCAAAATGCCCCTGCACAAAAAGACAAAATAGGCATGTTGGAACAGTAAAAAATGAGGGTTTTTGAATTTTGGACTAAAATGACAATAAAAGTGAAACCACAGGGACCCAGATTTAAAAAGTTTGAGATTTGGACTAAAATGGCAAAACTGCCCAAACCACAGGGACCAAAATGGTAGTTTACTCTTTTTTAAATGTAGTTATATGAATATTATTAAAAGGAAGATATTTGAAAGCTCTAAGCACCCCATCCTCCTTAACAAGATGAACTAAAGCTTCATATCTTAACTCCACAAACATGTGTATGACAATTGTTTATACGTCATGTAATTTCGATGCTATGCCTTTGAGAATTAAAATAAATAAATATTAAGAGAGTGACTGCAAAGATATTTAATTTGGTTGATTCTAGAAGACCCAACTGTTTGTGAATTGTGACAAAGTCCATTGCCATTTGTCAACATATTTCTAGAATATTAAGGAGGGTCCTACGTTGCGGAAAAATGTTAGATTTCCGACTAATACGCTCATATTGTTTTCCCAACATATGTATATATGTATGTATGAATAGCGGAGAAGAAGCTAACACATTAATTTAGGGGTATTCTGAAATTTTTTTATATGTAATTATATAATAATGAAAAATGATAATAAATCAAAATGGGTCTCTTTCAATTACAATATTGTTTTGGGTATTTTGCCTAACTTTATCAATTATATTTAGGGTCTCCCAATTCTATTATTGTTAATTTGGGCTTATTTTATCATTCAGACTTAATTATTCTACAAGTTTTCGGGTTGTAAAATGTTTGGGCTTATAAAAAAATAGGATTTTAGTAATATCATGTATCATGTTTTTGGTTAAGGGTATCCTCGTATTTTTTTATGGGTATCTTTTGTAAAAAATCGAAAAAAAAAAACACTACGAATATGGGGTTAAGTTGTAGCCCGTGCTACGGCTCCTAACCCTATAGTTCCGCCCCTGTGTATGAATGATATTATTATTTACAATATTACAATATATATCGGTTTATTTAAAAAGTGTTCATTATAGTGTTTAGTTGTAACACCCCACTCGAAACCCAGGTGATCATGCACAGTTGATCCCTAACTTAGCAGCGGAATTGTAACTTTCCTTATGAACTTGCTAATCCTATGACATAGGTTTAAAAGACGATTTTATGTCAGTTTATGCTGGTGAGCACATGCATAGTTATATAAAAACAATCATTTCTTTTATGAACAATTAACAATACCAGTTCTAATTACATGATACATATAGGTTGGCACATGTCTTGGTTACCTTAGCATGTCCACATTTACTTTTACAGGTGTGGGTATACATCCCCTCCACCTTACATACTAAACAAATACCCATATTGGGCTGATGTACTACCATTATATAAGACGATGGCATACTGCCTATTATGAGCGTATTTTACTATTGGGCAACACATACTGAGAGGGCTCATTGCGGTTTCCCCAGCCTTAATACCTCATTATATATCCATGGATCCGAAATACCCCAATGCCCATGCATGTATGACAGTGGCGGAACTAGACCTTCAACTCAGGGGTATCCCAAAATTTTTTAGGGGTGTCCTCGTACTTGTTCAGGGGTGTCCTGTGTATAAAAATCGGAAAAAAAAAAAAATTTTACACTACTCGTAAAAACTTGAGCCGTAGCCCGGGCTACGCCCGTTTACACTACAGGTCCGCCCCTGATGTATGATACATCACATTCATTTATTTATTAGGTTTGGATGTGTTGCAGGGCTTACATGGTCTGGACACCTCCTTCACAACACATATATTTATTACACAAACATATATCACAATTTTTGGGAAAGCAAACATGATACTCACCTGTTTAACAGTTGCTGCTAGTACGATCAGATACTATCTCAGAGTCCTGACACAATTACATAATCCTAGGTTAGGCAATGGCACACCTTAGTAGTCATTATCATGGTTGGATATTGGTTAACATTGCCTTGTTTAAGCATGGTTGATCAGTCCATGCCTAACTAATTTAGGTTACCCAATATCCGCCTCTGACAATAACCCTAGTACCTAAAAGTAATACTACTACTAATAATATGTTACTACTACTAATAATAATACTAGTATTAACTACTATAAATAAATTACCAGACATAAACTTATATGAGAGCATACCTTAAAACCATCTATGGCACGTTGATGTAAAGTTTCCCTAC
Source organism: Helianthus tuberosus (assembly GCA_030545235.1). Taxonomy (NCBI): domain Eukaryota; kingdom Viridiplantae; phylum Streptophyta; class Magnoliopsida; order Asterales; family Asteraceae; genus Helianthus; species Helianthus tuberosus. The sequence continues at coordinate 21,639,987 of CM060383.1, forward strand.
TTCTAGTTCTGCTCCTACTCGTGCTCAAGAAAAACGACTACTAACAACACCCAATGGGGTGTCGTATACTCGGGATTCTCTATGCTAGAGCGTTTCCAAAAAGATACTGATACTAAAAAGTGAAACTATTAAGTCAGATACATACAGAAAGGCAAGCACAAAGGTTCGATGTGGGATAGATTGACGTGCTAGCTAGCTTAGTTATATTAATTCAGCTTCTTCACTCGTTTTTCTCGTATAACTTTTAAAATATAACGTTTTATAAAACGACGAATATGTCGTTGAGACGAGCTCATTTTTACCTACATTTTAACCTAAGTTTAATTAAAAACGTAGTAAGGTCATAAATAATATAATTTCATTATTAATATTAAACGGTCTCCTATAATAACCAAGGCTCGTCAAGATAATTCATATTTCAAACAACCATTCTACTTGTTACTTACTCGTTTAACAATATATGAAATATAAATTACATATTTCACATGTTTATAACCAGTACATTAAGGTTCGGGGTATCACACTAGTTTAGTCGATTTCCTTTGTAGTTCTTGAGGTCAAGAACTTTAAAACAGTATAGGGACTATAATGTAAGTCTTGAATAGTATGAGGGGTCTTTTGTAATAGTTTAGTTGTACAAAAAGGATGATCGGAATGAGAGTGGGTATCGATGAGTTGAATGAACTTTCTTTTTTAGTTTCTTTCTCTTAATTCTATCTCTCATATTTGCACGTATCAGACGACAAAAATAATTTAATTTGAGTTTTAAGATGGAGGAGCGGGAAACACCACGCCGCCTCCCTTTATCCCACTACTTTCCAGGGTGAGTTTGGCCACCCTCTCAGGCGCCCCAAATTTCTTCCTCTTTCTATTTTAAAAGATTTTATAGAAAAGGGGCGAGGAACGATGCATGGGTATAACATAGGTTCAGTGATGGAGGTACAGGACGGGAGGAGATGATGATCTGACGCTCTTTCTATTCTAAAAGATTATATAGAAAAAAGGGTGAGGAACGATGCATGGGTATAACATAGGTTCAGTGATGTAGGTACAGGATGGGAGGAGATGATGATCAGACGCTAATTCAGTCAGAGATCAGGATCAGACAAGCATGTAACGCGTAGTGGGAGGAGACGTAATGCCGATTGTGGTGGTGGCAAGATTAGCTCTAAAAGTCATTGACAAAAAAAAACCCTTGCTTAGACCCTAGTTATTTTAGGGCCTCATAAAATGAAAGGGTTTTATGGTTTTTTTTGTTTTTGAATTCTTGACTTTTATAGTCACGCGCAACGGGGGAACAATGGAGCTATGCCTACACAACAAATCAACAATATGATAAGTAATTATCATTTTGTATTTTTGTACTTTCGATTCACTTACTACATTGATCTTATTCAAGTTGTGCTTTCGATTCACTTATTCCTCCATTGTTATTTTTGCAGTGTCACATCATCTTTTGTGCTTCCGATTCACTTGGGCATTCTTAAATTATTGAAGTAAAATCTTTTGAATAAGTTTTATTACTATTTTTGTATACATGCAAAAGATACAATATTTAAAAAAGAATTAGTGGTGCAATATTTTAAATAGCATAAAAATTAGTTTGTGTATATGTTAGAGAGGCTTTATGTACTCCATATTTGATAATCTAAACCATAATGCTAGACTTGGGTAAGTGTATTAGATTTATCAAAATAATTGCTTGTATACCTTGTTTAAGAAAATTTAAAGGGTTAAAACTTGTATGTCTAACGCTAAGGTCATCATTTGTTTCGGGTTTAAAGGGTTAAAACTTGTATGTCTAACGCTAAGGTCATCATTTGTTTCGGGAGTCTACTTCGATAGATATGAATCTTTTACACTTGATACAAGAAGAGTATCTAATCATGTAGGTGTCCCCAAGGGGTTAAGCAGTGTGCTCACCAAAATGTTTGAAGTTTGAATCTTATAAGGTGTAAGCATTTGTGTATTTATCCTAAAAAAAACTATGAATTGTTGTTAAAAAAAAATGCAACCATGTTGGCAATTCATAGAATTTGAATACGAAACATTTCTATCATATTGATTTCATGCATGTAACCTTGAAAATTTATGGGTGGTGTTTTCGTGCGCATAATATCTTATATCTACATATGATCCCAAACGTCCGGATAATGGCACATGCTATGCTAAAATCCTTTTTTACACTATAGGCGGTGTCAGTGGTTACACTCACGGAGGGATCTAGCATACCATGAGGAGTAACCCACGCTATCTCTCAACTTTCTTTGCAAATTACACTTTTAATGTAAATTTTTTTTCTTCTTCGTTTTAAACCCGTATTAGCTCTTAACTTTTCTTCTATATCCGCCACTTATACTAGTGGTGGACAAGTTAATTAAATAAATAAAGCTTATGATAACAAAAATACCTATTTAAACTAATAATAATAAATTATTGATAAAAAAACATTATGGTCAAAAGTATTTGTAGTTAATTACTCAAATTAAGAAGTGATACATGATATACCATTCTTTTATATGAAAAGTGAAAACCTTTAATTAAATAAGCATATGAAAAATCATTGAAAAATTGCCACGTTTGATTAGTAGCTTTTGATTCTTCGCCTGAAAATACATTTTAAATAGCTTCGCTGAAGATTTTTTCTAGCAAAGATATTTAATTTTATGACAATAAATAATTGAATAATAAGGTGCAGCTCAACAACCCCATCGTTGTTTCCAGCAGCCAATGAGAACGGTAGATTGACAACTATATAGTCGGTGTAAATATCAAACATGACAAGACGACTATTTTCTTATTTCTGTTTTCTTATTTTTTTTTTATTAAAGCCAACTTTTATTATTAACATCCGCAACAACTACTTACATTTAGGGCCATTACAGTCAATGATTTCTAGATGGGGTAGGCTAAATACACCCCCTTTTTACTTTTCATACCTCCCTTTTCAAATATATTAGTTTGAAACTTTTCAAGTTTCACCCCTTAGAATCCTTATTTTTATAATAGATGCTGAAGTTAGGGCCAAGAAGTTAATACTAAAATTATATTATTTTAAAAGAAAATATTGTGTACATATAATATAAAATACATAGCTATTCACGTATTTTTATAACAAATATATATGTATAATACTCAACTAATACAAGATCTTAAAATTCTGCTAAATCATAAAAAAAATTATCGTTTACTATGAGAAGCCATTGTTACACCTTAATTATCTAAAATTTATGATCTTCATTATGATTAAGGATTAGGAAAAGGAAAAAACCTGTAGTCATACAATCTTTTAAAATGAGAAAAGCAAACGAAAAGAAGTTACGAACATCTATTTCTTGGTGGTGGATTGATGGTACAATTTTTTTTTACCATATTCAATGATTTAAATTGTATTTTGAAACTAAAATGTTTAATATAGAATCTAAATTTTAACGCCAACAATTAATATATTTTTTACAGTAACTTTCTGGATGAATATATATGCTCTATATATTTGCATCAACTATTCTGGTCATGGTTGATTTAATAGATTTTTTTTTCTTTTTGGAATTAACTAGGATTAAGATCCGCCCGCGTTGCGGCGCAGGTACATCGTAAACATTGAATGGATTGGTCCAAACGTTATATGATGCATTAACTATATGAAAACATATTTTCGACGTATCCAGTTGAACTCAATGTAACATGTATAAGCATTGTGCTTGGATCAAACGTAAAGTAAATCAAATTCATATCGAACAATCATAACGTATTATATGTGACCCAACTCATACATAGAAAACGTAACGGGTATGAAGGAAAATCTGCACATGTAATCGAAAAGGATTAATTAGAGCTTTCGAAAAAAAGAGAGAAAAAGAAATCATAATTTGACTCCACTCGATTCGAAACAAACTTTACGAAACATACATAAAATAAACACGAAAAATATTATATTTGACCTAAATCATTTCCCAAAAAAGTTTACGTCGAAACGTAGAACAACTTGAATTTATACCAAAGCGTACATAAAAATATGCACGTAAAAATGGTTTCTTTAAACGAAAACGTATTATTTGACCTGACTCGTCTATAAAAAAAGTTTACGTAAGAATGTAAAACAAATCATATTTATACCTACCCGTACATAAAATATGCACGTAAAAAATAGTTTTTAAGTAAAGGAAGTATAGGGGCAAACCGAAACAAAATATTAGTAAAAAATTTAATAGGTTAAAAACGTTCGTAAACCGTGCCAAGTAGCACCAATGCCACAACGGCATCGACTCTCAACATCGTAAAAATAAAATAGATAAAATGGGAAAAATTACACTGAACGAAAAGCAGATTTAAAATCGTTGAACCACGCACATCCGTTACAGTGTATTAATGCGAAGAAATTAACCAGAAACGTAAAACGTAGAAAATAATAACTTAGTCGATCTAGGACCCGCTCGTTGCGGCGAACTTGTCAAAAGGGAAAAATGGACACGTTGCGACGGGTCTGTCAAATATTTTTTCCTCACATGCACGCTACGACGTGTTAACTCGCAAAATTTAGAACGAAACGTAAAACTTGCGAAAGATAAAAAGTACGGGGGACCAAAGTTGTAAATAATTAAGTGTTGTGTTAAATTATAAAAGATGAAAAACTTTGGGTTAAAAGTAAAAGTTAAAAGAGGCTAAAATACAAAATATGCAAATATTTGGATTAAAAATGAAAAATCAAAGTTTTTTTTTGAAATACTCCCCAAGCTTAGGGTACAAACCACAATGCAAGAAAGACTTGCTAATTTATAATATGGGAATATGCAAATGACAACCTGAAGTTATCGGCCAGAACGACAAAATTGTTTACACATAATTATTCTGGTCATGGTTGATTTAATAGATTATCTTTTTCAAATGAGTAAATTACAAAGTTCGTCCTTTATGTATGTCATTTATTACAAAGTATGTCCTTTATCTTTAATAAGCTCAGAAAACATACTTAATGTTTGAAAAACCATTCAGGTTATGTCATTTACCCTAAACCTAGTTTGTTTTCCTAGTTAAGTCAGGTCACGTGAGAAGCACATGAGGGCATTAATGTCATTCTACCTACCAATTAATGTGTCCTGTTATAAAAACCCTAAACCCCACCATCATCTTCTCCATCTTTCAATCAGCTGCACATACCTAACCCTAATCCCCAATTCGGGTTAGCAACGACGGAGAAAAAGCAGTTAGAAGACGTATCAAAAAAATCATCAGAGCAACTTGTTGAAGCGGAAAACCTTCTAGAAGTACTGAGAAACGAACTAAAACCAGCGGGGCAACGCCATGGTCAACGCTAGCCTGGTGTGGTCTAGCCAGCGTTTTTGGCATTCCGCCGCTCCAACCTACGCCCCACACACCGCGGTCTTAGGGTAGGGTGCCGCCAGTATTTTATAGTGAAAGGTTATTTTGTATTGAATTTCAGCACTTGATTGGTGGGGGCAAGATTTTAGTAACATCAACATTTATCACAAACAGTAATAACTAACCAATTAGGAGAAATCATGGGTGTCAATTCTGTTCACAAGGTAAAGGGAGGAGAAATCATGGGTGTCAATTCTGTTCACAAGATAAATGGAGATTTAATTCTACATCTTAATATTCTGATTATTTTATCTTAAAAAATAATAATGACATGAGGAACCCCTTAAAATAGTTGAGCTGACCTTGACCGTGAACCTCGATAAGTTTATGTGGGTTTCCCACAACAAGTAATATAAGAAGTGGTTGGATTTTGGTGAAATTACTACCCATAAACACATCATCTCTAGCTAAGAATTGATGGTCCAACACAGAAGTTAGGTGTGATGTTACAAGTTTTAGTGAAAATGATGATGAAAATGTTGAATACACTCAATGAAAGTTACTAAGAGTTTGTATAGCCCATAATGGAAATAAATGGCAACATGCAGACGTACCGGTAATTTCTTATACATATAAAACAAGTATACAATAGAGATTATCCATGTGATTATTTTCCTGTTATCTCAAGAGATGAATAAACCCCCATATTACTTGCTAAAAAAAGAAAAAATAAGCAGACTCTACTAACTGTCAGCCCTGGGCTTGTCACTTATTCAAGGACCACTGGACCAACCGACCAAGGTACTAAAATGGGCCACGATTACAATTGGCTAGAGGTGGCCAAATTGTTTTTTTTTTTTTTTGGTTTCAAACCTGTTTTGTGGGCTACTGGTTTAGGTGTCAGTTTTGGTTCGATTTCAAATCAGTTTGGCCAGTTTAAGAGTCGGGTTTTTTGAACCGGTTTCGTTTCGGTTCGATTCCGGTTTCAATTCCAAACCGGATTGTGTTTTCTTTTTCATGCATTTAGTCGTCGACAAAAAAGTTACATAAAACTCTCGTTTATTAAGTTATTGATTTTTCAAAACGGAAAAAAATAATAGAAAAACAAAAATTAAAATAATGATAATAATGCATTTTAATACTAGTAACACTTTTTACTTTACTAACTACCAAGTGTTTGTTCTTTCTCGAAGAGTTGCGAATCAACGCGTTGTATATGCTTCTTCGCCGTCGGTTACTGGAGGACTTAATCCCTCATCCACCTCTTCATTGTGTATTGGTCCTTCAACTATTACTTCGTTTTCAAGATTTGAAATGTGTTGTATATGATCCACCATGTCCAAGTGATCCTTTAAGCATATGCACATCTCTACCGCTTCGGAAGTGAGTCGTATTCTTTGTATCGATAAAACCCTGTCGTTAAGAGGTAAACAAATTCTAAAGCTACCATAGAAGCTTGGACAATTAGTAGGTCGTGGACCTTAGCGGCTAGGAATGGAAGTTAGGTTTTCTTTCATTTCCATCAAGCTAAAAGGTTATATTATTCAAAATTATCAGGGTCGTAAGTGTTCATAAAATTTGTGGATTTAAACAAGGCGAGTTCGCTAAGTGGAGCATTACCCCTTTGTCGTTTACTCATTTCATTGTCGCAGTATTATATAAATTAAGTTTTGGGGTTTTACTCGATCAACTCGAGCTACTACCAGCACCACTAGTTCTTGAATCTATCTTGACCATATTCATACATTGATTGAAGTTTTTTTTTTAAATCATTTTTTGCGTTGGTTGCCTAACTTTGGTTAATATTCGTAAAAAGCCCCAAGTTGGAATGTCCTAGGCACAAGTAAACATGATTCTATCATTTGTTTAAAAAATCATTTTTAAACTCAAACTCGCTTGTTTTATTAGCCATATAATATAATTCGTGAAATGTCCTCGTACTAGTTAGATAATTAATAATCATGTTGTTGTGTTTTTTAAACCCTCAAGAAATTCGGTGATTTGTCCTATAGTTTCCTAACCCTCATCCGAGAACGGGTTTACTCGACCACATGCTGCAAGATCATTATGAAAATTTTGTAAGGTTGTTCTTTGTAGTAAAACACTTTGAAACATTGTAAAGGTCAAATCCCACCTATACGTCTCAATTCGAACATAAGTAAGTGGATTTCGTATCACGTCACAATTTTTGGTATTTTGTGTGTCATTACTTATTGTTTTTAAAAACATCACGTGGCATTAGTCGAAAAGCATATTTGAACTGTTCAACCAAGGAACATGCGAGGCCATCTTGTAATATTAAATTAATAATATGTGCAACACATAGAGGCTGTGTATTCTAGTATTTTTGCAATTTAATTTGGTCTTTTATGTTTTGGAGTTGTATGGTTTTTATTTCTGTCTTTCATATTTATAAAATGTAGTTTTTTATTAATTTTAATTATGTTATAAAAAATATTGTCTAATTTATAATTAAAAAAAAAAAAAACAATGATTAGGTAATAAATGTGTAGATGGGTGAACCACTACACCATTTTACCATGTATGTGGTTTGGGTATGGTGATGTGCAAGCTAAGTGGCACAAAAGTGCATGTGGTTCTGTCTTCCATTACCCATGGTCTAACTACAATAGAAGAGTGATCATATATTGATACGTGGAAGTGTTTTTATTGGTGATGTGGCAGCTAAGTGAAACACAAGTGTACGTGGTTGTGTCTTCTATTTCTCATGCTCTACAATAGAAGAGTCATCATATATTAGATACGTGGAAGTGGTTTTATTGAGTGGTAATCCCTATTAAATATTAAGGATAATAAATATCCATTTGGAAATATCTTAGTGGTGTTGGTGAATTAGATAGAGGTTAAGGGTTTAATCCTTGTTGTGTGCAAGTTTAGACCGTGGGGTATGGTGGGACGTGGGTTGGGGGCATGGTGCGACAGGTGGACTATGGGACACCCAAGACCAAAAGCCAATTTCAAAGGGGTATGGTGGGGCGTGGGTTGGGTGGCGTGGAAAAAAAGTCAATTTCAAAGGGCTAGTGCTCTTGGCCAATGAGGTTCCGCCATGTCATGTGGTAGCCCCGCCCCACGCCCGGCCTTAAACTCCCGCCCAAGGGGCCACGCCCAAACCCAAGCCCACACGGGGTGGTGAATTGGGCGTTTCTCTCCAACCCACGCCCCAACCCCCTCCCCATACCCCATAGTCTTAGTTGTTTAAAAAAAGAATATTAAGGTTCTTAAACTAAAAAGATTATTCTGTATATTAATTGTTGTGTTCAACATTTTAAGATCGTGTGTGATTGATTTTGACTCATTCCTTTAATTTTGTAGCTTCTAATGCAGGTATAATAGAGCTGACATAAATAATTAAGGATAGAGAGTTAAATGTTTTTTTTTTAAGTAAGTTTCATTAGAAGACACCAATCCACGAAATAGGACGACCAACCGAGAACATTACATAATTACAAAGCTCCCTGACCTGAATCTGTAAAAAACATATGAACCTGAATATGACACAAAAAATTGATGGTTAACCTGACACAACTCATTTGACATGATTTTTTTACATATTAAAACTCTAAATTTAGATTTTGACAACAAAAAAATATATATATAAAGGGACATAAAAAAATAAAAAATAATTTTATGTCAAATTATTTTTTTAAGTTTTAGATTTATCATAAAATACAAAGACTATTTTAATATATGAAATAAAACACATATTAAGAAAACTAGGTTTATTATGGTCGCCGCGTTGCGGCGTACTTCTTTTGTGATTTAGTCTGTGTTTATATGTATTTTGAAATCACTGCGAGAGCCTTGCGCATGGAAAAAATTAAAAAAATGTAAAAAAAAAACACTAAAAGAGAACCTGAAGAAAATCAACCAAAAAAGTTATATGGTAATGATGTTCGTATGAAACTCATGGTCAGATATGAGCCAATGGTATTGGGTATCGGTACCGAATTTCCCGAAATATATTAAGTAACAATTCGGTACCGACTTTTGGCGTTCATGGTACCGGTTCGCCACCGGTTTTACCTTCATAAACCGGTACCGTAACCAGCATTTTTGGTACAAGTACCGATTCGGATTCGGTATCGGTTGGCACCGTGCTCATCCCTACCCCTGAAACTAAAATAAATAAATCATTAAAAGTTAAAGAAAACCAACAAAAAGTTGTGCGATAGCGTTATTATTCGTACAATCGTACGGTACTCGTTATTAACGATGAAACAACGATACCATGTAGCATTAAAACACTATTCATTAACTTTGTTTATATAGGTAATATATAGGTAATAGGTAATAGTTAATATAATAGATATAAAAAAAATGTAAAGAGTGGGACTTGAACCCATCCCCTTTGCAAACTAAAACACCACACAAACGACTTTACCAAACATACAAATAGATCATATTAAAGAAACCAAAAGTATATAAACAATAACATCAAAGGATGGAACTCACTATAAAGAAGTCAACAAAGACAACCAACCAATAAGAAAAATTTACTATTCGTTACTATTCATCATGATGTGACAACTACTATTCATAAGTTTGGTTTATTAATATATAGGATAATAATATAAAAAATAAATGGGTTAAATTGGTCAACCCATTAGGTTGGCCCGAACCGACTCGTTTAGCTAGACAAGTTCACGGGTCCAGCCTGAACTCACCCGAACCCGTTTATACTAAACTTAAACCCACGAATTTCGTGTTAGGTTCAAGTCGAGTTAACGTGTCATGTCAAAAATTCACACCCCTACCCCACCACCAGCACCTCTAGTGGCGGCGATGGTAGGGTGGCGATGATAGCATGGTGGGCTGGGTGGCGATGACAATGGTCACTAGTGGGGGCGTGGCGACGGTTATGAGGGTAGTCAATGGAGCCATGGAGGGGCTGAGGGAAGTGGGGTGGCCGGTGGCTAGTAACAGGATGGGGTTGGGGAGGGGTGGCAAATGGGAGGAGGATGAGCGTTGAAGATTCTAACATTCAATTCTAATTCACCATTTATACTCGAATGCTATAAACATGCATGCGTACATAATTATAAGTACGAAATAGAAAGCGGTTGCATAACATCATATCTTTTGGTTTCGTATGATAGAGAAAACAATTATATAACTATTTACCTCACTATCCTTTTTAAATCACCAATACACTGCGTACAAAATGTTTTATGCCATTCTTGAAGTTTTCAATACGTGTGTGTGAATAAGTATTCTAGCACATACAGTTTTACAAAGTGTTTAGCCCATAAATGGATCTCTTAGGAAATTTAAACGATCTTGAGCCTAAGCAGAAGTAATACGGCCTGTATAGTTTTTAATTTTTATTCATCATATTAGTTTATTGACTTTGACTTTCTTTTTTCTTGTTATTTTCTTTTTGCATCCAACAGCCATCCGAAACTACAAATCCAAATATAACACAGTTAAGGGTGTTAGGAGTGGTTAAACACTTGAGAGCGGCAAACTAAAAAATCAACCAATGATAGTGTGTCATGTCAAAGTGGTAAACTATGCTCAAAGTCTTGGCAATGGTTTAGACAATGGTGAAGTGGTAAACTATTTTTTTTTTTAAAGAAAAAAGTGTGATTGGTTGAGATTGGAATGGACCCCACCCCACACTACCCTCTCTCTCACATACCCTCTTCCCCGAATCGTTCTTCCCTCACCGAACTCTTCCTCTTTTTCGGTAAACATCATGCGGCAAATGAGCCGGCAATGGTTGCCGATCGGTGCCGGGTGGGTTTGCCGCCCCCACTCCGGACACCCTAAGTGTTAAATACAAAAAAGTGCTTAAAACAGGGGGTAGTATTATTTTCATATTATTTTTGAAGATCATGTATATTAGATTACATCTAGTCTATTAAAACAATGATTTTAATCTCGCATGTTTGACATAGCTTAAAAATTGGAACAACTTTGGAAAGTTGGGTGTTGTTCTAAACGTGATATATCTCGTCTAAGGCCATGGGGTGTACTCTAACATCTAGAGTGTTAATAATGACATGACATGTTAACTAACATTGCAAACCACTCCCTTCTTGTGTTAAAGTGCATTAAATGAGTTATGTGTTAACATGTTAACCCAATGTTAAGAGATTGAATTAATTTGTATTTTCTTTTTTAGACAAAACTCAATGTTAAAGTGCATTAAATGAGTTATGTGTTAACATGTTAAACCATTTCCTTAGAGCGAGACAAAGTGAAATGAGGAAAAAAAGTTGATGTGTCACTTAGATGGAGTTAAATTAGGTTAAAGTATACCCAAAGACCTAAAGTAGCAAAAAAAATAGACTAAAATGAGATATGGTAAGTTATACCGGCCATATAGAATCTATAAAGCCTGGATGACATCACTAAAAATGACTTTATTTTTATTTTTTGAACGGGAACTTACAGACTTAGGTGCTGTTTGTTTTTTCTGTAGGAAAAGGTCTGCAGTCTGCGGACCACATCTGCAGGCATCTGATGGAGAAGAGGTGGACCAAATGTCTGCAGTCTGCAAGGAGAAGAGGGTTTGTTTTTTTTTTATATAAAACCTCTTCTAAAATCTGCACACACAAAACATAATTATCTCTCTCTACTCTCTCTCTAAAAGCTGCACCACCGCCATCATCACCACCGCCACCACTTCACCACCGCCATCATCACCACCACCGTCACCACCTCCGCCTTCACACCGTTCTTCGAGATTTGCGGAGGAGCTGCACCACCGCCATCATCGACTCTCTCTCTAAAAGCTGAACGACCGCCATCATCGACGGCTCCGGCCACCGTTCTTCGAGATTTGCGGAGGAGCTGAACGACATGATCGTCACCACACAAAACACACAGATTTCGAGGTTTGTTCGATTTAGGGTTTTGGTTCGATTTGGGGGTTTTGATGATGATGATTTGGGGTTCGATTTGATGATTTGGGGGTTCGATTTGGGGTCGGAACAGGGAGGTGGTGGCGGAGTGGAGGTGGTGGCGGAGCAGGGAGGTGGTGGCGGAGTGGAGGTGGTGGCGGAGTGGAGGTGGTGGCGGAGCAGGGAGGTGGTGGCGGAGATGTGGGGTAGATGAATGTTTTGAAGAGGGTGAAGAGGTCTGCAGAGGTTAGAAGACTTGTGGACAGGTCTGCTTGGGGAAGAGGCCTCGCAGACGTTTTTGGTCTGCAGATCTTCAAGAAAACAAACACCCTGCAGGAACCTTATGTCTGCGCGCCTCTGCGCGACGCAGACATAAGTGCTCAGAAGAGCTTCTGGGCAAAAAACAAACAGCACCTTATATAGTGCTACTACTAAATTACTCCATCATGGAGATTGAACTCTCATCCACTTGGAAATGCAAAGCTTTATTCAACACCATGTTACCGTTAGGTCAAAGGCCCTCTGATAAAAAAAAAAAAATACAGGTTGTATGATCTAATACGACTTGTATAGTTTTTTTATACAGCTCATATTAGTTTATTGACTTTGACTTCTTTTTTCATTTTTTTATCTTCTTAAGTTCTTTTCACATCCAACAGCCATCCAAAACTGCAAATCCAAATATAACGCAGTTAAGTGTTGACAAACGGATTTGATACAAAAAAAAATGCTAAAAACAGGGGATAGTATGATCTATAACATGTATAATTAGACTGTCTCCAATGTAACGGCCTGCATTTACTACATGCATTCTAGTCATCACTGTCATATCAGCTTTTTACATATTCTTCTCATATGCACTCTCTCTCCTCTTTTTAACTCCAACATATCCTTCTCACATGCATCCTCTCTCTTCCACATCACATCTCTCACATGGGCCCACCATTCTCTTGCATTTGGTTGCACTTCCCCACCTACAAGCCTTCCCCTTCATCACCCACTCCATTGCATCATTCCCACATGCTGCCTCTACATCAGTAAATGGATCCCCTTCACTTGAAGCATTGGAGGCAGTCTTATTTCAATTTGGTTTTCCGTATATTCAAGGGCGGACCCACCCTTTGGCCAAGGTGGGTGGCCGCACCCTTTGAAAAAAAAAATTAGTGTATATTTTAGGCAAAAAACCCGACCGCACCCCTTGAAAATATGGTTGGACACATCATCCGCACCCCCAGCAAATAATTCATGGGTCCGCCACTGCGTATATTAGATTACATCTAATCCAGTTAAGCAATGATTTTAATCTAGCATTATGATACATAGATTCAAATATGGATACTTACTAACATATTCTACTTTGTGGGAGTCTTGTCTAATTGAAAAAACCCATTAGAGTTAAGTGTTGGATCAGTTCTGTTTAATCATAATGGAAAACATGAAAACATACTTGTTACAGCAGACAGTGCAGTGGAGAATCCAGTCAGAGAAGATGACATCGAGTTTGACATAGTTGTCAGTGTGATCTGGTTCCTCCTTAGGGTGCTGACTGATGATGGTGATGGTGAGAACCGAATAGGGGATTCGGTTATGGAGAAGAGGCCGATTGATGTTATGCTAATTAGGTTATGTCTAAGTGTGTTACATTTTAACCTCTACATAATTCTCCTTATATAAGCACCCAAGAGGAAACCTAATTAGTTAATAAGGGTAATATGGTCCATCAACAATTACAAACTAATTATTTAATAGGTTGTTATATATTTTGATCTATATAATGTAAATGATTATAATGGCTACTAGATTAAATATTAAACATAATATATTTAATCTTACATTCTCCCACTTAGCCGAGTAATCATTTACTATGAGTATTAGATAAGCCTGATTAGGAGTTAACACTCATTTTAGCTTTAAACAAGTACTATAGCAGAGAAATACAGCCGTTGAATCATTATGCGACTCAGGACCCCCATTAGTCATACTATAGCCTTAATTTAAAACCTAATCGTCATGATCAAAATACGCATAAGCCCTTTGTTTGATTTGTAACTTTATTTGTCTATATGCCATTGTACCGGTTGAACATATTCTAAGAGACATACAAAATCAAACTGAGGAAATTTCATTAATCATAAAACATAAGCTAGTACAATATGCTTAAATAAGGTCTTTACTAAATCCCATATTCCGAACATGTTCTTCGTAAACCTTAGGAGGGAGACCTTTAGTCATCGGATCCGCAAGCATATCTTTAGTACTAATATACTCGATACAAAGATTATTTTCCTCAACTCGTTCACGTACGAACAAATATTTTGTATCGAGATATAAACCAGCTCCAGTCGAACTGTTACTGTTCGAGAAACTAACGGCAGCTGAGTTATCACAGTAAAGCTTCAATGGTCTAGATATGGAATTAACGATTTTGAGTCCAGCGATCAGATTTCTAAGCATAATTCCATGACAGGTTGCGTTATAAACAGCAATGTACTCTGCCATCATTGTGGAAGTTGTGGTCAACTGTTGTTTATGACTCTTCCAAGAGATAGGGCCGCATAAAGATATAGCCCGAAGTGGATTTCTTATCATCTTTGCATTTGGCAAAGTCAGAATCAGAATAGCCCACCACTTCTAAATGATCACTTCTTCTATAAGTCAGTTTATAGTCTTTCGTCCCTTGCAGATATCGAAGTACCTTCTTAGCTGCTTTCCAGTGATCTAGGCCAGGATTAGTCTGATAACGGCCTAGCATTCCAGCAATATAAGCGATATCTGGGCGAGTACAGACTTGAGCATATATCAGGCTCCCGACTACTGACGCGTAAGGTATCTGGCTCATTTGCTCCTTCTTAACCTCTGTTGTCGGACACTGGAATGAACCGAAAACATCTCCTTTAACTACTGGAGCGACGGAGGGTTTGCACTGTTGCATGTTGTAACGTGTAAGGACACGATCTATGTAAGCCTTTTGAGACAATCCTAAGATCCCTTTGTGTCTATCTCGGTGAATTTCGATGCCAATGACGTAAGAAGCATCTCCGAGATCCTTCATGTCGAAGTTATGAGAGAGTAACCGCTTCGACTCATGCAACATGTCTAAACTATTACTTGCCAATAGAATATCATCTACGTAAAGGACAAGTGTAGTAAAGTTGCTCCCACTCATCTTGAGGTAGGTGCATTGATCCACTTGATTCTTCATAAAACCTTGTTTCTTCATGACTTCATCAAACTTGAGGTACCACTGACGTGACGTAAATGGATTTCTTCAACTTACAGACTAGATGCTCCTGACCTTCAGGTTGTTTCATGTAAACATCTTCGTCCAAGTCTCCGTTAAGGAAAGCGGTTTTAACGTCCATCTGATGCAACTCTAAATCAAATTGAGCTACTAGGGCCATGACGATCCTTAATGAATCTTTACGAGAGACAGGTGAAAACGTCTCTTGATAATCAATTCCCTCTTTCTGAGTGTAGCCCTTTGCAACCAATCTCGCTTTGTAGCGTTCAACGTTCCCATTCGGATCCAGTTTTGTTTTGAACACCCATTTACATCCTACGGGTTTGACACCGTTGGGTAATTCTACCAAATCCCAAACATCATTTTTCTTCATGGATTCAAGCTCATCAATCATCGCTTTGTTCCATTCAGAAGACTGATCACTGCTAATGGCTTCATTATAAGAGATAGGATCATTGAGCTTTCCGGGATCCATTTCAGTCAGGTAGGTAACATAATCATCCCAATTAGTAGGCCTTCTTTGCCTAGATGACCTCCTGAGTGGATTATCGGGTTCAGCGTTGTCTTGGGTTTGAGTGTTTGACGTGCCTTCGTCATGAGGTATAATGGGTTCTGATTGTAGAGGTAAATTTGGAGTTGGTGCAGTAGCTTCAGGTGCAGTAGTTGCATTGGGTACAAGAGGAGTAATCGGAGTAATGGTAAGCGACGAGTCTCCCCCCCCCCCCCCCGCTTCGTGTACTTCTTGCAATTCTTCGTAAGGGTTGGTACTGCTCCCACTGACCTTGAAATCCTCCAGGAACGCAGCACGCTTGGTTTCAACAATACGGGTGACATGAGAAGGACAATAGAAACGGTAACCCTTTGAATTATCAGGATACCCGATAAAGAAACAGGTAACTGTTTTAGGGTCAAGTTTCCTTAGGAAAGGATTGTAAAGTTTTGCTTCAGCAATGCAGCCCCATACTTTCATATATTTAAGACTCAGTTTCCTTCCTGTCCAAAGTTCATAAGGAGTTTTAGGGACAGACTTAGAAGGAACTCTATTGAGTATATGAACAGCTGCTTTTAACGCTTCAGTCCAGAGGAATAATGGTAAATTAGTGTTGGCTAACATACTGCGCACCATGTTCATAAGGGTACGGTTTCTTCTTTCAGCGACTCCGTTCTGCTGAGGTGTACCAGGCATGGTGTATTGGTTCACAATCCCCTGGCCCTTACAAAACTCATAAAATGGACCAGGAGCTTGACCCACATCAGTATGTCTTCCATAATATTCACCGCCTCTATCTGATCTCACAACTTTAATCTGACGATCTAATTGCTTTTCAACTTCAGCCTTATAATCTTTAAAAGTTGCAAGAGATTCAGATTTCTCCTTTATAAGATACAAGTACATGTAACGAGAATAATCATCAATAAAAGTGATAAATGAAGTATGTCCTGTTATGCCAGCGATTTGGTAGGGACCACTAATGTCAGTGTGAATGAGTTCTAATAAATTAGAGCTCCTAGTGGCACCTTTCTTATTCGCTAATGTCATTTTACCTTTAAGACATTTGACACATGTTCCAAAATCAGAGAAATCGAGAGAAGGTAAGACTTCATCCTTTACGAGACGATTTAATCGTTCTATTGAGATGTGGCCTAAACGTTGATGCCACAACATGGATGAAGTCTCTAAGTCTCGTTTCTCTTTCATCTTTGTGAGTGATTCATTAATGTTATATGACAACAAAGATTTGGAAAAATTATCATCTAGTTCTAATCTATAGAGACCACCATCCAGAATACCAGTACCATAAAGAACAGAATCATAGAGGATAGAGAGTTTGCAATGACCATGGGAAACAATAAAACCGTCCATGTCTAACTTTGGTCCTGATACAAGGTTCCGAGTTACCTCAGGAACATATAAGGTATCATAAAGTTTAATACATAAACCAGTTTTCATAAATAATTGTAATGTTCCAATGGCCTTCACTTCTAATTCTCGATCATCCCCAACCTTAAGCGTTCTTTGGTTTCTTTCCAGCTTCCAGATTGTAAGGAATACCTGAGTTGAACTGGTAACATGAACCATAGAACCAGAACCAAACCACCAAGAATTAGCAGGAACACTTAAATTATAGGACTTAAGTATCATAAAATAATCGTAACCTTTCTTAGCCATCCACTCCTTAAAGTCAGGGCATTCTTTCTGCATGTGTCCTGCCTTTTTGTAGAACTTGCAGTGTATTCTGCCTAAGGAGTTCTTAGAGTTGGAAGGTGCACTTGTATTAGGATTGGGCCTTTGGACTTTTGAAGCATCCTTCCTCTGATGATTGTTCTTCCTTTTCTTAAAGGTGGAGGTGGTGAAGTTAGCAACATCAGTAGTGCGATCCATCCTCATACGCTCTTCCTCCTGCACGCACATAGCGACCAGCTCACTCATCGTCCATTTGTCCTTCTGAGTGTTGTAATTGATCTTGAATGCTTCAAAGGACGAAGGAAGCGAAGTAATGATGAAATAAACGAGGAAACCATCACTGATTTCCATTTCCAGCCCCTTCAGCTTATTGGCCATGTCATTCATCATCATGATGTGCTAGCGAATGCCGCTCCTCCCATCATATTTAGTTGTCACCAGCTTGAGAATAAGAGTACTAGCGTGTGCTTTAGACGTCCCCTTGAACTGCGCCTCCACAGAAGCCAAGTAGGTTTTAGCATCTTCAGAATCAGGAATAGCTCCCCTAATTGCATTGCTTATGGACTGCTTCATGAACATGAGAGACATGCGGTTACACCTAGTCCACTTTTCATGAGTTAACTGCTGAGCAGCAGTACTTTGTGGAGTAAGGTCCGCTGGTTTATCCTCTCTTAGAGTATAGTCAAAGTCCAGCAATCCAAGTGTAAGCATGAGAGCATCCTTCCATGCAGCAAAGTTATCACCAGTCAAAGGTGGAATCCCGCAATTGGGCGCTGATAGTGGAAATAAGATGAGCAAGTTATGATACTAAGGAAGAAGTCCTAATGTGATCTAAGGGCTCGTTAAACTAAGGCAGGCATAAATAATGACCATTTTACATTATGAAGCTGTGATATTGTCTATTACTAACATCAAAATAATAGACTTAGTTAAAATTCTACTTAAACGAAGACAAATCAGCTTTGGCCAGAAGTGTAATCATTTAAGCATGTGTGCAAAGTGGTTGTAACAAATCAGCTTTGGCCAGAAATTGAGACAATCACTTTAGTTATGCACTTGTTAAGTATGCCATCTATGAAGGAATTAAATCAGCTTTGGCCAGATATTAAGACATTCATGTTTATGATGCACACTTAACATAGCTTTTGTAATACTTGGATGATAAGTAGATGTACCAATCAGCTTTGGCCAGAAATGATACATCAAAAACTCATTCAAGTTAAGCCATTTTGGTTTTGTAAAACATTATCTGATTCTGATTAATTAACTAAGTAATTACAAAACCAATTATTTAATAGCAAACCACCTGTTAGCGCTAAATCTTAGTTCACATTAAACAGCCTAAAATAATGAGGTTTCGAGTAAGATCTCGACTCAGTTATGAGATCTCGAGTGAGATCTCGAGTCAAGTCTCGACTCATCATTATGAGGCCTCGACTCATTAAGGTCTCGAGTCGCAACCTCAGTGTCTCGAGTCGTAATCATGGTCTCGACTGCTGTGAATTATGAGATCTCGACTCCTTATGAGGTCTCGAGTCGCAACCATGGTCTCGAGTTGTGAAGATTGAAGCTCTTAGTCGAAACCTTAGTGGTCTCGAGTCGAAATCGTTGTCTCGAGTTGTGAATAATTTAAGAACCTTTATGATTTCGAGTCGAGATCTCGTGGTCTTGAGTCGAGATCTTGATCTCGGCTTTGATGAAAAGGACCTCGAAACTTTCTGTTAACAGTTGTTAATGCAAAACATAACTGAAAATTCAAAATTTAAGGGATTGTGTGATAGTGTTTCCTATTTTATTGTTGATCTAAATTTATCAAGATTTCAAAAATTATAACTGTATATCCTTTTAACAGTTTTCGAATAAACTTAAAAGATAAAATTGGATCAAACAGAAAAAAACACTCATCAATCCTAATTACATTCCCAAACATAAAGGAATTTTCTAATTTTTCCTAAGAACATGATGAACCCTAAAAAATAAAACGTACATTCTGGAACCCGAAACCTGAATTTTAAGGGTTTTCTAAAACAAATTTCGGTTATAAGTTTACACATTTTGATTTCGAGACATTTAAAACGAATTCTTTTCCCCGAAACAGAGATCTCGAGTGGATCTTTATGACTCGAAACCGGCTGTTAGGTTTGTTAAGTTATCAAAATTCCGTTTTTCAGATTTCTATCCCAGAATTGATGGATATGAAAACAGAACTGACTAATCAACATATGCTCTGATACCACATGTTGGATCAGTTCTGCTTAATCATAATGGAAAACATGAAAACATACCTGTTACAGGAGACAGTGTAGTGGAGAATCCAGTCAGAGAAGATGACATCGAGTTCGACATAGTTGTCAGTGTGATTTGGTTCCTCCTTATGGTGCTGACTGATGATGGTGATGGTGAGAACCGAATAGGGGATTCGGTTATGGAGAAGAGGCCGATTGATGTTATGCTAATTAGGTTATGTCTAAGTGTGTTACCTTTTAACCTCTACATAATTCTCCTTATATAAGCACCAAAGAGGAAACCTAATTAGTTAATAAGGGTAATATGGTCCATTAACAATTACCAACTAATTATTTAATAGGTTGTTATATATTTTAATCTATATAATGTAAATGATTATAATGGCTACTAGATTAAATATTAAACATAATATATTTAATCTTACATTAAGATGTTGCTTCGCTTGAAGTCAAAGGTTCGAGCATCGCCAAACACGAATTTATTTAATTTAAGCAGTTAAAAAAATAACATGTTCTACTTGTGGTGACGGATCGGCTGTCTCATCCATGATGAAAACAAAAATTTCAACATCATAAACAATTATTGCACTATTAAATGTGTGGTCCAAGTTGTGTTTTTCGGAAAATTGGGTTACATGGTACCCCATTAAACTCCAAATGTACGTCAATGTCATATTACAATACAAGATTTTTTAACGGTCAATACAAGCCCGGCTAACTGGGCAAACCTATTGACAAAAGGTCATCCAAGCTGTACGTACGTAGACAACACTGGTGATCAGGCTCGGCCACCATTCCAATGGAAAACCACCGTCCGAAGGCCCGCTATGGTAAAATTTCCCGACCCACCTAAAACAAATTGCAAGCTAAAATGGGACTCCAACTTATGACCTCCACATTGAAAGGTCATGGGGTTACTCCTCCCAAACCAATTGATACAAGACTCATTAGCATACACAATTTTTACTAGGTTTTACGTTACTAGCTAGGTTGCGATAGATTTTACCTATATGATAGAGATGTAGATTGATGTGTACCTTGTCTATTAAGAATTGTAATTTATGTATCACAATGGTTTCTTCGAGTACTAACATTTGTATTAAACTTGAGCACTTTATAGGTTGGGTACCATTTTTTCGTTTTTATATTATTTGGACTTTTCTTACGATGGCTAAACGTTCTTATGAATGTGAGATTGGAAACAAACAATGATGAAGGTATGAGTAGTTATATTGATTGCTACTAAGGTGCACACCTCATTAATGTCCCATTGGCCATTGCATTAAAAATTCTATCAATTTAAGCTACACGAGTTACATTAAAGGTTACTAATTTTCTTGCACCTTGTATTGTTTTCATAATGTCGACCAAAGGTTATTAATTTTCTTATTGTTTTCATAACGTCAACCATAAAAACAATGGCGGAGTCACATTGTAGTGAACGGGTTCAACCGACACCATATAATTTCACATATTATTCATAACGTCTAACAGGAAAAATTCAAGCGACATTGTTGTCTTTTTAAGATTGACACAATTTTTTCTCTATACAAATATATAGTTTAAAAATTAAGCCCACTTACTTAATTTTTAATAGTGGACTTTAAATAAGGCCCATGTTTTTTTTATTATTTTAACTCAAAAAACCATTATAAGCTCATGTCTAATTAGTTTATTTCAATTGTTTAACTTTTTTTTTTTATTATTTTAACTCAAAAAACCATTATAAACCCATGTCTGATTAGTTTATTTCAGTTGTTTAACCTAAATTGAAAAAAGACCACGTCGATTGTAATCTATATGCGAGAATAGGAGTCGGAAACTAAAGACTTACGAGGTTTGATGTCGATCATGTTAGACTATGTTATTTGACTCAACCTGATTGAAAATTTTGACTCCGGGTTATTATAAACTCAGGTATAGAAAGAAAATGACAAGGTTCCACCACTCTGACAGAAAACAATTGTATGACTTATTGGTCTTTATCGGAAACATATGATTAATTTCTTGAATGTTTGAAACATACATTAAATTTAATTTAAATTAAATAATTATTATCTATAATTAAAGTAGGAGAGAGACGAGAAAACAAAAATAGATAACCTAGAGTAATGACAAGGGTCCTGTAAAGTTTAAGTTTAATTTATTTGATTTAGTTATGGAATATCAAATATTGTTAGAAAGGTGAGTCAACGTTATGAGCGACCAATGGGGTGGTGGTCCATTGGCAAACTCAAAGCCTTTAAACATTTTGGGAGATGAAGCTCTTGAGTTCAAGTCCCACAGACGATAGATATAAAAGAAATTTGTTAAAAAAAAATCAACTTGCTCTATCTATGTGACACGTGTACCAACTTAATTTATATTATTAATCTATAATACTATATAATAAAAAAAATCAATGAGGGAACACGTGTCATTCATTGGAGTCATTTGTAACACCCCGTGTTTTCACAAGTTAAAGTCAAAGTCAAGGTCAAAGTCAACGACCGATTTCGCGCAACTGGACTTATAGAAATTTCTTTATTTTATTTGTATTATGTGGAGTAAGTGTCGTTAATTGCAATAATCGAATTGTGTTAATCGTTATTCAATCGATTTACGACTGTGAACAATAGGAAGTAACAATGCGATAAAGTTAATCGACTAATAATCAAGCTATGTTAATCGAATCGACATCAAATCGCAACTCGAGCTATGTATTTTACTTGTTATTATACGTGTGTGTGTGCCTTACGTGTTACCTGTGCATGTTTAATTATGTTATGTTGTGTAATCAAGCGAACCCAAACGAAACTCGAATGCAATCGAACTCAAACTCGAATCACGACCATGATAGATAGTGGAAAAGAGATTACGCTAGATACGAAGTAGTTGAGACTGAAAGTAATTTGACTAGGAAACCCTATCGAATCGAACCGCTCGCAATCGGGAATCGAAATATCTGAAATCGTCGCGCGAAACACTCGAAGGATGCGACTGATCGATCAGGCTCCCAGCCGATCGAACAGCCAGACGAACGGACTGCTGTCCGATCGGACAGGCTGTCCAATCGAGCTGCCAGCCGATCGGCCAGCCCTTTCCTCTTTTGTCACCCTATAAATACCCCTGTCATTGTCATTCTTTCCACTTTTGGAAACCCTTGTTCGACCAGCACGCTCAACTCGCCTTTTCTCAGATTTCTCTTGATTCCGGTAAGTTTTCGTCCTAAATCTTGTACTTTCTTGATCTATACACACTCCTACACCTTTCTATCTTTCAAATCTTAACTTTTAACCGTGAAATCACCAAGAATCAAGTGTTCTAGGATGATGTCATCATGGGTTCTTGAAGAACTTTATGTTTCGGCCTCAATCCACCAAGAACAACTTGGATCTAGCCGATTTTCACATAAACCAACACGGATCTTTCATAGATCTAAAACATATACTCGGTGAAAAGGATTGGAAGATGGATTCCAATTTTCTTTCAACTCTTTTTCACTCAATAACTTCAAAGCTTGTAGAAACGGACCCTGAGCCGGTTTACAAATCACTTCGGTGGTCGAACGGCTCAAGATCTGGATTCTATCCACGTGGTTAACCGACTTCGGGTTAAACGTTAAACATCGTTCCGAACAGTCCACCGACCGGATTTGGGTGATTCCTGTCCGACCCAATGACCCAAGTAAGGACGAGGGATCTACGGTTTTACTCGCTGTCAAAATACCTCGATAAAACGACAAACAAACAGAACAACCAAGTGTTAGACGCAAGGGCTGATCAGGTCAGGATGTTGACCGATCGGACTGCTGTCTGAACGGACAGCCAGCCGATCGGATAGTCAGCCGATCGACTGGCCAGCCGATCTGCTAGCACATGGTCCCACACAAACAATTTACTTTGAAGACTAGTATTGAACGAACTGTTGTTCGATCGAACTACTGTCCGATCGAATTACTCTTCGGATCATGAGATACTATGCTTCAATACTTAATCGATTTTCAACATGATCAATGTACTAGAAGTGCCACCCGATCGAACAGCCGTCCGATCAGATGACACCCTGTGTTATTCGATCGATCAACTATCCGATCCACTGAACCATACTTTGCAATTCATTAAAGTGGTTGACTATTGTTGATTTGCCGACCGATCGAACACCTGTCCGATCCAAAGGCCAAACGTTGTAACTCATTTGAGTGCCTAACCGATCGAGTTGCCGGCCGATCGAACTGCCGTCCGATCGACCGACCTGAAAAGTAAAGGTACTTCAATGTTTTCAAAATGCTACAACGAAAACTTCAAAAGTCAAGCCATCATATACAAACACATCCTTCTCAAAGGAAGAAACAATCCACTCGAACAGCCATCCGATCGGCTTACCAACCGATCGGACAGCGGTCCGAGCGGACTGTCAGCCGAACGGCTAGCCGTCCGATCGGACTATCGTCCGATCGACCAGCTGTCCGACTCTTCCACACTTGTTTCCCGTTTTACGTTTCACTTATCGTTATGCTACCGAATCTATTCAGGCTAACCGTACTCGCTAAGCGCTCCCTTCAATGCATAAATCACTGTGAGTATACTCGATCCCTTTTTGCTTTAAGCACTTTTGGGTGTTACATACGTTACGAATATTCAAACTACAACCATCACACTACTCAAACTATTTGAACGCTAACCGTTAATGCATGTTATACGTGGCTTATGAATGCTTGTTGTTATGATTACACATGGAATGCTGTCTACCTGCCTTAGCAACGATAATACTATAGTTTGGACTCAGCACCCGTTCACACGGGGGTTGTTAAGGATCTCTTACTTGCATGGATTACGGTGGTAATCATGTATTGCGAACTGCCTCGGGCAGTCAACCCGCAGTCATTGGTATCGATGGATCTATGTCGATAACTAACGTGCTTCATTTCACTATGTGTACGTACTGGTTATGCGTAAACGAATCCGAACTCTCTATGCTATTATCAAACTTGTATGCTCACCTTTACATTTTATGTATTTACTTTATTTTAACGTATGTGACAGGTGCTTAGGACGCACATGTGGTAGGATTTTGAAGCTAGAATAAAGCTTTAGAGCCCAACAAATAGTTGTCTGTAGATAACGAATCAGGGGTCTCTAGAAGCAGATAAACAATTGCTACTTATTTAAATCTGAGTTGTCGGAACAGAATATTTGTCTTGATGTTTATCTGTAATAATTTGTTTACTATTTTAGACATGGTATGGGACATGTTAATTTAAATTGAATGGTAATGATAGTTGTTATGGAAACTTCTGGACAATCTGTTTCGCTCAGTGCCATGCCCCGATGATTCCGCCATCGGTTGGGGTGTGACATCATTCATTGGAGTCATCTATTTTTTAGTTTTCTCATCTCTATCTCCTACTTAATTATAATTAATATTAATTAAAAGATAATTATAAAATAAAATTTAATATAAATTTAAACAATCTTTTGAAATATTTATTAGATTTCAAAATTATTTATCTTGAAATTAATAAAAGACGTACACTAA
Source organism: Helianthus tuberosus (assembly GCA_030545235.1). Classification (NCBI taxonomy): domain Eukaryota; kingdom Viridiplantae; phylum Streptophyta; class Magnoliopsida; order Asterales; family Asteraceae; genus Helianthus; species Helianthus tuberosus. Next base: position 21,665,361 of record CM060383.1, read on the forward strand.
ATATAATTTAATATAATGTAAAGAGTTAAATGTCATTTTAGTCCCTGTGGTTTGTGTCATTTTGTCAGCTTAGTACAAAGGTTTTATAATACATAGGGTTTATAAAGATATAAAAAGGGTTTATAAAAATATAACAAGATATATATCTTTTTATTGATTGGTATATAAAATTACAAGTGCTCAACCCATACAATACATGACGTTCTTAAAAATGTAACTTTTTTTCATTATTTAATATATAAAATTAAATTTACTCAACCCATACAATACACGGGGTTCTTAAAGATATAATGTAACACCCCGTGTTTTCACAAGTCAAAGTCAAAGTCAAGGTTTAAGTCAACGACCGATTTCGCGCAACTTGACTTATAGAAATTTCTTTATTTAATTCGTATTATGTGGAGTAAGTGTCGTTAATGACAGTAATCGAATTGTGTTAATCGTTATTCAACCGATCTACGACTGTGAACTATAGGAAGTAACAATGCGATAAAGTTAACTAATCACTAATCAAGCTATGCTAATCGAGTCGACATCGAATCGCAACTCGAACTATGTATTTTACTTGTTGTTTATACGTGTGTGTGTGCCTTACGTGTTACCTATGCATGTTTATTTATGTTGTGTTGTGGTAATCAAGCGAACCCAATCGAAACTCGAATGCAATCGAACTCGAACTCGAATCACGATCGAACCATGATAGATAGTGAAAAATAGATTACGCAAGGTACGAAGTAGTTGGGACTAAAAGTAATTTGACTAGGAAACCCTATCGAATCGCTCGCAATCGGAACCGAAACGCCAAAGATCGTCGCACCAAACACACCACCCAGGCGCCAACCGGCCGGATGGCCATCCGCCCGGGTAGCCGCCTGGGGAAGCGATAAGTGCCATCCGACCAGGATTGCTATCCGCCCGACCGACCATCCGGGTGATGTGCAATCCGGACGGATAGCACTTTCCTCTTTTGGCATCCTATAAATACACGAGTCACTCTCTAAACTTTCCACTTTTGGCAAGTGACGTCCGACCAGCACGCTCTCTTCACCTTTCCTTCGATTTCTCTCAATCCAGGTAAGATCTCGCCCTAAATCTTGTACTTTCTTGATCTATACGCACTTCTACACCTTTCTAACTTTTAAATATTAACTTTTAACCGAGAAATCATCAAGATTTGAGGTATTCTAGGATGACGTCATCATGAAGTTCCCATGAACTTCAAGTTTGACCTCATTCCACCAAGAATAACTCGGATCTGAACGGTTTCCACAAGATTTCACAACAACTTCGCATAAATCTGAACTTTTTCAAAAGGATAAAAGAGTTGAAAGAAATAAACACAAGTTTTCTCCCTCTTTTACACTCAAAAACGATAAGAATCGGATCAGTTCTAGTCTTCTACTCAATGTTAGTGATGCACTAGTCCTAAATCCGGATTCTACCCGCGAGACACCTGATTTCGGGTTAGACCAGAATGACCGTTCTGAGCCGCCGACCGGCCAAGCTGGGGTGATTCCTGGCCGGCTTAGTCATGCGGGTAAGAATACAATTCTGATTGGTTGACACGTAATCAGAACATCTCGATAGAACGACAAAAGCGACCAAGGGTAGACGAATGGAACAACCAGAACGAGATGCTGTCCGAACGGACTGATATCCGCACGGACAGGCTATCCGGACGGGTTTCCATCCGGACGGACTACACTTGGGACCCATATCCAAACAAGGTTTGAGTATCGACGAATGAATAATCTGCACGGACGACCCTCTGAATGGATTACTCTTCGGATCATGAGATACTAAGACCTTAAACAATTTCCAACATGTTCATTAACAGGGTTGCCACCCGATCGGATAACCCATCCGACCGGATGACACTTTCACCAAGTGACTCACCATTAAAGTCGTTGTCCGCACGGACTACCATCCGAATGGATTGTCGTCCGCTCGACCGACTTGAAGGGTAAGAGAACTTCAAGGTTTTCAAATGCTACAACAAAAACTTCAAAAGTCAAGCCACCATACACAAGCACATCTCACCCATAGGAAGAAACAATCCACTCGAATAGTCATCCGCTCAGACAAATTGTCCGCACGGATGACTAACCGAACGAATTACTATTCACTCGGATTGCTGTTCGTACGGATGACCATCCGAACGACCAGCTATCCTACCCACTCTCACCCTGTATTGTTTTACGCGCCACTTATCGCTACGTTACCGAATCTATTCAGGCTAACCGTACTCGCTAAAAGCGCTCCCTTCAATCCATTAATCGCTGTGAGTATACTCGATCCCTTTTTGCTTTAAGCACTTTTGGGTGTTACATACGTTACGAATATTCAAACTACAACTATCACACTACTCAAACTATTTGAACGCTAACCGTTAATGCATGTTATACGTGGCTTATGAATGCTGGTTTGTTATGTTTACACATGGAATGTTGTCTACCTGCCTTAGCAACGATAGTACTATAGTTTGGACTCAGCACCCGTTCACACGGGGGTTGTTAAGGATCTTTTACTTGCATGGATTACGGTGGTAATCATGTATTGTGAACTGCCTCGGGCAGTCAACCCGCAGTCATTGGTATCGATGGATCTATGTCGATAACTAACGTGCTTCATTTCACTATGTGTACGTGCTGGTTATGCGTAAACGAATTCGAACCCTATATTCTATTATCAAACTTGTATGCTCACCTTTACATTTTATGTATTGACTTTATTTTAACGTATGTGACAGGTGCTTAGGACGCACATGTGGTAGGAAATTGAAGCTAGAATAAAGCTTTAGAGCCCAACAAATAGTTGTCTGTAGATAACGAATCAGGGGTCTCTAGAAGCAGATAAACAACTACTACTTATTTAAATCTGAGTTGTCGGAACAAAATATTTGTCTTGATGTTTGTCTGTAATAATTATTTGACTGTTTGAGATACGGTATGTGACGTATTATTTAAATTGAATAGTTTTGATAATTGTTGTGGAAATTTCTGGACAATCTGTTTCGCTCAGTGCCATGCCCCGATGATTCCGCCATCGGTTGGGGTGTGACATATAACTTTTTTATTATTTAATATATAAAATTACATTTATTCAACCCATGTAATAAACGAGCTTTTTAAAGATATATAGTTTTATTATATGATATATAAAATTACATTTATTCAACCCGTGTAATAGACGAGGTTTTTAAAGATATATTTTTTATTATTTGGTATATAAAATTACATTTATTCAACCAGTGTATTACACGGGCTTCTAACCTAGTTATTAATATAGGAAGATAAGAAGTAGATTATGACTTTGACTAAATAAAACATTATCCTCCGTAAAGTTCAAGGATTTAATCATGAAACTAAAGCATATTCTTAGACCCATTAAAAACACCTAAAAACATGTTCAGTCAGCTGTCACATCAGAAAAACACTTACCCTTCAAAAACATCAAAAACTCACCCAATAAGAAAACATAAAAACACATAAAAACATTGCCACATTATCACCACCTTTTACATATTTAAAGATTTTTTTTTTTTAATTTATCACCCAACCCCCCACCCTTTGGCTCCACCACCTGACAACATGCATCTCAAATATGCATTCTTTAAGAAATATGCATCTCAAATACATTGGGAAAAAATGATACCCACAATAGGAACAAACGAATAAGGTGGACAAATGGCAAAAAACAACCCAAAAAAATAGCTATTGGGGATGGTCTTAGAATTTATAAATGTGAGGATAAATGTTAAGGAATTTATAAATTTAATCACGCAAGTAAAACAAGATTTTATATATATAGTTTTGGAAGGAACATGAATAGTAATTTTAAATTTAAAATAATATATAGCTTTTTTAATATTATATTATATAAATTTTTTAATTTTAATATTTACTTTTAACATATTTTCATTTTTTCCTATTTACTTTTAGCTTTGAACGTATTTTTATTTTTTCCTTTTTTAAAACCAAATTTCCTTTATCATTTATTTTTGTTTTTAATAATTCTTTTTTTAAATCATCTTTACTTTATAAATTAATTTGATATTTCTTTAATAACTTATGTTCGTTGATTTTTTTCTAAAAATTAAGTACGTAGTTGTACTTAATTTTTTACCCTCGACCTGTATAAGTTTTATTAAAAACGAATTTATATTTAAAAATAAAAGTATTTATTTGGAATCGTAAAATGATATTATGATAAACTAAACCGATTATAACGGCTTGGCTTTCTAAACAACATGTGACATTTTCAAATAACATTTGTTTTACATCATCATTTGCTCTGTTTCAACGCAACGTACGACGTGAGAAAAAACCTAGTTTTCATTAAAGTTTGCAAGTTAAGGCATTTAATTTGAAGGGTCCAGGAGATTGGTTAGCCATCTATGCCAATTTTAATTTTAATAATAAAATTTTTTAATGACGGGTCCACGAGGTTGGTTAACCATCTATGCCAATTTTAATTTTAATAATAAAAATTTTTAAACGTGTTTATTACCTCTTATTGTTGTAAACCAGTATTTGAGCCCGTACTTTACGGCTGGGGCCATATGAGGATGCTGATTGATGGAGAGGGTAAAACCCGAGCTTTAGAGTGTCTAAATATCATGTTTTATGTGCATTTGATGTGTTTACTTGCTTAGAATGAAGTAACTACGAAGAATTGGTGATTTGCAGGTAAAACACATAATGTGGCGCTCTTATAGTGGTTAAAGATGAATGTCGAAGCTTGTGCGGATGATATGGAGGCTTAATGATACAATTCATATGAAAGAATGAAGTTAAAGGGGTATTTGGTAATTAGTCGGAAGTTGTTTGGTGTTCATACATGCAAGGAGTTGAAAGAAGAAAAGTTGAAGGGCCATTTGGTACTTAATTGAAAGTATCATATAGTTGAATATACGCCCAGCTTGCGGTATGCACATATAATGTATATATGTGTGGGCGCTCGGGGGGCAAAAGCAAAAGTGCACTAATTTTTAACGTTATTTTACTAATTTCGTGAAAATAACGTTAAAAGAGGGGATGGTTAATCATGCATCATGTGGTGGCGTTGATAGCCGAAAGACAAGGGGGTACATGCACCAATTGGCGTTTGTCTCAATTGCTGAGTGTTATGTGCCTTATGTCCAAGGCTTGATGCAAAACCACAATCGAGCCGGGGGTCTCATTGGAAGCAGCCTCTCTATTCCTACAGGGTAGAGGTAAGGCTGTCTACATCCCACCCTCCTCAGACCCTACCTTAGCTTTTGCTATTGGTGGGATATACTGAGTACGATGATGATGATGATGATATAGTTGAATATGTGAGAAGAATGGAAAACATAAAGTACAGGGGCCTAAATGACATTTGTTGAAAGTTGGTGTGAAGAAGGGAAGGAATGTTATGTGTTGCGATCGTAGCTTACAGGTTACAATTGGTAGCTTACAAGTGGGTTATGTTGGAGAAATAATAATCTGAGATTTCAGATTGTAAGCTACGGTTTGTACTCATAGCTTACGAGTTGTTTGTGTGCGGTCAAGAAAAAAGGAACAGAACATTTAAACCGTAACTTACGCTATGTATACGTAAGCTACGGTTGATAATACAAGACATGAAACATATTCAAAAGAAAAAAATCAAGGCACATGGGCCGATAACAAGAGCACATCACGTGGGCTTTCATATTGGCGGCAGACCGCGGACTTGGGGGTTTTCTAGGGAGGCGACAAGTGAGGACTGGAGTTGTTGACTTTTTCCACAACATAATCATCATCATCCTTGACGGCAGACTTGATAAAAAGGAAATCACATAACATTAAAGTCAAGGATCATCATCATAACATAATCTTAATCATATATATCGATTATTTTAATAATCATATTACGATTATTTTGATTATATTATAATGAAGAAGATGATTTTGATGATGATTCAAGCCTGCGAAGATCAGTCAACCAGCATGAGCGGCTAGTCGTTTTATGGTTTCCTTCGGATGGAGGGTTTTTGTAAGTTAATTGATACTATGTGTTTGCTACAATCGTTTTAACTTGGTGATCTAAGCATTCGATGCTTTTCACCTTGTTTTGATTTATTGTTTGTAAACGGTTACATTTATTTAAACCTTAATTTCTAAGCATTCAGTTCCCGAGAGTTCTAGTAATTGGGATATATTTAACATGGGGTTAGGGTTTGTAAATTGTAATTGATAATCATTCGATAACCTCCCGTTATGTATTGACCGGAGTACTTAGTCGTTGGTTATCACAATTAGTTAATCAAAATTAACACCTATGTCTATGCAGGTTACGATTAAACACATAGTTGAAGCTAACTATAAAACCTGAAATCTGGAGGAACCATTGTTTCTCTTACTGATTTAAACTTCGATTTTAGTTCGTTAATTTAGATAAACAATCAAACCATCAATTGAATTTTACTTTTTAGCATTAGTTAATTAATACTTTTCATTACGACACTTTCCACAATCCTCCTCTGGTTCGATATCCGACTTATGCTAGCTACTAGTTTATTTCGGTTTTTGCATGTCCATAACGACAGACATCACTGATGAAGATGTATTTGTCATCTGGTATATCAATTGATTAATATTAGACCATTTAGGCTTTAATCTAAACGACAATAAAAATTGATTAATATTAGACCATTTTAATAATAATATTAGACCATTTAGGCTTTAAGTAAACATGTCTAAAGTTAAAAGTTAGCTTTAACTATAATAGGTTGAATAAAAAAGAGAATTAAATTTGTTACATAGTGTATTAAAATGTTAGTATAGACCATGCAGACTTTATTCTAAACAGTGTTGCTACGGGGACGCAGCGAGAGTTCAATCAGTTTGCACATTCTGACAAAGGATGAAGAAAAAAAAGTCTTAACAGTAATCAAAATAATATCTACATGTGTTCGGTTCGTTGTAGCTATGGCTCGGCTCTGAACATCGACACATAAAGACGCAAAAGTGCATCATAATTGCCCTAATTTAAAAATATCGTGATCGCACATCGGTATCAAACGCTCGAAAAAAATTCACATCGAAATGCCAATAAAAATAAGCACGTTATTAATTACGTGTTTAATGCGGGACACTAAAAATAATATATGTATAACAAAACAATAATAAAATGTTTAATATATATAATATATATGAACACCGTGATCAATAAGAACTTACAATTGAAAATGTTGGTTTAAGAATAGCTAAAGTGAATGCAGAAAATTTTATACAAAAAAAATAATAATAAGATAAACTTCAATAACTTACAAAGAATTATAAGTACTTATAATTTTTTTTCGGGCCAGTTAGGGGTTGTTTGTTTACCTCTTAATGGGGCTCTTAATGGTTCCGACCTCTTACTAGTTCAGCACTTAATGGTTCAGACTGTTTGTTTCGCGAGTAAATGTCTGAATGATTCAGACATTTGTCTCTGAATGGTTAAGAATTATACATAGTCTGAATGGTTAAGACCTCTAATCTGAATTGGTCAGACATTTGCCTCTGAACGGTTAAGCATTATACTGGCTCTTAATGGTTCAGACCTCTTACTGGTTCAGCACTTAATGATTCAGACCTCTTACTGGTTCAACAATTAACCATTCAGAAGTTGCCAAACAGCCCCTTACCCTATATTAGAGCTGTAAGCGAGTCAAGTCAAGCCAACTTGTCCTAGGCATGGCTCGTTTATAAACTCTGTTGATCTAACTCGGCTCGTTTTTTTTAACGAATTGAAATGTTAAACTCGACCTCAGCTGGCAAAAAACTCTTACTTTTTAAAATATCGACTTTTATACACATTGATATACTTTAACACGAATTTGTAATACTTATATATTAAATGAGTAAGTTTATCTTGGTTCGGGCTCGACTCGTTTACAAACGAGCTGATTTCTAGCAAGCTCTTTTCAAGCGAGGCTTGAGACATGATTTTTTTACAATAGAGAGACTAAGGATAAGAGTCTACCTCAATAACAAAATATATTAAAACAATATACATTTTAATATATTACATTGTAACTTTGTGTATGGAAATTCTACACATTGTGCTAGAACTTCGATCATGACCAAAACAACATTATTTGAAGCCCTATGCAACACACACAAAGATACACCTTTATTCCCAAACCCAAACACCCCTAACCAAAAGCACTACTAATGAAACTCTTTACAACATTATCACACAAAATCCGCAACACCCTATCGTTAACCGGACCAACACATCTTGGCATCTTGAACTGGTTCAAGGTGCACCCCAACCCGACATAGTGGTCCAATATCTTTTGAAATGTCCCTCTTTTCAAAATTCTGAGCTCCAGCGGTCCAATAGCTTGGACCTTTCTGGAGCTCACATATCCAGCATCAACAAATGCCGAGTCTATACAATTGCAACACTCTTTAAATACTTCATCGCTTGCGTTCCCACTTACCTCCCAAAAGATCACGTAATGTCCCGGATCCGACGAGAGGTCAACTTGACTTGTAAAGTCAACCACCTCGAGTTTTTCAGCTGCCAACAACTTGGCGGCGGCTTCAACTGATAACTGCAAATCTTTCTCGGTGTTCTTGTCTATGTTGATTGCCGGCATTATATCTTTTCTACAAATAAACTGGAGTTCTGGGGTCGAGTTATGGAACCCGACAACCTTAACAACATCACCGAGCCTATAACGGTACAAACCTGCATCGGGAAAGTCAGAAAGTCAACGCTTGAGGAATCTTGAAGTTAGTTGCATGATGTTCCGACAATGCTTATAAAGTTGTACAACATGTGGTACCACAACAACTAGACATCAAATATGAAGCATGTCACACTGAACAAAGTTACAAAACACGTGGATATGTCCCACCTGTTAATTAATCAATAACTGATCTAACCAAAGCAAATATCTCATTTTGTAAATAAAATCAAACTGAACCGAACCGAACTGAACTGATACGAACAATGCCCATGATATAAAATTATAAATAAACAAAAGGATTAAGATCTTTGGTACCTGCAAAATTGGTGACAACCACCTCATACTCTTCGCCGACCTGGACATCTGTCAAACCCACGGGTCTAGGCTCGACCCGGCCCAATGGACCGGCGTCTCTCAATGGGATGAACTCAAAATACCCAATGTGGGGAAGCACGGCAAAAGTAGCCATTTCAGGCGGGCGGGTCGGGTTAACATTTGCTCCAATCCACCCTTCAGAAGACCCGTAATCTGCACTCAACAACGGTATTCCACCAGCGTAATGCCTTAACTTTTTCAAATAAGGTTCCATCGATCCAGTCATGATTCCGTATATGTATTTCACATTCGGGAACAACTCCTCGATCAACCCATACCAGTTGCTCAAACTCAAACATTTTTCATGAATCTTGTAGGCTAACTCAGGGTTCGGTTTCAATATCTTGGCCATTGCGGTTCTAATTGTTGGAACAGTGATTCGGGTGGATAAGGTTCCGGTTTTTATGTCGGAACATAATCCTTCCCAGACTAACTCAAAGCTCCTAAATGAATGCACAATGCTATGGGCGAAAGTCGAAGATATAACATGAATTTCGTCACGAAAAATGAGCCCACAAAGAAGATGACAGTATAAAGATTGGTGAAAATCTGGCCCGAAAATGACTTCATCCGGGCTACAACACGGGGTTTGCATATCCTTCATGGTTTTCTTGAATTGTGCACTACGGTATACGTTAGATGTAGCAGTGCCTGCTAGTAAACCGCCTTTCGTCTTAAATTGTTTACTCCCATAAATAAAGCTCAAAGCTTTCCCGTTTCCAATCGGAAATTCCCTACACGAAAATAGTAAAAATTAAAACTCGGATTTAAACAAGAGGGAGGATAGTGATTTTTAGGTATACTTATACTTCAGATCAAGTTATACCTCTAATGCATACGAGATAAGCGAAATAATTTTCTTAATAGCCGAGTCAGGTTTGTACATTTCAAGACATTTATGATAATAATATTTGCATTATAAAGTAGGTATAGGAAATAATTTCTAGTATTTTTATAGGCCTAGAAGCTTATAAAAAATGGCATTTTTTATGTCTGGGTCATGAACAGGTCTTACTAAAAGAAAATAAGGAAAAGACAGTGTGAAAACTTTCCTACCAAACCTTAAAAGGACCCCCTTAGTAACTTTGCCTATACAGTATAGACACATTAACTAGGAAGTAATAAAAGTTTCTAGAATAAAAATGGACAAAACAATCAATAGCTTTTACCAGAATCATGGAAAAATTCATAACATGTCAAATTATATTTACTTTAACTTAAATTTAGATCTTTTCATGCTGTGACACAGTGGTAAGCGTTTGAGTCCCTCCAACAGAGGTCACAGGTTTAAATCCGGCTTTCACTGGTTTTTCTGCGTTTTAACCAACGGGTTCTCACGGTTACAAAATTATGATGTTTTGCACATAAAGTTTACCTGTTTCTGTACGCGAAAGAAGTTCGATAAATCTGCATAGTTGTTTCGGTCAATTCATCATTAAAAGGTACAAACTTTCTCTTCCCTTCAGTAGTCCCAGAACTATAAATACTCAACAAAACAACTATAAATAAATACTAGTTCACCAAACAGCTATCAATATTCAATGCACAAAATACAAACCATTGTAGTTCAAAATACCTTAATGTAATAGTGGTGATTGGCTTGCCGGTGAGAATAGGGTGAGTTGCACCATCAGCAATTTGTTGAATTAAAGGCTCAAGATCTTTGTGGGTGACAAGAGGGACACAAGTACTGTAACTCTCAGTGTCAGTTTTGCCATCAAGACCCCATTTTTTTAAATATTCTGCTTCACCATTTTCTTTCAAGATTCTCTTTAAAGTTTCAACTTGAACCCTCTTAGCATCTTTGGTTAAAGCTTCAAATTCTTCTATCACTTCTTCAGGATCAAATCCATTTTCCATCTTTTCTAACATAATTGCTTGTTCCTATAACAATATTACAAAAAAATAAAATTAATAAACAAATAAATAAATAAAAAAGACTCACTTGCTTGACAAATTTGACAAAAGTGACAAACTTTCATCAAGATAAACATAACCCATATCATAAAATGATAATTTGATCATACCCATGTCAAAAAAGATTATGAAATCAAAAGAAAGTTAGAGCAAGTAGATTGAATTTTGAAAATTAAGAGGTACCCATATCACAAGAAAGTTAGAGCAAGTAGCAACAAAAAGGATTTCAAAAGGTACAATCAAGAAAACAATTAACATATTAAATATAATATCTTAAAAAAAAGAAAGAATTAAGTAATACCAATTGAGATAATGATGATAATGATGATGATCAAGAAACACATAGAAACACACTATGAGTGGATAGATTGATAAAGAAGTGGTAGTAATGGTTAAACTTTTGTGGGTCTCCCAGAATTGACTTGAGGAATCTTCTTGATCTGGAAAAATGGGCTTTTTGTAGAGAGAGAAACCCTTAGAGAGAGAGAGACAGAGAGACAAGGTGAACTGTTTGGTGAATTTGATTCTTTTATCTTTCTACTGTTCACAATTGTGCATAGCAAGAACACATCACAGATTTGGGATTATTTTTATCCATAAACATACAAAAGAACACACACCAATGAAGAACATAATGGTGGCTGATACGAAACTGACACATTACATATATAATATTTATGTATAGACTTATAGAGAGAAATGTGAAAATTTATACCTTGGTGTGAGTGTTTGTTTCCACTTTCTCTTGTTTTCTCTGTTAGAAAACATGAATGGAAATTGAGTAGTAGTGAGGAAAGATTCTACTAGGTTGGAGCATATATATAGGCTATTTTTTTTGGATAAGTATATATAGGCTATTTAGTAATACAAATACGGGGAAGTTGGATATCCTAAGAAACACGGATTCATCGTCGGGTGTGGATCGCTTTTTCTAGGATACCGACAATCACAGCTCGTTCTTTCTCTTGTACCTAAATTAAACACGGGGATGTAGAGATGGCCGGTAGGAGAAGAATCTCCTATTTTCAGCAACAAAAGTGTGGCGCCTTCATATCTTGTGCCCCTAATAATAAGGGGAACACCTCTTTATACAAGAGACATAGGTCTCCCCTAATCTCAATGGGCTAGAACCAGTTAGGGGTTATCTCTACAAGTCTCCAGCCCAATGTAGTGTAAACTACATTGCGTTGGGCCTCACGGTTGAGTTAGTAAATAACAATAATAAATATTAATATAAAAGGCAATAAGTAACCGGAATGTCCAACCGTTCGGGTCAGGTCCAATAACATACCCCATCAATCATTTATTTTATGAGAGGAAAATAACAAGAGGAGACAGGTGGATTTGTATTTGTATTTATGGGCGATGTTTATTTACGTCCATTCATATGTAGGAAATGGGTCACAATTTTATTAGTAAAACTAATAAAAAATAAAGATACTCTTTTTAAACAGTTTTGTAGTACATGAACAATGTAGTAATGTACAAATTCAAACGAAAATAAATATGAACTACAACATATTTAATAAAACAAACGATTCAAACCAATATCTTCAAAAGATAAAGTCTTCAACTTGATCTTTAACCGCGTCTACTTGTACGGTTCATTGTGTTTTCAGTCTGTTGTGTAGGCTTCAACGAGGTCTTGAACCATGTCTTATTGTACAATAATTTCCTACAAAAAGAACAAACAAATGTTGACGATTATGGCTGAGGCACGTTGACGGGTGGTCCGTGGGACAACCCTTAAAGCATTTAAATAGAATAAAATTTCATACTTTGCCTGGTTATTTGCTTGAACTTAGTAACTACGAGTGTTCGTGTGTTTTACAGGCAAATCGCTGAATTCGGTGCATTTAGAACGCTCAGTCATGAAACAAGCAAGGAGGATTATTATTTTTAATAATATAACATCATAAATTTTGGGGATATGACGTGAGGAGAAAAAGAAAACATAAAAAAAATCACATCATCAACATGTGATTCTTGGTGAGTTTTTGAGAAGACAATTTTTGGTGAAGGCTTGGTTGGATAAGACATGTGAGTTGGCAGCCATCATATATACATCTCACATACAAGGGGCGGCATTTGTATTAAATGAAGAACATCATCATTATTCTAAGTGCATGGATTGACTTTTGTTCAATACATCAAGAGAAGAAGGCAGCAGTTCACGTGACTTCTTGGAGGGGCTAGACTTGTGGGGGCGGCTGGGCTTCTCCCTTGATTGGGCCGAAACTTATTAGAAGAGCACATCACAAAGTCAACAACTCAACATCACCATTATCTTTAGGGCTGCACATGTGGGTGCTGATTGTGGGCGGCACATGTTGGACTTTTGTGAAGGTGGACATCATCAAAGGAGCACATGGACTCCTATAATTGGGCCGCTAAACAACAACATAATCATCATCAACAATCACGTGCAGACTTGGGCGGTGATACGATACACACGCACATAGGTGGCGGCAGGCAAAACATCTTGGGCTTTGGAGAGACTTGTGGATTTTTATTAGTGGGCCGCCAACATGTGAAGTGGCTTGGGCGGCACATATATGATCGGACAAGTGGGTTTGGGTTCGAGAGACACATCATCTCAACATCATCATATAAATCATCATCTCAATAGTTGGGCGGCAGACATCGAAGTCAACAAGCAACAACATATTAACTGATCACCATCATAGTCAATTGACAACATCACGTGCACATATAGGACACAAAAGTCAAACATCAAAGGGATATACATGCAGCAGACATCATCACGTGAAACAAAGTGAAAGATTCAGGTTGATACCGTAATTTACGGTTTCACCGTAAATTACGGTGGACCTGAAATCAATCATATTGCCACCGTAAATCAGAAGACATGCACCGTAACAATATTATGTCCACCGTAATTTACGGTGGAGCCGTAAATTACGGTGGTGTCTGCGGATTTTATGTAACTGCCACATTTAAGTTAGTTTTTTGGGTGTCTTTTCATTACACTTCATCATTGGACGGTTTTGGATCATCTTGGGGGCGAATTTTGGCTACTTGCTTGGTTTGTGAACAATTCTTATCATCCGGTTTGTATTTTCGATTCGTATGAACATTGGTTTGATTATGATGATGATTCACCGAGCCATGTCCGGCTAAACTCTTCGGTGATCATCTTAGGTGAATGTTTCTTGAACTTTTGTGTGTTTTATTTCTGAATTTCTAGAATGATAACTTGCGTTGCTTGAATATCATGGTGTATGTTTGATTGCTTGTAACTTGTTAATCGATAGTGCAATTTCTAGTCTTAATCGTACGTTCTTGGTGCCGTTGGCAATCGAGATATCACGGGAAGGGTTAGGGTTGGTTATTGATTAATTGGTCATCGGGAAACAACCTCGCGTTTATATAATCCGAGTACTTTGTCCCCTTTTATCACTTCAATCATCTATACACGAGTTATGTCTATGTAACTCTTTCTAGTTGGAATTACACACAATTGTTTAAAGAAACTGAAACCTAAGATGGTCATTGTTCTCTCCTAATCTGTTTAAAACCTACATTTGATTTTGCCATTAGTTTAATTTAGTTTTCTAAAACAACAATCCAAATCATTGATTTTAATTTTCTGCAAATTAGGATAATTGTAGTATAATTGCAAGGCTATACAATTGACATATTTTCCACATACTCCCTGAGTTCGATACCCTATTACCGCTATCTATAGTTGTATTTGGGATTAAATTTGCGTGACCCACGACAATCACGTCAAATTTTGGCGCCGCTGCCGGGGAGTAGTGCGCAACGTGTGTTAATTTAGTAGTTTTGTTTTGTTATTTTCGGGTTTACGCTGGTTGTGTTTAGTGTGCAGGTACTTCGAGTGTATGCATACTAGGGGCTCACACAAGTCATCACCGCTATCGTTTGATCCGGAAATTGAAAGAACGTTGAGGCAAAACAGAGTTTTGGTACGAGAAAACAAAATCATTGGTTCACCTACTTCACCCATTACACCAAGAAACATCATGGACGAACCACAAATACCACCTACAACGGGTCAAACGACCTCATCATCCACACAACCATCACCAAACACCACTATTCCAAACATCACCACAATGCCTACTCCACTTCATGATACTACACCAACCAACACCACACAACCGATTACTACTCAAAATGAACCCAATCTTACCTTTAGCCCATCTGCCACAATCCCACCATTATCACACTTTTTCCTCCATCTACAGGTCAATCATCTTCTCATTATTCAATACCACCAAATACAACCATTGTCCATACTACCTCTACATTTAGACCATCTAACCAGTCGGGTTTTCAATACTCGACCATTCCATTTGGGCAAATTTCGGGAATTCAAGGAGATGGTTATGATGAGGGATTTGAAGAATTTGAGGGGTATGATGATGATGGGTACGGTTATGGAGGTTATGGTGATCAAGGAGAGTTAACTTATGTGCCTGGTCAATCTCAAGGAATGTCAAGTGTTGGTGGGATTCCACAACAACAACTCATACCACAACACATACGGCCGAGGTCACAAGGGCCACCGATACAACGCCCTATTCCTTTGCAACACATTCGGCCACAAAATGTACAACCGCAATTTCAAAGGCCGATTCAATACCCACCGATGCCCCAACAACAATTTCAACAATCAATCGCACCACAAGGGCATATACCAAGACCTATGGGTCCTATTCGTCCAAGGGGTCGATTGGGTGTTCCAAGAAGGCATCTTAGGGAACAAGCAAGGGGAATAGAGGCACATTTCAGGCCAATCATTACTCAAAACCCTTCACCGGTGGTTATCCCTCACAACAACCAAGGGAGAACTTTTGAAGTAAGAACAAATTCGTTGCAAAGTTTACCGAAGTACAAAGGGCTAGCAACGGAGGAGCCGTATTTCCATTTAGAGGCCTATGACTCAATTTGCAACACTTTTGGGAGTCAAGGTTTTTCGGCCGATGAAGTCAAGTTGGTCTTATTTCAGTTTTCTTTGGAGGATAAGGCAAAGAAGTGGTTCTACACTTTGCCTTCGGCATCTATTTACACTTGGGGGGAAATGCAACAAACTTTCTTAGACGAATTCTATACCGCCCAAAAGACCAATGATGCTAGAAAGGGGTTGAGGAGCTTCCAACAACAACATGGTGAGATGTTCCATGAAGCGTTTGAACGATTCAATATGATGATAAAGAATTGCCCTCACCATGGGATTGAGCTTTGGGAGTTGATGAATGCATTCCACGAGGGGTTGAGTGCCGAGGATGCTAGAGATTTAATGTCCATTACCGGTGGGACTTTTGGCACGAACTATGAAAATGATGATTGGGAGTTTTTAGAGAACATGGCGATTACCTCGAAAAGAAAGGCTCAAGCATCGAGGAGAGCCCGACCGGCCATTGCCCGACCTCAAGTGCACGCCATAGATGACGGTAATGTTCAAACTACTAACCAAATTTATGATGTGTGTGCTTTGTGTAATGAAATAGGTCATGCTGCTGAAAATTGCCAAGGAATGGTGGAAGGGCAATATGAAGAGGTGCATGCGGTTCAAGGTCAAGGTCAAGGAGGGGGTGGTAGAAATTACAACAACATGAATTCTAACACTTACCACCCCGGGTTGAGGAACCACCCAAATTTTCGCTATGGGAATCCTTCAAATCAAGCTAACCCGAATTTCCAAGGAAACCAAGGATTTCAAAGGCAATATCAAACGGGTCAAAGCTCTTCGGGTGGAAATGAGATGATGGAGATGTTGAAGGCGATGCAAAGTGAAATGCAACGAATGAACCAACGTGATGAGGTTCGGATGCAAAAGGACGAGGTTCGTGACAAAAGCATCCAATCGTTGACCACTCAAATGGGTCAACTTGCAAGTGACGTGGCGATGTTAAAGAAAGCAAAAGGCCAGCTACCGAGTGATACGGTGCCAAATCCCAAGAACATAAAAAGCATTAACATCAATGTGGTAAGCACCGTTCCAAATATTAAATTTAATGAAACATTGCTAACTTCTTCGTGTCAAGTGAATGCAGGTTTGAAAAAAGATGACGGAGTCGAGAATGATAAAGAGTGTGAAGCGCCAATCGTGCCTATCCGTGTGGGAAAATTAAAAATCCCTTACGCATTGTTGGACTACGGGGCAAGCATGAGTGTGCTACCAAGTGATCTATACGATATGTATGATTTTGGTCCACTTGAAGATGTAGACACCATGGTAAGCTTGGCGGATGGAAGTTGGAGGCGTCCACGGGGAATGGTTAGGAATGTTAAGATTCAGTTGGGAGAGTTTGAATACCCGGTGGATTTTCTAGTTTTGGACTATGTTTCTACCAACATGGCATCACAACAAAGGGTAATTTTAGGTCGACCGTTTCTATATATTGCAAATGCTCAAATTAATTGTAGAGACGAGATTGTTACCATGACCGAAAAGAACCGTAGGTTGTATTTTGATGTTCAAACTAGAGGGATTAGTTATGAGCCCATTGAGAGGAAGGGTGGTGAGTCTATTGATTGTATGAAAAATGTGTTACAACGAATGAGAAAAAAACACCCACCGGACCGTGAAGAAGCATATATGGGGTCAAGCAAGAGCGTATTTGATTACCCACCGAGTCAAAACAAGATGGATGCATTTTTCTCAATGGCACAAGGAAGTGATGGAAGTGATAGGAACCGGTTCTTTGAGCCACCATAAATGGGGGTGGCACGGTCTGGCTGAAGACGCGAAACTTAGCGCTGCTCGGGAGGCAACCCGAGGTTTTTCACTGATCTTGTTATTTCTTTAGTTTTTTTTTTTTTTTTTTTTTTTTTCAGGGCCATGGCAACACTCAAGTGTGGGGAAGATGTGCGGATATTTGTGTGAAGGTGGTGATAGGAAGTCGGATTATCTACAACATCTGTTGTGGCAAACTTCACCAGGTCGATGTACTCTTTCCTTAGTCTTGTTGTGTTCTTTAGCTTTGAAATATTGGTAGTTAGTTTGTTTGATTTTGTTAAAAAAAAAAAAAATTATAAAATGAAAAGTACAAAAAGAAATTTGGGGTTTGAGTAAAGAAGTGTTTTTGTTGATGTTGAAAAGGTTTTTAGTGATCAAAACCTCTCAAAACCATACATTGGGGTCAATGTATCCCAAGTGTGGGGATGGGGGGAAATTTTAAAGATTTTGAAAAATTTTGAGCCAAGTGAAACAATGTGGAAATTTGAACACCCCAGATTAACCCCAAGTTGGTGCACCGGCAACCCTTGATACCTTTTTCATTCTTGGTGAGAGTTGTAGCCACATTTGTATATAAATAATGATTGTCTTTGATGAGAGTGGTTACGGGTGGTGGTGCATTAGAACTTGTGCTTGAATGCGATTTGAGTCCTTAGTTAGACATGAATGTAGAAAGGATAAGGGCATTTAGGTAGCCTCGTCGTTGGTGTGAGCGAATGTGGGATTTGGGGGGTTGGACCTCATAAGTTATATATATGAGCATGGTAGTGAGAGGGGCGGGGGTTTGGACATTTAGTTGCCATTTTGTGCCTTAAAAGCCTATCAATTGTTACCCCTAGCTACTTTCTTAAAAATTTACCCAAATTTGATCCGGTCTTATAGTGTTAGTGATAGTATTAGTAGTTTTAGTAGTTTGTAGTAGATATGGTTAATGCGCTATTGTATTTTTGTTTGTTTAAAAAAAAAAAATTAGAAAAAAATTAGAAAAAAAAAGAGAAAAAGCAATGAAAAATGAAAAAAAAAAAAAGAAGTGATGTTAGTTATCTTGTGTATAGTAGTTAAGTTTGATAGTTGTTTGTTTGTTTATTTGTGTAATAAAAGACCGGGTCAAGTTTTCGCTACTTCATATATATTCCATTTCCTACCCATACGCCTAGCCACGTTACAACCTTGAAAGTCCCTTTGATTTGCATTTATGTTTGACACATTTTAGGAGAATGATCGATTTAGGTACAAGCCTATAGTTGTGCAACCACCCGTTTGCCTAATGTGTGTCTAGCTTATCTTTGCTAGTTTTCACTTGTTACCGAGAGGAGAGACATAGTGAGGGGTGCATTAGTTGGGTGTTAAAAAGGGGTTAGTAAAAGGATTGCTTGTTTTTGCTTGGTTTACATTGATCACTGGTTGAGAAATTGATTTGATGAGTTGCTTGAGACAAGCAACGGTTAAGTGTGGGGATGTGACGGGTGGTCCGTGGGACAACCCTTAAAGCATTTAAATAGAATAAAATTTCATACTTTGCCTGGTTATTTGCTTGAACTTAGTAACTACGAGTGTTCGTGTGTTTTACAGGCAAATCGCTGAATTCGGTGCATTTAGAACGCTCAGTCATGAAACAAGCAAGGAGGATTATTATTTTTAATAATATAACATCATAAATTTTGGGGATATGACGTGAGGAGAAAAAGAAAACATAAAAAAAATCACATCATCAACATGTGATTCTTGGTGAGTTTTTGAGAAGACAATTTTTGGTGAAGGCTTGGTTGGATAAGACATGTGAGTTGGCAGCCATCATATATACATCTCACATACAAGGGGCGGCATTTGTATTAAATGAAGAACATCATCATTATTCTAAGTGCATGGATTGACTTTTGTTCAATACATCAAGAGAAGAAGGCAGCAGTTCACGTGACTTCTTGGAGGGGCTAGACTTGTGGGGGCGGCTGGGCTTCTCCCTTGATTGGGCCGAAACTTATTAGAAGAGCACATCACAAAGTCAACAACTCAACATCACCATTATCTTTAGGGCTGCACATGTGGGTGCTGATTGTGGGCGGCACATGTTGGACTTTTGTGAAGGTGGACATCATCAAAGGAGCACATGGACTCCTATAATTGGGCCGCTAAACAACAACATAATCATCATCAACAATCACGTGCAGACTTGGGCGGTGATACGATACACACGCACATAGGTGGCGGCAGGCAAAACATCTTGGGCTTTGGAGAGACTTGTGGATTTTTATTAGTGGGCCGCCAACATGTGAAGTGGCTTGGGCGGCACATATATGATCGGACAAGTGGGTTTGGGTTCGAGAGACACATCATCTCAACATCATCATATAAATCATCATCTCAATAGTTGGGCGGCAGACATCGAAGTCAACAAGCAACAACATATTAACTGATCACCATCATAGTCAATTGACAACATCACGTGCACATATAGGACACAAAAGTCAAACATCAAAGGGATATACATGCAGCAGACATCATCACGTGAAACAAAGTGAAAGATTCAGGTTGATACCGTAATTTACGGTTTCACCGTAAATTACGGTGGACCTGAAATCAATCATATTGCCACCGTAAATCAGAAGACATGCACCGTAACAATATTATGTCCACCGTAATTTACGGTGGAGCCGTAAATTACGGTGGTGTCTGCGGATTTTATGTAACTGCCACATTTAAGTTAGTTTTTTGGGTGTCTTTTCATTACACTTCATCATTGGACGGTTTTGGATCATCTTGGGGGCGAATTTTGGCTACTTGCTTGGTTTGTGAACAATTCTTATCATCCGGTTTGTATTTTCGATTCGTATGAACATTGGTTTGATTATGATGATGATTCACCGAGCCATGTCCGGCTAAACTCTTCGGTGATCATCTTAGGTGAATGTTTCTTGAACTTTTGTGTGTTTTATTTCTGAATTTCTAGAATGATAACTTGCGTTGCTTGAATATCATGGTGTATGTTTGATTGCTTGTAACTTGTTAATCGATAGTGCAATTTCTAGTCTTAATCGTACGTTCTTGGTGCCGTTGGCAATCGAGATATCACGGGAAGGGTTAGGGTTGGTTATTGATTAATTGGTCATCGGGAAACAACCTCGCGTTTATATAATCCGAGTACTTTGTCCCCTTTTATCACTTCAATCATCTATACACGAGTTATGTCTATGTAACTCTTTCTAGTTGGAATTACACACAATTGTTTAAAGAAACTGAAACCTAAGATGGTCATTGTTCTCTCCTAATCTGTTTAAAACCTACATTTGATTTTGCCATTAGTTTAATTTAGTTTTCTAAAACAACAATCCAAATCATTGATTTTAATTTTCTGCAAATTAGGATAATTGTAGTATAATTGCAAGGCTATACAATTGACATATTTTCCACATACTCCCTGAGTTCGATACCCTATTACCGCTATCTATAGTTGTATTTGGGATTAAATTTGCGTGACCCACGACAATCACGTCACACGTGTTCAACACACTTCCCTTAAAACAGATTTCGCGCCTCTACTAAAGATGACGCGTTTGTCTCCCAGGGTACAACAGCCGAAGTAATCTGTACTGCCGGAAATGGCCACGCGCCCGAGGTTACACCGAATAGATTTATAGTGTTTGAACTTGTGGAAAACTAATGATACGAAGGTGATGGAATCGAGTAGAGAAAACTCATCTCTATATAATTCCCAACATATGGATGTTCAAGTCTTCACCACTTCTCCAAGAGTTCTTCATACATATTATCTTTCTCTTGTAGTTTTCTCATCATTCCAATGAGTCACATAGCCTACCATTTTTTACAAGAGTTGTGGGTAGTGAAGAGTTTCTCTTAATTGGTTATTTAATTAGAGACATAAAACTCTAATAAAAGCTAATCAAGTGATATAAAACTCTACTCAAGAGTTTCCAATATGGAGTTTAATTAGTAATTATAATTTCACTCAATTATAAATTAACTAAATATCCATTCACTAATTTTCCCAACAATCCCCCACATGAATGGAGATTTTTGAAAACACTTAAAATTTCCAATGTAACCTCGACAGTTGAGTTTTGCATACGATAGGTAGGTGTTACCCTTTGAACCTTCGCTCATGAAATGCACTTAGCCCACTAGCTCTGAGTAGATCTCGATGTCTTTGAACTCGTCTGCCGTTTGTGTAGACGACAATACACTTCACACAAGACTCTCCCTAGCCGGGTCATCTCCTCATAGTTGTGTCCAATAATGGTCGTGGAACACTTTCCTGGTTCTGCGAGAGCTCTAGGAATTGTGCCCTCAATTCCATTCGAAGTGACCTCACTTCTCTCTAACATAGGTGATTCTCCTTAGATCATTAAAAGCATTGTGGTTATCGTGATTTATCCAAATCATTTACCACATATTCTGCTTAGCCTCACTCTTTGTCACTGAATATCATAGGAATAGACTAGGACGTATTTAAACACCCTTTTATACTTTGGGGGTATGTATAGTCATATATACTAGCTTATGCATATCATTTATGCCCCCACAGTGACCACCTTTAGGCATATGAGTTAGTTGTCCTATTGAACTTTGATCTTGGGATCTCCAGTCAACTAAGTTAGGTGTCCTTCACATACCCTTTTTCAATGGGCTTTAGTCTCATTCCACAACTTGATCTCTAATAAACCCTCAGGTTGTTGGATCCATAACATTAACAAATAACTTTGCATATTTGAGATCAGTTGTCATGATGTGCTCTTAACTCGTAAGTTAATTTTGCCTATTGTCAACTTCTAAGACTATAACCTCAGTGGCCATCTGAATCTGGTTATAATATATGTCTTTGTAAAATACGCTTATCATTTAAGGCAAACACATCTCCATTATGCACTATGACTTTTGTGTCCTTCACATAGTCGTTTGTTTGCAATGTTAGATTGGATTACAAAATCCTTATTGCCAAACTTTTATGATACAAATGCAAGACACCCCCACATTTAAGTGTTATAGGATATCATCCAGATGGGGTAATGAAAACCATTTCTACATACCCTTTTAGGGTTGTTTCTAAATGGATCCTCCCCCACATTTCTTGCCATTTGATCAACATTTCTGTAACTTCACTTATGATGACATTTATACACATACGATTGAACAAGATCAACCTCATTGTATCAGTGAATTCAACTCATACTGCATTAGCTTACATAAGCTTCTGAGCTAACCAAAGCAACACATGTCATTGTCATAAGTTTGTCACCAACTTAGAATAATTCTAATTTAACATCTAGAATAAGCTTAGACAATGAGTTCTCCTCATTAGCTTTTCGAACAAACTCTTAAAAAGTTAAATGTCTTTTCCTTATAATGAATGAAAATTCTCCCTCAACTTTGTCTATACACAAATTCTTATTGTATTCATACACATTTGAATGTTTAGAGTTAATTAGTCTCCGTCAAGACCCATAATTAACCAAGTACTAGTCTAGCATGCTTTAGACTACAATACTTTGGCATGTGAACAGAAGATGCATCATTCTGATTCTTCACAGCCCTAAGGATATCATAATATCACTTTGCAACATTTATCCCTTGTTAAGACAAATAATGAGACTTATTCATAATCCTAAAACATCAATATTTAGGAAGGTCTCACAAATTATTGTATATAGCACATAGCTAAATTTTATCATTCATTTAAGGAACATAACTTTTTTACCTTTGATCTCCAACATTCTACCATTGGCTCATAAGTACTTAAACATAAGTCTTAATCCAAGTCACTTGGTGAACACATTCATCACCAACAAGATGAATGTTTCTCGTCTACAGTCACTATTATGTGTGAGATAGAGTCAACTAGATCGACACTCAACAACATGGCATTCATAATTTGCCATAAGTTATTTGCACACATCTATTGTTATTCATTAGGAGATATGTATATTTAGGATGCTCTCCTAAATGAATGTAAAATCTCCATATAGATCTAACAATAATCAAGTGGTAGACGCATCTACTTATAAATCTCGCAAGATTTATTAAAGGTGTACAATAACATATAGTACTTTTACTTTCATATGTTAGAATTCACACTTATGAATTTTCCAATGACTTCTAATGACGTATGTCGACATGAATGTCGTTAGTGTATTTCATCTCAATACACTCACTACGTTCTTTCATTACTCACTCATGATGTGGTTATACATTTGATGTTTTGTTTTTGACTTTTAGTCAATGTAACAACTCTCAAGTTATTTATGTCCAAGTATTTTCATGTACTATCCGTTTAAAACCATATTCTTTTAAACAATGTATAACCGACGTTATAATTATTTTCCACAAAATAATTTATACGTCACAATCATTAAAGATTTATTTCTTTGTAAAAAAATTGCATGTGTTATCCGAAGATATTGAACACAAAACAATAAAATACATTGGAAACTAAATCATAAGTGCCAATCACTTTTGAATTTTAAACGGAAGCATAGACAATATGTAGACATCAAATAGCAAAGTGCTTTTATCTTCAACACTTTATAATCTGACCAAACTCTTCTCAACAATATCGTCTCATGGCATGTCTTGAGGTACTCCCTCAATAAGACTTCATGCACTTGTAAGTACAAGTTCCACATTTCATCTTTAAACTTTAAACTTTGACAATTATGCTCAAAACAACACCAAGTTGTTACAAATACTACATTTAAGTAGTAAACTTGAACAATTAAATTTGTTCATAACAACACCAAGTTGTTTTTCACCAAATAACATTTTCTAACACGCATGTTAGAAAAAAAATGTTGTAACAAACACATTATAGAATCGAACGTTTACATAAAACATTTTCCAAAGATATAGTTTATAAAATAAACCATTTCTCATCATCTTTAGTGCTCACATAGGCAATTAAATGTTTACATAAAACATTTATGTTCATTATGAACAATCTCTAACCTCGTATTCGTGATACACATTTTCTAACACACGCGTTAGAAAATTTAAGTCATTTTATATAATACATGACCATTTAGATTTAGAAATCACAAATTAAAGTTGGTGATAAAATCACACACAACTACACCATCACTTTATGGTGATTTAATTCTTGTATTCTTACTCTTGTAATTTTTTTTTTCCAATCTCATCAAGTTAGGCACATAGCCTACTTTTAATACAAGAGACATGGGGTGGAGATAACTCTCACTTATTTAAAGATTTTATTAGAGACATAAATTCTAATAAAAACTAATAAATTGACATGAAACTCTCCTTAAGAGTTTATCTTCCATATAAAGAGTCTAGTAAATGATTTCAATTTCATTAAATTCATATAAATACCACACCATCACTTTATGGTGATTTAATTCCTTGAAGCCAATCAAACATCAACTTCAATGTATGACATTTTATTTCTAAATCATACAATGCATTAAAAACAATGTTACAACAAATTACTTATATAAAATGTTTACATAAAACATTTCAAAGCATTTGTATTTTAACCATTTTTAACAATCATGTTAAAATGAAAGAAATTCTAACGCGCACGTTAGAAATATTAACATTTCCACAAAATGTTAATTCGACTTGCTAAAAACACATATATGGTTCAAATAAATAAGTCATTTCTAATACACACGTTAGAAACTAATTAAAAATTGCTTCCAAACTAACGTTTTTCATGAACGTTTCTAACACATATGTTAGAAGACAAATGATTACAAAAATCATTATAAGACTTATTTGTTCATATCAATCCATGGGTGGATGAAGAGTCTACTTTAAATAGAGACTTAATTAGAGACATAAAACTCTAATCAAGTAACATAAAACTCTTATTTAAAGACATAAAAACCTCTACTTAAGAGAATTCAACGTTTA
The DNA here is from genome assembly GCA_030545235.1 of Helianthus tuberosus. NCBI lineage: Eukaryota > Viridiplantae > Streptophyta > Magnoliopsida > Asterales > Asteraceae > Helianthus > Helianthus tuberosus. The sequence continues at coordinate 21,690,953 of CM060383.1, forward strand.
CAAAAAACGTATGGTTTACACCAATAATTCCGGTCTAACACACGTGTTAGAGAATTTAACGTTTACAAAAAACGTATGGTTTACACTAATAAACCCGATCTAACACAAAAGTTAGAAAAATTAACGATTCCCAAAATCGTTTCAAAACCAAACGTTGGAACCAAAACTATTCGTTTTGTACCACGGTATAGGATTTAAGATTGTATCTCAATCTCAAAAAAATCCAAACACAGCAAGTTGTACTACATACATATTTCCCAAAATAAATATTTATAAGATCATAACCTCTAAAAATATCTTTTTTTAAATCTATTATAAATCCTTTCGTAAACCCAAAATCCTTATAAATAAGGTTTTTAAGATTGTACCAACAATCTCATGAAATCTGTTTTAAGTTTGTAGGAAATGTGTCACAATTTTATTAGTAAAACTAATAAAAAATAAAGATACTCTCTTTAAACAGTTGGGAAATTGTAGTACATGAACCATGTACAAATTCAAACGAAAATAAATATGAACTACAACATATTTAATAAAACAAACGATTCAAACCAATATCTTCAAAAGATAAAGTCTTCAACTTGATCTTTAACCGCGTCTACTTGTATGGTTCGTTGTGTTTTCAGTCCGTTGTGTAGCCTTCAACGAGGTCTTGAACCACGTCTTCTTGTACAATAATTTCCTACAAAAAGAACAAACAAATGTTGACGATTATGGCTGAGGCACGTGTTCAACACGCTTCCCTTAAAAAAGATTTCGCGCCTCTACTAAAGATGACGCGTCTGTCTCCCAGGGTACAACAGCCGAAGCAGTCTGTACTGCCGGAAATGGCCACGCGCCTGAGGTTACACCGAATAGATTTATAGTGTTTGAACTTGTGGAAAACTAATGATACGAAGGTGATGGAATCGAGTAGAGAAAACTCATCTCTCTATAATTCCCAACATATGGATGTTCAAGTCTTCACCACTTCTCCAAGAGTTCTTCATACATATTATCTTTCTCTTGTAGTTTTCTCATCATTCCAATGAGTCACATAGCCTACCATTTTTTACAAGAGTTGTGGGTAGTGAAGAGTTTCTCTTAATTGGTGATTTTATTAGAGACATAAAACTCTAATAAAAGTTTCACTTAATTAGTGATTTAATTAGAGACATAAAACTCTAATAAAAGCTAATCAAGTGATATAAAACTCTACTCAAGAGTTTCACATATGGAGTTTAATTAGTAATTACAATTTCACTCAATTATAAATTAACTAAATATCCATTCACTAATTTTCCCAACATCATATTCATAGCATGTAGTGTTTAATCAAATTCCATTAGATTATACAGAGTTGGAGGGCACGAAGAAAGGACATTAAGCGTCACGTGACAATCATGTTATAAAAGGAGCGTTATAAAAAAAGGCAAGAGATGAGACGCGCGTGAAAGTGGTGGCTTTATAAAATAAACAAAATAAACAAGAACCAATCAAAACCAACTCAAAAACCTCCAACCAATGAAAAGTCGCCACCTCACCACCCATTTGCCCCCTACGGCGGTGAAGATTCTCCCGTCCCACCCATAACGCCGCCCTCCATGCCACACGTGGGCCTGTGTGCCCTGCGTGGAGTGGCTTCCACACCCACTCCGTGTGGCCTTAAAGACTTGCATATACCCGAGCATATTTACACTATGTAAAACAAGATAAACACAGTGTAATATGTTAACGCACTGTTCATTACACCGTTTTATAATTTATAATAACTAGTGGGATTTTCGCGTGCTTTGTTGTGGGCCTTTGGTCATTATCGTTTTGGTTCATTACAGTACTATACAATACCGACACTCTGCATAGCAATTAACATGTGTTTGACATCGATTGGAAACCATAAAAACGAATACTTGTACCGGTACCGGTGTTGTTCGGTCGGTATCGATCCGTTACGATACCTGTATCATACAAACACTCGATATAGCTTACGATACCAAAGTATACTTTATTGTGAAGATAACTCTGTGTTCATTGAATTTTATACCGTCACGTCAAGAAATCTATAAAACCGAATATGGTACCGTTACCGATGTTGTTTGGTCGGTATATGTTCGGTTTGTGGTGATAAATAAATCAACTATACATGATCCGTTCTGCCGTTCGAATAGAATTTTTATCGAATCGTACATAACAATAAGCTCATGATTATGTTAATAATAATAATAATAATAATAATAATAATAATAATAATAATAATAAACTATACCGATGTTATACGGTGCGGTACTGATGTTATTTAGGTAGTAGTAGCAATATAAAAAATAAGTCATTAAAAGTTAAAAATAAAGAAATATGTTTAAGGTTAAAAGTAAATATAATAATAATCAATTTTAATATTGAAATAATAAAAATATGAAGAAAAAAACTATATAATATTAGTTTCGTGGCAACGCACACACCGTTAGTTATTTACCCGCTTTTTCACAGTCGCGACGGGATTTAATACTAGTTTAGGTTTAAATATGAAATAAAACATATTAAAATCCAAATTAAAGAGCTAGAATCATAGCCAAAAATGAATAAAGTATAAAACGTAATAGACATGTTGTTTAGTTCTTCCCATGGTGTGATAAGAAAACAATCAAAATAGCATACGGTAGAAATCATTTTTTAAGATAAAGATTGAGTATATGATAGTGATTAGTTCCTTTAATAATTCATTTGATATTGTAATTAGGTTGTAAACGAGTTAAGTAAAGTTGAACTTATCTAAGCATAAGTGCGGCTCATTTAGTTTACAAGAGTAAGAGCTCAAGCTTGACTTATTTCGAATTCTATATACAAGCCTCAAGTTCGGTTACTTGGTTATTTCTCAAGCTCGAGCCTGACTCGGCCTCAACTCGTTTGTTATTGTTGAATATTTAATTATATTTTTTTTACAAATATCTCCAAGGCGATCAACTATGAAAACAATGCGGCTTGTGTACACTACAAGAAAGGATACCCTTTACCGGCGACACCTTTAGCGGCGACAGGGCTGACGTCGCCGCTATTGGTCGATCCGCGTCCCAAGAGCTGTAACCAAACGTCATCCGTTGATCAAAAGCTAGATCTGACGGTTGAAAATTCGTTAGGCATTACCGGCGACAGCTCATAGGCAATACCGGCGACGCGTCTGACACCTTTAACTCCTGTATCTGGTCAACTGACACAAATCTAACCCTGGTCAACTAAAAATATGCATTACCGGCCACGTTATAGTCAATATCGGCGACAAATGTGTCGCCGCTAAAGGTGAAACGCACTAAACCCCATATCAGCGCCAATTTTCCCTCCTGCTTTACTTTTCACCCCCAAAAAAACTCCGAAAGCCCGCTGCAACCTCACGAAATTTGTCTACATTGGTTAGTTTCACTTTGTTTTTGTTAGATTTCTTCAATGTTTTGTTATATACATGTTATAGTCTTTAATATTTGTGTTTTTTTTGTGTGTTTTTGTGCTTATGGTAGAGAAATCCGGTCACCACCATCACTTCTCCGGTCACCAACATCACTTCTCCGGTCACCAACTCGTCTCCGCGGTCTACATCTCTTGAAACCTTGAAAATACGGTTAGTTTTATATGTATTTTTTTTTCAAAGTTTAGAAATTGTATAATGTTTGGTTTAGGTGTGTAAATGTGTGTGTAAGGATGTATGTTTGTATGTCAAATGTATAATGTATAATGTAGGTGTATTTGGTGAAAATGTGTAAATGAAAATCTATGTATTTGTGTATGTAGGTGTATGTAAACATGTATGTGTGTATGTAAGTCTATGAATGTATGTATGTTGGTGTATGTTAGTATGTCAAATGTATAATGTAGGTGTATTTGGTGAAAATGTGTAAATGAAAATCTATGTATTTGTGTATGTAGGTGTATGTAAGCATGTATATGTGTATGTAAGTCTATGAATGTATGTATGTAGGTGTATGTAAATGATGAACAATTGGTGAAAGTAAATGTTTGCAATTGGTGAAAATGTGTATGTTGTATGTTTGTATAATAAAGTATGTAAATGTGTATGTAAGTATGTATACATTTTGTGGTTTTGATCAAAATGTATGTTTGTAAGTAAGTATGTTTATGTGTAGGTTTGAAAAAAAAAAGTTTAAGTTTGATAATTAGTATGTTTGTGTTTAGGTTTGAAAACATTTATATTTAACTTTGAAATATATATATTAGTTAGGAAATACCCTCCTTGAGGTCGAGACTGATTGTGATGAGGTCGAGGCTGATTATGATGAGGATGATCCCGATTATGTGGAGTCTGACTAAAAGAAAAGTTATTGTAATTTATATTGATTTGTAATGTAATTGATAAACACTTGTTTGAAATATTTAATTGAATTTGAGTTACACTTGTTGTACTTTCCCTTAATTTCTATTAGATACACATGCTGTAACATTTGTAACTTTATAGGAAAAATGTTTTCGGTATTGCTGATATTCGCTTTTTTGATGGCGGATGTGGCCCCCTGGGGACATGGGGGTGACGGCGCTGGTGATCCACCGCTTCCTCCTGGTGGACTTCGTGGCACTCACGAGACAGACGGTAAGTCTTTTACTAAATTATTTTATAGTCCTTATATTTTATATATTATAAATGTTGTTACTAATTATTTTTGTTTTAATTGCAGCGGTTCCCCCAAAGAAGGTTAGGGGGAAAGCTAAAAACGAGAAACTAAGGCGTATGGTACGAGCAGGGGGGGCCTGTATCGCTTACCTTTGACAGACAAGTCACGTTTACCCCTGTTGGTAAATCTAGAGACGTGTTTTCAAGGGAGGCCGGCATGTATATGTGGCGGACTATCCCGTTTGATAAGATTGGATGGGATAACGTTGAACCACATTACAAGGATGCCGTCATGAACCACTTACGGGTAAATAAGTTATATGCATAAAATTTTATAGCACGTGCAAATCTAATTTATATATGATATTTTAACTTTTTTATTTAATTTGTAGGAAAACTTCAATTTTGATGAAGTGGAACGTGATTATGAGGCGAAAAACTTGGAGGGTGGTATTAGGAGTGTGCTTATGAAGCGGTACAATGACCGCAAGTATCAAGCTAGACAAATATTTGATAGCCAGGGAGGATACGATGATCTTGAGAGCGCAAGGGCACACCATCCCAAAGATATGCCTTATGAAAACTGGTTGCGAACCGTCGAAGGTTTCCGGCAAGAAGATTATATTAAAAAAAGCAAGGCCAACAAAAAAGTACGCGAGAAACAACAATTCCCATACCGTGGGGGGACAGCGTCGTACGGTAGCACCGCCTATAAAAATGTAATGTTTTATGTATGTGTGGGTGTGTGTAAGCTTTTGTTTATTTAATGTCTAATCTAAGTTTAATGTTAAACAGGATTTGGATTGGGTACCTACGTATGCTAAAACCCACACGGACAATCAAGGGAATTGGGTTGATCCGATTGCTGAACAAAATTACGTAAGTATTTCTTTTAAGTATTATTTTCTATAACAATATATATATATATATATATATATTTATTTATACATATACATATACACATATATATTTAATCATCTTCGTAAAATACAGCGGAACCTACAACAGGCCACAGATCAATGGAGCGGCGATGGTCCTCCAATTGCCCCGTATCAAGAAGCATTGGGAGAGCGGCGAGGATGGTACCGCGGGATGGGGCCTAAACCTTCTTCCAACACGTCCCCAGACATGTCGTCTTCGCAAGCTCAGACGCAACCCTTTTCCGAGGTAAACTACGCAATTTATAAAATGACAAACGAACGCATGTTTCCTTGTTAAATATATATTGGTAGCGTTAATTAATATGCTAATATACGTTTTGATATCTATTATTGTAGGATTTTGTTAACAGCTTGTTTCAAACTCCGTCATTTTTGAACCAACTAAACAACTATCTTGCTTCACAAGGGAAAGGAAAAGGAAAGTCAAAAGACTACGATTCGGACGACTTATTCGATAACCAATCCGAAGAAGAGTGACTTGTTTTTAATGTATGATTTAGTTTTTATTAAACGTTGTAGGATTCTAATGTACGACTTAAACGTAGTTTTTAATTATATTACCTTTAGTATATGCTCGTGGCGTATGTTTGTGTTGTTTGAAATAAGCAGGTTCAGTTTTTTCGGCCGAAAAATGGCTGGGTGCGATAAAATGCAGCAGCTGCATTAAAAAAAAAAAGGATTTTAGCGGCGACACGTGTCGCCGCTAATGATGCCTAACCTTTAGCGACCATAGTAATACCGGCGACACTTTAGCGACCACAGTTGTGGTCGCTAAAGGTGAAAGAACAATACCGACGAACCACACTTTTAGCGACGACAAATGACCAATACCGACCCAGAAATACCGGCGACCTATTAGCGACGACGTGTCGCCGGTAAAGATCTTTACCGGCGACAAAAAGGGGCAATACCGGCGACACGTGTCGTCGCTAAAGGCAGCCCATTCTTGTAGTGGTAGCTCAGATCATAAAATGTTACATCAAATGTGACGGAACAAATCATATCTCATAAAAGTTCTTAACGTATACAAAAAGCTCTTCTTAACACATGATCCCGATGGCCAGAGAAAAGTAAGAAGAATCGATGGTCGCCATATCAAGTCAGTTCAATTGACGTGTTAACATAAATCTCTACATCGACCAATAGTTTGAACAGATATAGGACATATAGTCTTTGCAATGAATGTACATAACGATATTTCTGTTAATAACATGCAAAATGTCTTAGTATCCTTTGTAGTTAAAAAAATAAAAATAAAATACGGGCTCATAATTATCCTAACTATTACAATTATCATCTTGATGAGCAATAAAGCAAACAATTAGATTATCTTTTATTTCTTTTTTTTCTTACTTTCCACATGAACTGGCTACCAAATAACTATAACTAGGGTTTTTCCACCACACGTTACGGCGATGAATCTGGGTACGAACTAAACATGAAAGACCACTATGAAGCTGCACAATGTAAATATGTAAAACAACAAAAAAACGAAATAAAATGTTACAAATAGAAGAAAATAGTGGCGTGGTACCTATTACGCGGTGTAGTGACCTGAATGAATGAAAAACTAATGGTGGTCACATAGTGTTACGCCGTTTAAAAAAAATACTTATTTGGTCCTTCTAAAAAACTAACATAAGAAAGTTATAAAAGGAAAATAAAACTATTGGGTTAAAGATATGGATTCTTTATAACGTACGAGTTAATTTAAAACTAAAAAAAAACACTTTAGAGGTTATAGTTGATTATTATAATATGAATTGCTATATAATTAATTATGTAATTATAACCTATGAATTTTTATATTAATAATTAGGTAAATGTAACCTATTAATTTAATTTTGGAATTTTCAAAGCATCAAGGGGTAAAAAGTAAAAAATCAAAACTAAAAACATTTGTGATAAAAAATAAATGTGAAAAAGTATATCGTAGTTTATGATGTTATTTAATATGTACTAAGATTTCCTCACCGCACGTTGCGGCGAGAAACCCGTATACAAACCAAACTATAAACACCAGTATAGAAATGCAAAAGATAATTGTGTAAAAACCAAAATTGAAACAAAATTAACAAATGTAAAATTGATATCCCATATGTAGCTTTTGTAAACAAAAAGTAACAAACAAAAATTATAAAATGATATCAAAACTATTGGGAAAACGTATATTATTTATAGTATATAAGGTTAAGTTGAAACTTCAAAAAGTTAAAAAAAAACACCAACAGTGTAGCTGCTACACTAATTTTGTGATGTAAGTTAATATAAGTTATAATGTAACATGTTGCAGTGAGTCGGTTTAACCGTAGATAAAAAAACATGTAACAACAGTAAAAACATAAGCGGCATACACTTTTAAAAAATCAAATGATTTAAAAACGTCTAAAACAACTTATTAGTTTAAAAGTAATGCAACATCAATTAATGCCGAAACGTAGATAAAAATAATTAATGTGCATCGTTAATATTATTTGAAACTATATATAAAAAGATAAAACACGTAAAAAATCATGACATAAACATAAGCATCATATGGTTTTTAAAATCCAAATGATTTAAAAACGTCCAAAACAATCGGTTAGTTTAAAAGTAATGTTACATCAATTAATGCCGAAACGTAGACAAAAATAATTAATGTGCACCGTTAATATTATTTAACTATATATAAAAAGTTAAAACGTGTGAAGAATATGTGACAATTGGCAATTTTCCATGTATCCGTACAATGTTAAACAGTAATTTGTGTTTTAATGATTGTGCCTGATTGAATTAATGACGTGAATGATTTTCTGATTACTAACATATATATACAAATGCATTTCATGTTGCAAGGTTGTTTATCATTATTACATGCAACACAGTATGGTTCAATTAGTGCACGAAACAAAGTTAGCACAATTATCAGACAAACTAGAAGTACTGACAGGAGTTCAGTACTCAGACAGACATGATGTTAAGACACAGAATGAGCCCCGAAACCAAAAGTTACACTAGAATAGTGTGTAGGAAAGTAGGGATTACAAAACTGCCTTCCGAGTGATGATTTAAGTGTCGGAAAGTGCCCGAAACACACCAAAACTGCAGAATTCTGCACAAATCAGCATTTTAACTCTAAAATATAATACAGAATTATGGTTTAATGGTCCATAATACCTTCATAAGTGTCGGAAATCAAAACTGTCATAAAAGACAACATAAAGCACACTAAACTGCGCTATTTAGCACTCTAACGAACCGGTAACCAAACGAATAACCGGACACTACCCGAAACACCAAAATTTCACTAGAAGCAATGTTTTAGTGTTATGAAGCTAGTTATGGTCACCGAACATCATAACACACCCTAAAACACTATAACACTTAAAATACTAACTAATACCCTTACTTTCTAACTAAATCCCTAACTAAGACTTGAAACCCAACCAAGACCCCCCACCTATGGACGGTTAGACATGGCCCCATAAGGATGATTTCTTTTAATTATTTAATGGATTTGTTGTAAAGACTTGAAACACATGGACCATTATACAATTTCATGTTGGAAAGATTTCTTTAAAAACCAAAAGACTTGACCACATTCTCATTTCAACACTACAACACCTCACAACCTTCTCCTCTCTTTCCCTTGTCTACGACCCAAGACACACACACACACTCCTCCATTTTTTAATCCATTCAACACAATCTAAGGGCTCTCTAAGGTGTAAGAAGCATATCTAAGAAGGTTGAAAGCTTTGGAAGTTGAAGGACCTCATCTAGGAGCTTTTAACCATCACTTTTTTCATCATCTTCATCTTTGTTTCTTCCCTAGCCTTAGAGCTAGTAGTAAGCTCCTTACATCTTGTTTTTATATCTAATTTTAGTGGTTAAAGTGTTATGTAACTTGTTAAACTAAAGAATCTCAACAAAACATAAAGATGATCTTGAACATAAAGCTTAATAACATGAAGATCAAGTTGTTTTAGTGTATGTGTGAAACTTGTTTGTTGATTTCTTGTGATTATGACGTAAATCATCATATGAAGCTTGCTAGATGATTGTAACACCCCGTGTTTCCACAAGTCAAAGTCAACGACCGATTTTCGCGCAACTTGACTTATAGAAATGTCTTTATTTTATTTATACTATGTGGAGTAAGTGTCGTTCATTGCAATAATCAATGAGTATTAATCGATATTCAATCGAACTACGACTGTGAACTATAGGCAGTAACAATGCGATAAAGTTAATCAAGTAACAATCAAGCTATGTTAATCGAATCGACATCGAACCGCAACTCGAATCATGTATTTTATTTATTGATTATACGTGTGTGTGTGCCCTACGTGTTACCTGTGCATGTTTAATTATGTTGTGATGAGATAATCAAGCGAACTCAATCGAACTCGAAATCTAACTCGACTGCTATCGAACTCGAACTCAATCCACGATCGAACTAGGATAGATAGTGGAAAATAGACTACGCAAATTACGAAGTAGTTGGGACTGAAAGTAATTTGACTAGGAAACCCTATCAAATCAAACCGCCCGCAATCTGAATCGAAACATCGAAACTCGTCGCATCAAAATCTTGAACCAAGCGCCATCCGTCCGGATTGCCACTCGACCGGATTACCATCCGAACGAATAGCAATCCGACCGGATAGCCACTTGAGGAAGGATGACAGGTGCAATCCGAACGAATCGCCATTCGACCGGACAGTCACCAGGCGATATGCCATTCGACCGAGCAGCCCTTTCCTCTTTTGGCATCCTATAAATACCCCTGTCATTGTCATTCTTTCCACTTTTGGAAATCCCTGTTCGACCAACACGCTTAACTCAACCTTTTCTCAGATTTCTCTCAATCCAGGTAAGATCTCGCCCTAAATCTTGTACTTTCTTGATCTACACGCACTCCTACACCTTTCTACCCTTTAAATCTTAATTTTAACCGTGAAATCACTAGATTTCGGGTGTTCTAGGGTGACGTCATCATGTGTTCTTCAAGAACTTCATGTTTGACCTCAATCCACTGAGAACAACTTAGATCTAACCGATTTCCACTAAGACCTTGTAAGGATCTCGACACAAGTGTGGTGAAAAAGGATCGAGAGATGGTTTTAACTTTCTTTCTACACTTTTTACACTTAAAACACTCAAAAACGGTAGAATCAGGTTCTGACCTAGCCTCCTACTCTCCCTTAGTGTTGTGCCGACTCAGATCTAGATTCCACTCACGAGACTACCGATTCCGGGCTAGTCAAGAACAACCGTCTCGAGCCGGTAACCGGCAGGACTAGGGTGATTCCTGGTCAGGTTGGTCAACTGGGTCGAGCGAAGGGTTCTGTTGGCTAACACGTTGTCAAAGTTACTCGACATAACGACAAACCTTCAAAACGACCAAGTGTAGAACAAACAGGACAATCGGAACGGATTGCCATTCGACCGGATTACCATTCAACCGGATTGGCGCCCCGAACGAATTGTCACTCAAACAGATTACACTTGGGTCCCACTTTTAAAACAATCTTAATTAAAGTTTGGGTATTGAACGAATTGCAATCCGATCGAACGACCCTTTGAAAGGATTACTCTTCGGATCATGAGATACTAAGACTTTGAAAGACTTAACCATTTTTCAACATGTTCATAGCACGAATTGACATTCGATCGAATTGCTATTCGATCGAATGACACGTATGTAATAAACTTATTTTCAATGAGTGACCTCATCCTCAAGTTACCAATCGACCGGATGACCATTCGAACGAATTGCCATAAGCACGGTGGGTCATCCGATCGATCGACTTGAAAGATAGAGATACTTAATTGTTCTCAAAATGCTACAACGAAAACTTCCAAGGACAAGCCATCATACACAAACACATCCTTAGCATAGGAAGAAACAATCCACTCGAATCGTCATCCGAACGGATTGCCATCCACACGAATGACCACCTAAACGGATTACCATCCACACGGATTACTGTCCGATCGGATTACCATCCGATCGAACTACCATTCGACCCACTTTCACTTGTTTTCGTTTCCTTATCGTTATACTATCGAATCTATTCAGGCTAACCGTACTCGCTAAGCGCTCCCTTCAATCCATAATCACTGTGAGTATACTCGATCCCTTTTTGCTTTAAGCACTTTTGGGTGTTACATACGTTACGAATATTCAAACTACAGTTATCACACTACTCAAACTATTTGAACGCTAACCATCAATGCATGTTATACGTGGCTCATGAATGCTTGTTTGTTATGTTTACACATGGAATGCTGTCTGTATATAATGTATATATGTGTGGGCGCTCGGGGGGCAAAAGTGAAAGTGCACTAATTTTAACGTTATTTTACTAATTTCGTGAAAATAACGTTAAAAGAGGGGGATGGTTAATCATGCATCATGTGGTGGCGTTGATAGCCAAAAGACAAGGGGTACATGCACTAATCGGTGTTTGTCTCAATTGCTGAGTGTTATGTGCCTTATGTCCAAGGCTTGATGCAAAACTACAATCGAGCCAGGGGTCTCATTGGAAGCAGCCTCTCTATTCCTACGGGGTAGAGGTAAGGCTGTCTACATCTCACCCTCCTCAGACCCTACCTTAGCTTTGCTATTGGTGGGATATACTGAGTATGATGATGATGATGATGACACATGGAATGCTGTCTACCTGCCTTAGCAACGATAGTACTATAGTTTGGATTCAGCACCCGTTCACACGGGGGTTGTTAAGGATCTTTTACTTGCATAGATTACAGTGGTAATCGTGTATTGCGAACTGCCTCGGGCAGTCAACCCGCAGTCATTGGTATCGATGGATCTATGTCGATAACTAACGTGCTTCATTTCACTATGTGTACGTGCTGGTTATGCGTAAACGAATTCGAACTCTATATGCTATTATCAAACTTGTATGCTCACCTTTACATTTTATGTATTGACTTTATTTTAACGTATGTGACAGGTGCTTAGGTTGTTTCTATGCTCTCTGCGCTGTGATGAAATCGAAGCTAGGAACCGGTGTCCTAGAAACCAACAAATAAATTAGTCATGTTTAAATCTGAGTTGTCGGAACAGAATATTTGCCTAGATTTTACCTGTAATAATTTGTTTACTGTTTGAGACATGGTATGGGACATGTTAATTTAAATTGAATGGTAATGATAGTTGTTATGGAAACTTCTGGACAATCTGTTTCGCTCAGTGCCATGCCCCGATGATTCCGCCATCGGTTGGGGTGTGACAGATTGGTATCAGAGCCATAACTATAGGGAATTAGGCAAGACTCGACCTAGTCCGGGTCGAAGTCTTAGATACCTAGACTATAGCTAAGAACCAGCAGACCAACTTGTGTATAACCGGTAGGGCTATGTACAAGCTTACTTCTCGTTATTCCCGTTTACTCTACACTATCACTGCACTTGAATTTCCAATTTTGAATGAGCAATAAAAGTCGAGAATAGGTGTGAAAACCGCAAACTCTCGACTAAAGATGCTTAATCGACCTACATTCTAACTACAAACGAGGAGAATTATACCAAACCAGGAGTGAAATCCATATTTTGATGAATAATCTCCTCTATTTTATCAAAACAGGGAAGAAGTTGTCAAGCCAGGGGTGAAACCCTAACCTTGACGACTTGTTCCGCGCATTTTATAAAACTCTCACCAAGGTTTCAACAGACGATCTGTAGTCACAATAAAACTAACGGGAACCACGCCAAACGCCCATGAATCGAGGCCAAGGCATGATCCTGAAGGTCGAAAGTGCGTGACAGATCCCCTGTGAATAATTAAACCACCTTGGTTAGTCGAAGTCTACTAGCCGCAGACAATCCATTTCTCGAATTTCATGTGTTCGATTTTGAGTCCGCAACTGCTGACTCCGATATTTCGTCAATTTTATGTGTTTACCTGTTTATATGTTTAAATTTTGGAAATTTACTCGATTTTTGCTTTCACTTCGATCGACACGCACAACTCACACTGCATCTCTATCTCAAATCGCTGACAAATCGCTGAAACTTAGACGACCTTAGAGTAACTATACGCTTATACTATGCCACTCGATATACTAAACGCGATCGCTATCGCGGACTTTGAATGATAGGTTTCTGTCTTCGGACTACCTCTAGTGACTAATGTGAGTGTGTTTTCCTTGCTCCTGTGTTCTGTGTGTTTAGGAATTATGTGATTATGTGCTCTACGTGCTTATGTGATTGTGCTCTGTGTGTTACGCTGTTACGTGAATGAACGTGTTACTGAGCTTTAGTAGCAGTAGACGTGTGAGGTGGGATTCGAATACATGTGTTGAGTTCCGTGGCGATGTCTATTGCAGACAATGTCATCTGGATCTCGTCATACACTCTCGCGTCAGGAAAAGAGGGACAAACGCCTTGCTTCCATCATCGCGAAGAGTGTAGCAAAGGCCGTGAGTGATGTTTATGAGAATGCCAGCAAATCATCTGAGGAATCGAGAACCGAAGCTCCCAAAGCTAACGCAAGGCCCTTCAGTTTCAAGCAATTCAAGTCGTGTGGGCCAAAAGAATTCACTGGCGAAGGAGGTCCCACTGCACTATTTCACTGGTTTGACTCTATCGAGGTTACTCTACGACAGAGTGGTTGCCCTGATGACCTTCGAACTCTGAATGCTACCGGCGTCTTCCAGTCCCGTGCTCTAGACTGGTGGATGGCCGAGAGGAACAAGCGAGGGAACGATGCAGCCTACGGTCTGTCATGGGACGAGCTCAAGGAAGTTATGCTGGAGGAATTCTGCCCTCCTCACGAACGTCAAAAGCTGGAAGATGAATTTTGGCACATACAACAGAAGGATGGTGACAATGCTGGTCTCACTGCTCATTTCAAGCAGCTCAGCATTATCTGTCCCGATCAAGTCAAGACTCCCGACATGACCATCAAGAAGTATATCCGAGCTTTGCCCGATTGCGTTGCTGATTTCGTGCAAGCGGCTAAGACTACGACGATCGAGGAAACTTATCTGTTGGCCGCTGAAATCAACGACAAACGGGTTAAGGCTGGTGTATGGGATAAGACTTCGAAGCATCTGCATCAAGCTACCGCACCAACCGCTGAACCTACCTCATCGAGCAACAAGAGAAAGAACAGCTCCACCAACAAGAACTGTGCAATTACTGCTACACCGATTCAAGCTGTACCTGCCCAACAGCGTCAAGTGGCAGCGCCTGCGGCCAATGCACCGCCTGCAAAGCGTGCATACACTAGGCCACATCCGCTCTGCCCGACTTGCACCTACCATCACCCGACTGCCATTCAATGCCGCTTTTGTGCTCACTGCAATGTTTACGGCCACTTTACTGCCAACTGCCGTATCCGTCAAGCTCCTGCCAATCAAGCTCTACTCACCGCCCCTCAGGGTCAACAAGCTCCTCTGGCACCCGCAGTCAAGGCCAGAGCTTGCTTCGCGTGTGGCGACCCGAACCATTTCTCCAACGTGTGCCCAAACAGGGTCGTGAAACAAGAGCCCCAACAACCGCAACCACAGCAGCAGCAGCAACAACAGGCCGCACGCGCCAGAACTTTCAACCTCAACTGTAAGACCCTAACACGTTTAACCTGAAAACGACGCAGCGGAAATTCGAGTCTGAAAATTTCTTTCATGACATACATCTTGACATTCTAAATATTCATTTTTCTAATATAAGAACATAACTTATCGATCATAACGTTAGTACGTATCATAAGCATACAAGACTTGTACACGTTTATTTTTCATTTCATTAACTCTTTACATCCCGGCTTTCCCTCTGATCATACGATCCGTAGTGAGACTTTCTTGGTATCCTGCGTTACACTTCATCACCAGGCACGATGTTATTATCGTTAGTACTCAATTTCATTGAATGCATGCGTACATACTTTCATACAACCTATACATACACTTACGATCACCCATAGCAACATACATACCTATGTACCTACATACATGCGTACGTGCATACCTAAATACATTCCTTCATACATACATACATACATACTTACATACCTACATACATACATACATACTTACATACATACGTACATACTTATTCCATACCTTCTCACAACTTACATACGTACATACCTTTGTACATACTCACTTGACTACATATACATACTTTCTACATACACCCTTACATACATACACTTATACTTATACAACATACATACGTATACACCTATATACATACATACATTTATATTTTTCCATCACCCATTGCAATATACCCAACTCATACTTGCCTACTCATATACGTCTTCATATATATCCTTAGGTACTCGCTTACATACTATAATCTTACATGCATTACCGCATACAAGCTTACATACACTTCTACATACGCGTATAGAGATATACAACATCCATACATACCTATCCACACATATGCTTACCTAATGGTCACAAAACATGAGTTAAATTAGTCGTACGCAACTTAAAACGCGTTTAAACGAGTTCCCGAGCCAAAACGGAGCGACCGAACAACTTTCGCCAAACAGCCCCACCGTCGCGTCGCGCGACGGCCCGTCGCGCTACGCGACGCCCTGATATTCACAGAAAGTTGCTGCTGCTGATCTGCAGATTCCCAGCACGTCCGCGTTTCACGGAAACGGTCATAACTTCTTCGTTAATGGTCCGTTTTACCCGATTCTTTTTCCTACGCGTCCGTAATTTAATTCTCCATCTTATGGAGTTAAGATCCAACATTTGGACTACCGAAATTTATAACTTTTAAGCCTTCGGCTTATTACCCTTTTCCATGATTTCTACCCGTTCATGCATTTACCCACATAACTTGTTTGTGTGACCTTAACTTCACATGAATTGATAATTTCAAGGTCATTTGTCATAAAAGATTCATTCTCGGATGCCCTACATCTCATTCCACCCGTTTTCGCTCAAAAGCTTATTTTGACCCGTTAAGGTTAATTGCGCATTAAAACATTTATGATTTACAAACCATAATTCTCACTTTCATACTTAACCAAAACATTACACTAATCGAGTAACTTGCTTATAAACTACTTTTTAAGACCGCTTGCCCAAAATACCCATCAAGGGCATTTTGGTCAACTTTAATACCATACTTTACGACAAAAGACTACGACACATGCTTGTCTTCAACCATCGTGTTTAGTTAATTAAAACACCATATTACTTAATCGAACTAAGAAGTGATTACAGAAATCACTTACCTTATGCGTCCGTGCTCGTACCCGATCTCTTGCCTCCTCTTGACCCGTTAACACATCGTGCTTGAGCTCGTCTCGACGTGATTCCTATGCTTCCATTTCATCGAAATCACGCTCTTATTAGCATACTCATTTGTACATGTTAACGGTCATATCATTAGTCATTTCTAACAAACGTAGCTCATATAGCCATACCCATATCCGTTTGCACTCATGTAATTCATCATGTCATCACATTAAAACACACATAAGCCTAACACGCATCGTATAACTTACTCTAATCTTACAATTATGACAACACATCCAACCATTCTTCTTATACCCAGTTGACTTTCAGAAGTCAACGGTTCATTAAATTTTAACTTTCGACTTATCATTATATACCCGTAACATCATAATCGACTTTACGGACGACAATATATACATATTATCATACAATTGGTGTGCGTACCACCTTTTAAGCATAACGTACAACTAATTCATACACAATCTTCTAAATTCATACATAGTTCATCAAATGCTTCTACAATCTAACATGGGGTATTTAAATTAAACATCAAACATGTTATCATCACATTTTATTCACTTCATCTAACAACAATTCATCATTTCTTATCCCATTTCTTTAAACATTCACACACCTGTATGATTCCAAACATTATTAACATAAGTGAATCATCAATTTACATTACATCATCTAAAAC
This sequence comes from Helianthus tuberosus, assembly GCA_030545235.1. NCBI lineage: Eukaryota > Viridiplantae > Streptophyta > Magnoliopsida > Asterales > Asteraceae > Helianthus > Helianthus tuberosus. The sequence continues at coordinate 21,708,398 of CM060383.1, forward strand.
CCACATCATAACTACTTGTTAATCACTTACAAGTGATCTAATCTTAAGTTCTTCATAATTCATCATACTTTTGATATATGTACTACCTTGTAAGCATAGTGTACAACTAGTTCATGCATATCATTCTAACCTCATACACAATTCATCAATTTCTTCCTCCTAATCAACATGATTCATACATGCATAAACATCAAACATACTAGTATCACATTTCTTTCAATTATTCTAATAAGAATACATCATACAACTCAAAATACATCAATATTAAGCAAGAACTTAGACATAGATGATTTACCCATGTCATCATCTTCACCATAACAAACGGGTTTCGCCCTTAAACATCAAATTAACCTAATTCATGCATAATCCATGTTCCAAATGATGATTCTAATACATACTCATACTCAATTTCATACAAATTCGTGATTTACATCATAACCCGCTTCATGCATAATCACCAAACTAACTTTTAAGACATACCTTGCGATCCCCTTGTGAAGGTGATCATTAATCTATGCTCGGTTATGAATTTGAGCTTCGTTTGACTCCTCAATTTGATGATTATGTTAGAACTAGGGTTTGGTTCATGGGGGTGTTCCCCTGATCGATTTAGAACACACACGATGTGTGTGTTGTGTGTGTGTTTGTTTTGTTTTTTAAAACATAACTTTCCCCTTTTTCAACTTTGGCCCCTCATGTTTATTACTTACTCATAATATTGGCAAAACTCTTGTCTTTTCATACTTCTAAATACACACTTAACTAGGTTAAATAGCCTAGTCATTTATTTCATGACGTGTCATATCATAACATTTATCGAATATAAACATTCGGGTTTTGGGGTGTTACATCAACGTGCGTCAAGCCCAGGCCGACAACAACGTGGTCAATGGTACGTTCCTTGAGAATGGTATTTATGCATCGTGTTTGTTTGATATTGGAGCCGATAATTGCTTTGTGTCGTTCGAATTTGAGAAACTCCTTAGTCGTAGACGTTCCAAACTATCCTCGAAGTTCGATGTAGAGGTCGCTACCGGAAAAACCGTCGCTGTCAATTCTGTTATCCGTGATTGTACTCTTGAGCTCAACAATCACATCTTCCCAATTGACCTTATTCCGATGCAACTCGGAAGTTTCGACGTCATAGTAGGCATGGACTTTCTTCGCGAAAACCATGCCGAAGTTGTGTGCTTCGACAAAATGATTCGATTTTCGCTCGCAAATGGTGACTCGTTACGTGTTTACGGTGATACTACTTTGAAGGGTCTCAAGCTTATGTCATGCCTCCAAGCCAGCAAGTATCTCCGCAAGGAATACAGGGCTTTCTTGGCAAACATTGTAGTAGCGGAGAAGGAAAAGAAAGAGAAGAAGGAGGTGAAAGACGTCCCAGTGGTTCGAGAATTCCCTAATGTTTTTCCAGAGGATCTTCCCGGACTACCTCCAAGTCATGATATCGACTTCCGTATTGACCTCATCCCTGGAGCCAATCCCATTGCCAAAGCTCCTTATCGACTCGCGCCGTCCGAAATGCGCGAACTCTCAACCCAACTCCAGGAATTACTTGAGAAAGGCTTTATTCGCCCGAGCACCTCTCCTTGGGGCGCGCCAGTCCTTTTCGTCAAAAAGAAGGATGGGTCGTTCAGGATGTGCATCGACTATCGGGAATTGAATAAGTTAACTATCAAGAACCGCTATCCTCTGCCTCGCATTGACGATTTGTTTGATCAACTACAAGGCGCTACGTGTTTCTCGAAGATCGATCTACGTTCCGGATATCATCAGCTACGTATTCAAGAGGAGGATATACCCAAAACCGCGTTTCGTACCCGATACGGCCATTACGAATTCGTTATCATGCCTTTTGGCTTAACAAACGCACCAGCAGTTTTCATGGACCTGATGAATCGCGTGTGTAAACCATATCTCGACCGTTTCGTCATCGTATTCATCGACGATGTCTTGATCTATTCCAAATCGAAAGCCGAACACGCGCAACATCTACGTTTGGTTCTCGAGTTACTCCAGGGGAACCAACTCTATGCCAAGTTCTCCAAGTGCGAATTCTGGTTGGAGAAAGTTCAATTTCTGGGTCACATTGTTAATAGTCAAGGTATTCACGTCGATCCTGCGAAGATTGAAGCTGTCAAGAGCTGGGTTACGCCTAAGAACCCGTCTGAAGTCCGCTCTTTTCTCGGACTAGCGGGCTATTATCGACGATTTATCGAAGGATTCTCGAGGATTGCTGTACCACTTACTTCGCTTACTCATAAAGACCAGTCTTTTGTCTAGGGAACCAAACAAGAGTCTGCTTTCCAAACCCTCAAACACATGCTTTGCAATGCTCCTGTTCTCACATTGCCCGACGGAAACGACGATTTCATTGTCTATTGTGATGCTTCCAACCTTGGTCTTGGTTGTGTCCTCATGCAATGGGACAAGGTCATAGCTTACGCATCTCGTCAGCTCAAAATCCACGACAAAAACTATACAACTCATGATCTCGAGCTAGGCGCGGTTGTTTTTGCATTAAAGATTTGGCGACACTACCTATATGGTACTAGGTGTACGATCTTCACCGATCATAGGAGCCTACAGCATATCTTTAATCAGAAGGAACTTAATATGCGTCAACGCCGATGGGTAGAACTTCTCAACGATTACGACTGTGAGATTCGTTATCACCCAGGCAAAGCAAATGTTGTTGCCGACGCACTTAGCAGACGGAGCTACCTGCTTAGCACTCGTAATGTTCAAGCCCAGCACAACCTCGAAACTCTCATCTGCGACGCTCAGCATGCATGTTTCAACGAACGCACTTTAAGAAGGAAAGAATCTACCACGATGGAGCCCAGCTTGTGAGCAAATCGAATGGGATATTTCACTTTTTAGACCGAGTTTGGATTCCCAAGCGAACCAATTTGCGACAGATTATCATGGACGAAGCCCATAAATCCCGCTACTCTGTTCATCCCGGTGCTGACAAAATGTACCAAGATCTTCGTTACAAGTACTGGTGGCCGGGTATGAAAAGGGATATCGCTCTCTACGTCGGAAAATGCTTAACTTGTGCTAGGGTCAAGGCTGAACATCAAAGACCCTCTGGCTTGCTCGAACAACCACCGATTCCCATGTGGAAGTGGGAGAGCATAGCTATGGATTTCGTAACCAAGCTTCCAACCACGCATCAGGTCACGACAGCATTTGGGTTGTCGTTGACCGTTTGACTAAATCAGCTCACTTTCTGCCAATACGAGAAGACTATAAGGTAGAGCGATTAGCCCGAATCTACACCGACGAGATCATTTGTAATCATGGAACGCCCCGTGACATCATCTCTGATCGTGATGCTCGGTTTACTTCACGATTGTGGGAAACATTTCAAACGGCACTCGGTACAACGCTTAATCTAAGTACCGCTTTCCACCCACAAACCGACGGTCAGACTGAAAGAACGATTCGTACTCTTGAAGACATGCTCCGTTCGTGTGTTCTAGACTTCGGTGGTAATTGGGATAAACACCTGCCGTTGGTCAAATTCTCGTATAACAACAGCTACCAGGCTAGCATCCAGATGGCACCTTTCGAGGCCTTATACGGAAGAAGATGTCGATCGCCTATTGTGTGGCACGAGATCGGTCACTCGCAACTAACCGGTCCGGAGTTGCTACAAGAAACGACAGACAAAATTTTCCAAATTCGAGACAACCTGGCGAAAGCCCGGGATTGACAAAAAGTTTACGCCGATAAAAAGCGCAAGCCCCGTGAATTTGGCGTTGGTGACCACGTACTCCTAAAGGTATCCCCTTGGAAGGGTGTGGTTCGATTCGGCAAGAAAGGGAAACTCGCGCCTCGATATGTTGGACCTTTTAAGATTCTGGAAAGGATCGGAAAAGTCGCCTACAAACTCGAATTACCGGAGGAACTTAGCAACGTCCACCCGACTTTCCACGTGTCAAACCTTCGAAAGTGCATCGCCAGCCACGATTTACATGTCTCTCTAGACGATCTACAAGTGAACGAAACATTACACTTCGTGGAAAAGCCTGTCGAAATCATGGATCGCCAAACCAAGCAGCTCAGGCGCTCGCGCATTCCTATTGTGAAGGTCCGATGGGAAGGCAAACGAGGCGCAGAGTTCACTTGGGAACTCGAAAGCGACATGAAGGCAAAGTACCCGCAGTTGTTTAGTTAGGGAAGCATTAGAGAGAAAATGGCATTGTGATTCTAGTATTTGTACGATCTTTTTATTAATCAATAGAATCATAATTATAGTACGAATCTGTGCGTTTGATCTTCGCAACCGAGAACCTGCTCAGATACCATTTGTAGGTCCCGGTTTTCAACTCCGTCCCATTCGTGTGCGAATTCCGCACATTACAAAGTCAAAATTAGCCCCAAGCGGGAAGTTCCCAAACGTGATTCACGGCTTTGTTACGGCTTTCAGCTTAATTTCAGGACGAAATTCCCTAAACAAGGGGAGGCTGTAACACCCTGTGTTTCCACAAGTCAAAGTCAAAGTCAAGGTCAAAGTCAACGACCGATTTTCGCGCAACTTGACTTATAGAAATGTCTTTATTTTATTTATACTATGTGGAGTAAGTGTCGTTCATTGCAATAATCAATGAGTATTAATCGATATTCAATCCAACTACGACTGTGAACTATAGGCAGTAACAATGCGATAAAGTTAATCAAGTAACAATCAAGCTATGTTAATCGAATCGACATCGAACCGCAACTCGAATCATGTATTTTATTTATTGATTATACGTGTGTGTGTGCCCTACGTGTTACCTGTGCATGTTTAATTATGTTGTGATGAGATAATCAAGCAAACTCAATCGAACTCGAAATCTAACTCGACTGCTATCGAACTCGAACTCAATCCACGATCGAACTAGGATAGATAGTGGAAAATAGACTACGCAAATTACGAAGTAGTTGGGACTGAAAGTAATTTGACTAGGAAACCCTATCAAATCAAACCGCCCGCAATCTGAATCGAAACACCGAAACTCGTCGCATCAAAATCTTGAACCAAGCGCCATCCGTCCGGATTGCCACTCGACCGGATTACCATCCAAACGAATAGCAATCCGACCGGATAGCCACTTAAGGAAAGATGACAGGTGCAATCCGAATGAATCGCCATTCGACCGGACAGTCACCAGGTGATATGCCATTCGACCGAGCAGCCCTTTCCTCTTTTGGCATCCTATAAATACCCATGTCATTGTCATTCTTTCCACTTTTGGAAATCCCTGTTCGACCAGCACGCTTAACTCAACCTTTTCTCAGATTTCTCTCAATCCAGGTAAGATCTCGCCCTAAATCTTGTACTTTCTTGATCTACACGCACTCCTACACCTTTCTACCCTTTAAATCTTAATTTTAACCGTGAAATCACTAGATTTCGGGTGTTCTAGGGTGACGTCATCATGTGTTCTTCAAGAACTTCATGTTTGACCTCAATCCACTGAGAACAACTTAGATCTAACCGATTTCCACTAAGACCTTGTAAGGATCTCGACACAAGTGTGGTGAAAAAGGATCGAGAGATGGTTTTAACTTTCTTTCGACACTTTTTACACTTAAAACACTCAAAAACGGTAGAATCAGGTTCTGACCTAGCCTCCTACTCTCCCTTAGTGTTGTGCCGACTCAGATCTAGATTCCACTCACGAGACTACCGATTCCGGGCTAGTCAAGAACAACCGTCTCGAGCCGGTAACCAGCAGGACTAGGGTGATTCCTGGTCAGGTTGGTCAACTGGGTCGAGCGAAGGGTTATGTTGGCTAACACGTTGTCAAAGTGACTCGACATAATGACAAACCTTCAAAACGACCAAGTATAGAACAAACAGGACAATCGGAACGGATTGCCATTCGACCGGATTACCATTCGACCGGATTGGCGACCCGAACGAATTGTCACTCGAACAGATTACACTTGGGTCCCACTTTTAAAACAATCTTAATTAAAGTTTGGGTATTGAACGAATTGCAATCCGATCGAACGACCCTTTGAAAGGATTACTCTTCGGATCATGAGATACTAAGACTTTGAAAGACTTAACAATTTTTCAACATGTTCATAGCACGAATTGACATTCGATCGAATTGCTATTCGATCGAATGACACGTATGTAATAAACTTATTTTCAATGAGTGACCTCATCCTCAAGTTACCAATCGACCGGATGACCATTCGAACGAATTGCCAGAAGCACGGTGGGTCATCCGATCGATCGACTTGAAAGATAGAGATACTTAATTGTTCTCAAAATGCTACAACGAAAACTTCCAAGGACAAGCCATCATACACAAACACATCCTTAGCATAGGAAGAAACAATCCACTCGAATCGTCATCCGAACGGATTGCCATCCGCACGAATGACCACCCGAACGGATTACCATCCGCACGGATTACTATCCGATCGGATTACCATCCGATCGAACTACCATTCGACCCACTTTCACTTGTTTTCGTTTCCTTATCGTTATACTATCGAATCTATTCAGGCTAACCGTACTCGCTAAGCGCTCCCTTCAATCCATAATCACTGTGAGTATACTCGATCCCTCTTTGCTTTAAGCACTTTTGGGTGTTACATACGTTACGAATATTCAAACTACAATTATCACACTACTCAAACTATTTGAACGCTAACCGTCAATGCATGTTATACGTGGCTCATGAATGCTTGTTTGTTATGTTTACACATGGAATGCTGTCTACCTGCCTTAGCAACGATAGTACTATAGTTTGGACTCAGCACCCGTTCACACGGGGGTTGTTAAGGATCTTTTACTTGCATGGATTACAGTGGTAATCGTGTATTGCGAACAGCCTCGGGCAGTCAACCCGCAGTCATTGGTATCGATGGATCTATGTCGATAACTAACGTGCTTCATTTCACTATGTGTACGTGCTGGTTATGCGTAAACGAATTCGAACTCTATATGCTATTATCAAACTTGTATGCTCACCTTTACATTTTATGTATTGACTTTATTTTAACGTATGTGACAGGTGCTTAGGTTGTTTCTATGCTCTCTGCGCTGTGATGAAATCGAAGCTAGGAACCGGTGTCCTAGAAACCAACAAATAAATTAGTCATGTTTAAATCTGAGTTGTCGGAACAGAATATTTGCCTAGATTTTATCTGTAATAATTTGTTTACTGTTTGAGACATGGTATGGGACATGTTAATTTAAATTGAATGGTAATGATAGTTGTTATGGAAACTTCTGGACAATCTGTTTCGCTCAGTGCCATGCCCCGATGATTCCGCCATCGGTTGGGGTGTGACAATGATGATTAAACACATGATCTAGCAAGTATAAGTATGGATCTTGAGAAAATCATGATGATCATCCTTTATGTGAATCATAAACTTGAATATGAACTTGTTTTAGTGTATAATGATTATATCTACATGTTATTAGTCTTGAAAATAAAAGATTTCAAAAATAATATTTTCAAGAAACCAAAGTTTATTACAAGATTTAACACGAACTTGGTTTTTAAAGAAATGAATCATGTTTTAAGGGTTAAAACAAGGCTAGTAAAGTATATGTAACAAGAAAAATACAAGAAGATTAATTCTTGAAAAATCATCACACTAGTTGTAAAGAATTAAAATTCACAAGAATGGGTTTTATAAACTAAAAACCATGTTTTTAGAGATCACTAAGCTTACTAAACAACATGTGAAGTTACTATACATTTTTGTTAAACATCAAGTTCATGACATGTTGTTAAAGTGCTTTTTATGGCTCATGGTAAGTCTTGTGTAAATTGTTGATGATTGATGATGAGTTTTGAAAAGAAAATGATATGCTTATGAGCATGGAAACCTCCATTTTTAAGGGGAAGCTATGGCAATTTTTTTGTAGAAATTAAACACTTAGAAAAATATTTTTAAACAAGTGTTTACAAGTAAATTTTGATCATGGTTTACATATAAAAATTTGCCATAAATTTTATTACAAAAATTACAAATATTGGAGGTTGATTTTTGATAATAAAAATGACTAAGTATATATTTAGGAAAATATATATTTAGATGTCACAAATGGTGTGCTATTGTATTAGTTATATTATTTTAGGAACTTGAAAATAATATAACTCACCAATATACCAAAATTTGTAACATGAAAATATTACCAAAATCCCAAGAAAATAAATATTTAAACTATACCCGAATATTGGATAAACCGGACAAGGACTTTGGACTATATTTATATATATATATATATATATATTCCGGAAATAAATTCGTAACTCGAAAAGTATGACGAACGGTATTTTTTTGAAACCAAGTAAATGGTAAGATATGAATTTTTACAAGTATTACAAAATATATCATATTTTGTCAAATAGAAAATAAATTATTTTTTAGTGGAGAAAAATATATATTTTCTTAAACAAGTTAAAATATATTATTTTGGGTGGAAAATAGAAATATATATTTTCTAAAGTTAATCTTAAAATATATATATATATATATATATCATTTTTGAGATATATATATGAAGGTATATTTATTTTTGCCAAGTAAAGTTATAGATATTTTTCTATAAACATTCTCTTAAAATATGAATATTTTAAGAATATAAATTTGGTGATTTTAGTTGTCTAAAAATAATATTCCGGAAAGTTAAATACAAAATTAAATATAAAATACTTAATGAATACAAGAAAATACGTATCCTCATATGTATAAATACATACCGGAATACACCACCAATACTTGGCAAAACACACAAGTATAAAAATACACAAGTATAAGAATACACAAGTACAAGTACAAGTGCACCCGTACCTGGGAAAATACATATGTGAAAATACATAATAAACCAAGTTAGAATATATTATTTTAACAATATTCCAAATAATTGAATAAATATAATTTAAGTTATAATATTATTATTTTAACTAATAATTATATACTTTGGAATTATATAATGTACATCAAAGATGTAACTCAAAGTATACCAAGAATTCCAAAATAAGTCTTAATAAACAACTAAGACTAAGAGTCGTTACACGACCTAAACGTTTAATAAAACTTAGCACCTGTGTAGGTGATAGTACGGCTTAAGGATACATACTTTGGGTACACAAGATACAGGACGCAGAACAGTGAGTTCATGTCTCCCTTTTCTTTTAACTGTTTTTGGTTTTATAACTATCAGGGGTGAAATACATGTTACAAACATTTTCAAATGGTATGGTTAGCTAAGGAATGAACTGTTAGATCATGTGAATGGGTAGGCGCACACTTAAGACCATTAATCCTTGTATAAGGACCGAGGGGCATGAGTGATAGATCTATTTGGGTGTTGCGAGCCCCACCCATGGGTCCGCGAGTTGGCCCATGTGGTGACTATGTCGTTCCTGCCGGGTGGCCCGGTACGAAATCCGCAAAGGTTTGAGACTTCCTACACCGTTGCACACATATTAATGACCTTGCAAATCATTAATTGATCTGTTCATAGACGCTTTTATACTGGATTACAAAGGCATACTTACAAATGTTTACAAGAATATTCGAGCTCACAAACAAAACACATGAACTCGCTCAACTTTTGTTGATGTTTTCAAAATTACATGTATTTCAGGAAACGAGATGGATCTTGGGCGCTTGTGTTGTTTTCAAGACGTAAATTTCAAGTCTATATGTCATCCACTTTTGTTGGTCTGTAACTTAACCAGAGGTCATGTTGGTTGGAACTTAAATGACTTGTGTTTGTAACGTTTTAAACTTATGAATGGATGAAGATCATTTTAATCATATAGTTGTTTATTATAATTGAATGCAATGATATTAAGCAAGTCACACATCATAAGCTTCCGCAAAAGTCAGGGTGTGACAGAATCATGACATGGTAATGTAAAATTCGTTTAAAACTTAAAGCGATAACTTTATTAAAGTTCTGGGTTTATAGTGTAAAGCGGTTTAATGGGGTAAAAATAATTTTATTAGAATTCAGGGGATGCTTGATAAATTTGTTAAAAATCAAGGGATAATAATTTAAATTAGTTAAAAAAAACTAACAAAATTCTAGGTGTTAAAAGTGTAAGAACAAATTTTTTTTGGTCAAAACATAAAAATATAATACTTTTTTTCTTATATTCTCAACAACTACATTCAGAAGTGTCGGCACCGACCGGCCAATAGTTCTGGCCCTTCATTGGGCAAAATGGGCGGCAACTTCAATAGTGCCAGGCAGCTGCCTGACACTTCCCTATTGGCCCAACAAATTTACGATTTTATCCCCCTTTAAAATTACGATTTTGCCATCAGTTAAAAATTATGTTTTTCCCCACTTAAAAATAAATTTACGCTTTTACTCCCAGCTAAATATTTCAATTTTGCCCCCGGTTCAAAATTACGATGTTGCCCCGTTTCAATTTACAGTTTTGTCATTAGTTTTTTCCCTTAAAATTACGATTTCCCCATCAGTTCGAAATTATGTTTTTACCCCCACTTAAAAATAAATTTACGCTTTTGCTCCCAGATAAAAATTCCAATTTTGCCCTCGGTTCAAAATTACGATTTTGCCCCGTATAAATTTATAATTTTGCCATTAGTTTTTTTTTTTCACACCCAAGTTATGATTTTGTCCTCAACTTAAATTTACATTTTGCCCATCGTTTTTGTTTGTTTTCCTGATGAAATTACAATTTTGCCCCCAGTGTAAAATTACAGTCGTGCCAGCATCTTCCTGGCACTCCCCGTTGGTCCATTTAATTTACGATTTATCCCCGAATTAAAATTATGATTTCGCCCTCAGTTAAAAATTACGTTTTTCCAATCGTTTTAGTTTTTTTAGCAAAACTATAAAGGTTTTTTTTAATCGGTTTACTCGATTTAATTTTTTTTCTTGTCAAGGAGCTGCCTAACACTCGCTCATTAGTCCTGAAAAATTACAGTTTTGCCCTGAGCCCAAAATTATGGTCTTATCATCGTTTTTGTTTTTTTTTTTTCTAGCAAAATTATAGTAGTCTTTTTTTAATTGGTTGAGAATTATTCGGCTATCGTCCCGCAACGCGGGCGGGGCATCTACTAGTTATGTTTACAAATGCCATATAAAAATGAATAAATTACAGAAGTGTCATCAAAAGAAAAGTTAATGATATGAGTGTGAATGGTATTTTGTAATTAAAAACAAAATGAAGGTGATTTTATGTGCTACCGTTATTTAATATATAGTATAATATGAATTCTTTTTGTTGTAACTTTTTTTTATTTTCAGTTTTCACCAACACTATATATAATATTCGTTTTTAACTAGTTTATTTTTTACTAAATTGGTTTTTCTTTGTTAATCGGCATTTGTTAGCTAAAAAAACTGAATACGCAGTTGTGTTTAAATTTGTTTTTACCTCAGTATTCCGGTATATTTTTTGGATGAAAAAGGAGCTATATTCAAATTTAGTAAAAAAAAAATCTAGTAAGTTATATGAATGCTGGCATGTTTATTTATTTTCTCAACATTCCAGTATAAAATTATATTCAAAATTTGGTATCATAAATATGAGCGCCAGTACCGACGAACCGAACCAATTCCGATCAAACAAAGGCTACTGATACCGGAATTCGTTTTTATTGTTTTAAAACACGTGTTGATATTCTTTTTACCATATTAATAAATTTGATCTTTTAGTATCCTCTTGGGTTACTATAGCAATTGAAGATATCTTAACGAACCTTATGAATAGTGATTGAATTCCCGTAGCATAGGGCGAAGTATCCAACCATTAAAAAGAGGACATAACAACCATCATTCAGGCAAGCAAATTGCCGGTCCCCCACCGCAACAACTACAACCACCATTCACCGCAACCACCCCCCTCCTCTACCTCTTTTTCGAGATGAAATCCTGGCCTCCGTCAACTCTGTCCATCAAAAAATGCTACGACATGGTGGAGAAGGTTGGTGGTGATGTCGGTTTTGAGGGGGGAAGGGTCATCGGAAAAATGAGTCGCAGGTGTTAAGGCCTTTTTATTTTATTTTAACTAGGATTAAAGAAATTCGCCGCGTTGCGGCGAATTTCTTTTGTTATTTAGTATGTGTTTACATGTGTTTTGAAATCACTACGAGCGTGTTGCGAACGGAACTGCTGACAAGAATAAAAAGAAAATGTAGAAAAAAACACTAAAAGATAACCGAAAGAAAATCAACAAAAAAAGTTGTATGGTAACGATGTTGTTCGTATGAAACCTGTGGTCAGAGATGAGCAAATTATTTTGGGTACCAGTTGCCGAACCGAAAGATCTTAAGTACCAATTCGGTACCGACTTTTGGCGTTTCTGGTACCGGTTCACTACCGTTTTTTACCTTCATATATCGGTACCGTAACCGGTATTTTCAGTATCAGTACCGATTCTGTATCGGTTGGCACCGAGCTCATCCCTACCCCTGAAACTAAAAAAAGAAAAAAATTACAAGTTGAAGAAAATTAACAAAAAAAAGTTGTACGATACCGTTGTTCGTAAGGTAATCATGATCAGGGATGAGCAAATGGTACCGGGTAGCAGCACTGAATTTCCCAAACCAAAAGATTTCCAATATCAATTCGGCACCAACTTTTGATGTTTTCTGTATTAGTGCCGGTTTTTACTTTCATGTACTGATACTGAACAGGACTGTCCCGGTATTTTCGATACCAGTACTGGTTCGATACTGGTTGACACCAAGCTTTCCCAACCACTGATATTTAAAAAAGGATTAAATTTAAAAAGTAAAGAAAATAACTATTATTATAATATTAAAATAATAAAAGTATTAAAAAAACTATATATTATTATAATATTAAAATCAGTATTCATTTCAATTCATTTATTAATATATAGTAATAGTAATATATAGTAATAATTTGGTTAGGTTCCAATTTCCATTGAAGTAATATATAGTAATAATATATAGTAATAAATAGTAATAATTTGGTTAGGTTCCAATTTCCATTGAGTTTGTACATTTTCTATTTTAGTTTATTTTAATTGTTTAAAAAAGAAATTTGACGTTCATTCACTCAAACAGGGGCGGACTTAAGACAAAGCCAAAGTGGGCGGGCGCACCCTCGGGAAAAAAAAATTTAGTGCTAAGTTCCGTCGAAAATCCCGTCCGCACCCTTTCGAATTTTTCGTCCGCACCCCTTGGAATTTTCCGTCCCAATACCTTTAACTAACTCACTACTAAGTATTAGCCCAATAAACAAACCCAACAAATCAACAATATTTCAAACTAAAATAAAATAAACAAGCCCAAAACCCTTACATATTCTCTCCCGCTCTCTCTATGCCACCGTAATCAGCCATCATACCACCGCCGATCGAACACGGGTAAATTTCTTTGTTATTTTTGATGAATTTTGGTTGATTTTTTGGTTGATATTAGCCGCATACTAACCATGACAGTAGAAATGTGCTTCGTTTTGTTTTTCCATTATGTTATATGGTGGGTTATATTTTGTTAGTGATGATATTTTGCCTTTTTTTATAGCTGCATACACCACACAGTAGATCTGGTGGGTTATATTTGTTAGTGAAGAATGTATGGCTTTTTCTTTTATGGTGTATATGTTGTTTAGATGATTGTTAGGGTTATTTACATTATGATTTCTAGGGCTTGAATAGTTGATATATTATGTAATATGTTATGGAGCCATGTTTTGGATAGATTTCAAAAAATGAAAACCCGAAGGGTGATGTTTTATTTATGTTTGTAACAAGGTTTGACATATTTTTGATGATTATATAAATTTAGTTCGATGTTCTTTTGTTTTACATGACCCGACCCGACCCGATACGAACCGATTTTTTACTTATATACCTTGGGGCCTAATATTTTTAAAAATGTTCCGCACCCCTATGGAAAAATTCCTGGATCCACCACTGCACTCAAAAGCTATTTGTGTGTTAGTTTATGTAAACTGTTGGTCTAAATGTGTACTTTATAAAAGTTAAGGACCAAAATGATAATATGAGCAAATCACAATGATCATCCATGTAATGAAGGGGCTGTTTGACAACATCTGAATTGTTAAGTGCTGAACCAGTAAGAGGTCTGAACCATTAAGAGCCAGTATAATGCTTATTCGTTCAGAGGCAAATGTATGACCAATTTAGTTAGAGGTCTTAACCATTCAGACTCTGTATAATGCTTAACCATTCAGAGGCAAATGTCTGATCCATTCAGACATCTGCTCACGAAACAAACAGTCTGAACCATTAAGTGTTAAACCAGTAAGAGGTGTAAATTATTAAGAGCCTGATTAAGAGGTAAACAAACAACCCCTAACTCTTTTTTTTAAGAATAATATTGTTCATTATAATTTGTGAGGCATCTAATTAAAATGGGTTATTGGATTTTAATAATCCTAAGTTTCACCTGTTGACAGATAATAATCTCAACTTTAAAAATTCCCCTCAATAATCTCAACTTGTAAAAGTTTGGCTGACATTGATCCTTTTCAAACATGTGTCGGTTTGGGGTACGTTCAGTTCACTGGGAGGATCGCCCTCCCAATTCGAAGTTTTTTCCTGGAAGTTTCAACCTTAAGAATTTGGTCTCCTCAATAGATTCAATTACACCTAGAGACTCCTTAATTGATTTAAGTGCACATATGTTAGAAAATGATCAATGACGGCCAAACTTTTACAAGTTGGGATTATTTGAGAGAATTTTTAAAGTTGAGATTATTATCGGCTAACAGGTGAAACTTAGGATTATTAAAATCCAATAACCCAATTAAAATTGTTCGTATTTCACAAATATAAAATAAGTCCATAGTATGACATGTATCAAGTTGTGGCTAACTACATGAATATGTATTTTTCGGGAGTTTGTCAACAATTAATTGATGGTATATCTCAGAAGTGCTTGTGCTTCTCACTTATCACACATGGAAAGTTGGGATCACTTTATATGAGTCAATAGTATGACGAAATCAAAGACATTATACTCTCATGTAAATAATAATAACTAGATTTTGCCCCGCCCGCGTTGCGGGGCACTAAGCCGAATATTTCTCTCTCATAACATGTACGTCTGTGTTTCGGTTACTTGTACATACTACTCATAACACGATCTCAAAATAATTACATTGGGTCAAACAATTAAATTAAAACACTATCATACTTTTGTTTAAGAAAAACAAAAACGATAGAAAAACAATAGTTTTAAACTTGGGGCAAAATTGTAATTTTTCAAGATAAATGAACGTGTGCTAGGCAGCCGCCTGACACAAATAATAACTACACCGAGTCAAACCATTAAAACAAAGCACTACTACAGATTTGTAAAAAAAAAAAAACTAAAACGATTGCATGATTGTAATTTTACACTGAGGGAAAAATCGTAATTTTACTTGGAAAGAAAAGGAAAACGATGGCAAAAATGTAAATTTAGATTGAGGGCAAAATTGTAATTTGGCTGGGTGGGGAAAAAACAAAACTAATGAGAACACTGTAAATTTAAACGGGTCAAAATCGTAATTTTGAATCGAGGGCAAAATGGTAATTTTTAGTTGGGGGCAAAAGCATAATTTTATTTTGAACAGCGAGTAAAAACGTAATTTTGAACTGATGGCAAAATCGTAATTTTAAAGCGAGGATAAAATCGTAAATTGGTTGGGCTAATGGGGGATTGCCAGGCAGATTCCTAGCACTATTCCCCCCATCTTGTGTCTATAGTTATACACTGGGGTAAAATCGTAATTTTACTGGGAAAGCAAACAAAAACGAAGACAAAAATGTAAATTTAAATTGAGGACAAAATCGTAATTTAGCTGGGAGGAACAAAGGCAAAATTGTAATTTTTAACTGGGGCAAAAGCATATTTTTATTTTAGACAAATTTTATAAATGTTATAGACTTAATAAATAAAGATTTAAGTATATATATATTTTTTTTGAAGGGTGACTTTCTATGTACAGGACCTATTGGTCTCCGGGTTCTTGTCAAAGACAATCCCCCGTCAGTCCCGTGTTACGGACGCGATGTTCTATCTTGCCCCGGCCGCGTACGGAAACTGACCTTCTCCCGGAAACCATACTGCCCCCATACGGGTAAAACCGTTGGGGTAACAGCTGGGTGAAAACCGGGTTGTCCTCCGGATCGAACCATGTCTCGGTAGGAACGATCCATCATAGGGACGTCCCCCCAATATGCCGCAGCCGGGAGTCGAACCGACGACCTCATAGAAATAAATAAAATAAACAAAAGTATAAATAACATTATAAAAAAGTTGAGTACTGTTCATCAGCAGTTTGTTTTAATAGGTATAATACTAAACTTGACTTTTATTTTAACGTTGTCTTGTTTAGGGTGCGAGGGGCGTGTCTCGGATACTGACTTCGGGTATATTGGGTACCGTGGCAACACCTCCGCATGGAGTTCGGCTAGAAGATTGGTTTATGTCTTCAGGTATAGAAAGATTTTCTTGTGGTATTAAATATAAATATATAAGAAAAATACCAAATGAGCTGGCATTAATATTGTATGTTAATATTGTATGTGAGACATGAGTTTTAAATCCTTGGACCCATTTAATATTTACTAATATTTTGCTAAATTTTCTGTATTTTGACTTCTTAACCATATACAATTTTAATAAAATAGATAATAATGATACACTAAAAAATTGGGTTAAAGTGTGAAAGATTATCATGTGGTTTAAATAATAGATAATAATGGTACACTAAAAAAATGGGTTACACCGTGAAAGATTATCATGTGGTTCAATTGTATTTTTTAATGAAAATGATTGTTTTATGCTTTCTTATTTTTACTCAAGTTATTATCATATTGATTAACAATTGTGTTTTTTAAATATATTAAGTTATCATCAGTGGCGGACCCATGATTTTTTTCCTGGGGGTGTGAAATTTTTTTAAAGATTTTAGACTACTAGCTATACAAAAAAAATCGGTTCATAGCTGGTCGGATCGGATCGGGTCATGTAAAACAAGTAAACACAAACAAACGAAGTTTCATAGCGGGTCGAATCAGATCGGGTCGGGTCCATTTCAATTTTCAAACAATCAAACCCTAGTTCCTAACTTCCTATCACATTAACAAACAAAAAAACATCAAAGTTCAAACCATCTCTACTTATATTTCTCTTAATCATTAAATAAAAGAACAAAAAAACTTATCTAAAACATACATTGGTCTTTAATTAGAAGAATCCGGCGAAAAAAAATGGTTCAACCCCTTTTCTCTCGAGAAATCGCGATATAACTTCCCTATTCATTGTTCCTTCCTAATCCTATCGCATACAAAATAAACAAGGATCTTCAAGTGTTCAACCATAGCCCATGGTCCTTAATTTTCAATTTAAAATTTTGAATTTTAAGCCATAGTAATTGTTATTTACCAACCAACAGTCATATAATCAATAAAACCACCCAACTAAAGACTAGAACAACCAAAAAATACATGAAAACATATAAAATTTTAAACCTTTTTAACAAATATATATATCTGTTTCTTTTGAAAAAACCCAATAAAACATCAAAACAAATCGAATTACCTATTTAAGTTCAATTTTTAAATTTCATCTTTTCAAACCCTATACTAGAATCATATAATCAATAAGAAATTAAGAAACAACAAACTCATCCTATAAAGACTAGAACAACCCCAAATTACCTCAAAACACATAAAAGTTTAAACTTTTTTAACCATCCTAAAATCCTATTATCTCATGACTCTTGAACAAAATCACATAAACATCAAAATAAATAAAAACAAAACAAAACATGTACCTGTCAGGGGCGGCCTGAATTAACCAGTTTGCAGCTGGAATTTTGTAGCGGTCGGCCGGAATTATGCTATCGCTGGGCGCCGAAGTGAGGCAGAGGGAGGGCGGGAGTCGCTGGTAAGTGGCAGCGATTTGGGTTTTTTTTTATTATGTGGACTGATTTTGATTAACAAAACTAGTAGTTGGAGTGGGCTAGAATGTGTATTAAGTTATTGGGCTTGATGGATTGAATTTAAGTTTTATTAAAGGTGTTAGTGGGCTAACTTATTTACATAATTTGATCGGATTTCAATCAGTGTTAACAATTTTTTTATATAAATTCCTAAGGGGTGCGGACGAAAATTTCCAATGGGTGCGGTCGGAATTTTCCAAGGGGTGCGGTTGGGATTTTTCGCGAAAGATACCACTAATTTTTTTTTTCAAGGGGTGCGGTCGCCCACCTACCCCTTAAGGTGAGTCCGCCACTGGTTATGATATTGATTAACACTTGTGTTTTTAAATATATCATTTAGTTTTAATTTATAAAATGAAAAAAAAAAAAGAATTAGGGTACTTTAGGTACTTAGAGTTGTGTCCGTATCACGTATGATACTTTGGGTCGAATTATTTCGTTGGTAATTACGAAAATTCAATTGGATAATTCTAGAGAGAAATCAAGAACGAGTGTGGGTAATCTGTATGTATTCATATATCCTTAGAGTGACCAGACAGGCAGATATAAACTATAAAATCCTAGGACCCTACCGGAGACGCTGCCCCCGTACCATCATTGTCTTGCAAATGTGAAATCATAGCATTCTCAAACAAGTATGTACTTCACACATTTCAACTTATCTCATATTTGACTATGATCTCTCACTAGTCATTTAGTAAACTCAATCCCATTAAATAGCTAGATAATACTAAAATCATCAACATCATGTATAATTTTATACTCATAGCCTTTTACTAATTTTAAATTTTATACTCATAGCCTTTTACTAATTTTAATTTGCTATATATTTAAACTAGGTTATATACCCGTGAGCTTCACGGGTATAGAGTTGTGTTAAAATAAAATCTATATCTATAAAAGTATTTTTTTATGATTAATAACCTGATATCTCTTCATGCTAAGACCCATGTATGACAAACCTTACCAAGAAGAAAAAAAAAACAGAAATTGAATTACTTAGGACATTACTTCAATATGGCAATAAGTAATAGAAATCGCAATACTTTTAATTCTCTATAAAATACCTATTTAATTTCAGATGGACACGGATCCAAATGAATATGGATGGACCTTTTGATTTGGATCATCCAACTTGTACTAACGGATTATGAGTTCTAACTGTCAAACGGTGGAAATTGAAGTTATCACAACTTCTAAAATTACATGTATAAAGTACCGTTAAAAGAGACCAAATAAATGAAACATACATATCCATCTACTTGATCGATTTTACTTATCGACCCAGCTAAACTCGCAAAAAATGAAAATTGTCGAGTTGGATTTCCTACTAATCTGCAAGCTCTTCTAGTAACTCCCTTTACTCCATAGAAGCACAATACTACATAAAAAAAAGTCAAATAAGTATTGAACCTATTAAAATAATGAGAAAGATATAGCTATACCAATAATCTTCCATGATCATCAATGTTCCATCTAATTATTTTTTATTTGAATATAATCAAACCCATTAGGCTACTGTGAAAACGTCTTAATTCTTTTATTGGAGCTTTTATAGGGAACCGTCCAAATTGGTCATCAGTTTGGTTTCGTGGTCGATTTTTTTCTTTAACGTTAGGTCGGTCGGTTTCATAATTTTCAAATCGTAACGAACGGTTTGGTTTACGGTTTATACCAAAAACCGGTCGAGTAAAACCGGACCGTAAGATTAATTATATATTATAATTTTTTTAGATATCATATACACACATGCATATATATATATATATATATTTATTTTATGTTATATTTACTTAAAAGCGTTATGATCTTTCTTGAACTTAATACAGGAAGTTCTCTTTGGATGTGAGAACTTTTTAAACTTCTTTCATGCTTGTATTCTAAATGTTTTGAACAATACGTAGCTTTTTTTTCTGAACTAAAGTTTTGCAGCTTGTTTTAAGCTTGTATTCCCGTCAGCTTGATTAAATTTTAGACAATTTATGTGACAGTTTTATTTTATACATTATACATTTAATAAAAAGGCCCAACAAAGGTTAAACTGTGAAACCAAACCGTTAGAACGGTTCGGTTTTAAATTTCAATGGTTGGGTTTCAGTTTTCAATAATAAAAAACCGTTACTAACGGTTTGGTTACGGTTTGACCTAAAAACTGTCAAAATCGAACCGTGAACACCCCTACTTTTTAGTATTAATTCTTTTCTATTAGAAAGTATAAATGTTGAAATTCATTTCACCAGTTTGCTTCAAACCATAAGATTATGATGGAAATCACCACTTACCAAAGCTCTTTCATTGTGGTAGGGCAAGTGACCAAAGCTCTTTCATTGTGGTGGGGCAAGTGAAGTGGCCTAATGAGAACCATATGAGGATGTTGGACCTTTCATAAGTTTGTCATGTACAAAGTTTGTATTTAAGTACCAAAAAGTCATAATAAGTCAATAACAAAGGCAACTCTCTAACTGTGAGTTAAATGTGTATAAAACATCATGTACCATACAAAACATATATGATGATAGATGTAGTAGAGATACATATAAATCTAAAATTTGCAGCCTCGCCACAAATGAGAAGTCATAGGCCCTCGTATATAATAATTTAACAGTTTAACTTCTTTGTGTATTGTTGCCAACCAAACTTAAAATTTTAGATTCTATTACGGAGTTCAATGTTTTCTAGTCGAGCTTTTGGGTCAACTTGTAAACTCTTAATAAAATCTGACCCAAACATGAGCAATTTATAGACTTTACCCGTTTTCGAAGCTGACCCGTTTAATAAAAGCTAACGCAATTCAATTAAGTGTTCTGCCCAAAAGAGTCACTCGGCCCGACCGGGTCTGGTGGCGCAAAATGCGACTTAAAACGAACAATTAGTCAAAGCTATAAAAGTAATGTTTGAAAAGATAAATAAAAAGAATTTATTTTTGTTATCAAATTAGTCAACGTTGTTTGTTGAAAAGTTTTTTTAGGAAATATTAGAACTGACTTTTTAACAAAAATTATCGTTAGAACCCAATCATACTAAAACCTATAACCTTAAACCTACAACTCCAAAGATGTGACTTTGATAAAAATACACGAGTACTTCAAAACAACAATACATTACATAACCCAAAACAGGTATAAGAGGTTTAATAGATGTCATGTTTATAGCTTTGTAGAATCACTCCTAGAACACATTTTTTTGCTAGAAAAATGGATTTCTTCACAGGTTTGTAAGTTTAAAACCTATAAAGATTGTAGTGGGCACTAAGTGATATTATAATAATTAAAGTTAAGTATGGCTTACATAAACAGATGGCCTAGTTCCTTTGTGTCCATATCCTAATAGCTCTTATTTGGAGTGAATCTGCATCATCATGTGCTTTGATTGTGTAAATTGGTCCACAAATATGCTCCACAACAACCCCGAGTTGCGGCACTTAACTCGTCATCAACGTCATTCATCATTGACCGGAGGCTAGGGAGTGTCACCTCCGCCGGCGACCACTACCAACGCCTGAAATCACTACTCTTAGCCATCAACATGGTGCAAACATCAATAATAGAGCATCAGACACCCGTTTAGGTCACGCGGCATTTTTCTCCGCCATCAGCACAATCAAAATAGAACTTTTACAACATGTTTTCACTGTTTTAAAACGAATAATATATATAATAAAAGAACCTACTACACATAATAAAAAAGGTTGTAAATTATATAAAATAAAAAAGGTTGTAAAATTTGAATGTCATTGCACAATTTGAGTGCAGAATGTCAAACGAAGG
This sequence comes from Helianthus tuberosus, assembly GCA_030545235.1. NCBI lineage: Eukaryota > Viridiplantae > Streptophyta > Magnoliopsida > Asterales > Asteraceae > Helianthus > Helianthus tuberosus. Next base: position 21,730,115 of record CM060383.1, read on the forward strand.
TCCATATTATCTAAAGAAATAAAATCCTCACATGCATGTCCAGATTGTTAAAAAAGTGGTCTACTACGCAATTTGAATGCGACCAAATAAACTGAAATGTTTTTGTGCCAGTGTGTGTGTATACAATTTATAATTTGAAATATTTTTCAAACATACGGTTTGGTTCGGTTTTATACGTTTGGTTGGTTTTGGTATAAACCGTAAACCAAACCGGTTTGAAAGATCGGAAACCGACCGACCGAAAACTAAGAGAAAATACCGATTGCGAAACCAAACCGGTGACCGATTTGGACGGTTTCACAGTTTTAAACCTAACCGTGAACACCCCTACAATAAAGAATGATTGTCAACGGATGACTTTGACTCTGTGTTCCTTGCAATTCTCCATTACCTCATGTATGCCTAATTGCATAGAGAGTTCATCATATAGTGTTTTTATATCAAACAGGTTAAACAAAAACTATTATATACATAAAGAATAATGAATCAAATGGGGTGAACGGGTCTAGAGTTATGTAAGGCCTACTTTTAATGTATGTATCCTCCTAAATATAATTACTATATTTTATTACTGTGATAACAACATTTTACGCGTGAAGTATTTATCAGTATAAAAAATGACCCGTTTCGATTCCAATCTTTATCCTCTATAGATCCATCCAGTTGAGACAACAACTTTTATGCAAATCTACTAATGACGCCAAATTGTTCATCCACAGTACATATCATACCTTGTGTTTATGAATGCGGTCAAGTGACGCTTCCATTTGCTTCTGATGTTCAATATTCTTGATCTTGTCTGGGTGGGAATAACTAATCAGTTCTTTAAGGCTCGATAATTAGTTTAAAACCAACAAAACATAAGAGTAGTATAATAAGAAGCTTACAGCTAAGTCAGCCTCTTCATAAACTGTAATCTTCTACATGTTTAACATACCCTTCACAACATGTACTTCCAGACCTTCAACTATTACACCGGTCAGCGGGCTGTAGAGATCTCCCCACTCTCACATCTCTCTCTTTATGCATATGACATAAACTCATCTCCTAACCTGCCATTTTATCACCTCTACTTAAGAGACCATACAGCAAAAAAAAAATGATCATATGAATAAATTAGAACTAAAATTGTATAATTAATCTGTAACGATACCTGATCGTGTTTAGGCTTTTTATGATCGAATCACCGGGCACCGACATGCCGAATTGAACTTTTGTTATTGGACGCGGTGATTAAATAAAAACCTTTTAAAGTTTTTGAATACATATCGTCAAAACAAACATGGGTATATGAAGAATAAACCTTTGTATATCTAAAGAAATCATATATGGGTTTAATAAAAAAACATGAACATAAATATCCAGGTCAGCAACACAGTACATTATTACATACTTTTAACCCAGCACATACTATTTGCGATCAAATCACTTTAATCCAGCACAAGGTTCAGCTACGACTTCTACCTTTGCTTCGTAAATCAAATTCAAAAAACAACAATAAATCAATGACCAAAACCTTAGGGATCCAGTCATTCAAAATCCCATTTTATCCAAATCTTTTTAGTGATTTGGGTTCCACTTTAAAAATTTTAGGCAAGAAAATCAAGAACCACACATTGTAAACTGGATTATTGTACCGAATTTCAGCAAATGAATGTGACTACACAATCAACTCGAGCTTCGTTGAATAGTGTACGAAATTTTCATGAATAAATAAGGAAAATTAGGGCATGTGTATAGAAGTTAAAGGTTGAAACAAACCTTCAGTTGTTAGATATGGTATTCAGAATGTCATACGGTGGTGATGAGAAGTTTCCGGCGAGTGGAAAGGTCTCCGGCGGTAGAACACGACGGAAGTGTGTGAAGGAACACAGAGAGGGACGCATGCCACTGATAAAAACGAATCTGAGGTCTAAACATGAAATCTTTGGCACCACCGGACTTACCTGTGTGAGCAGAATTCGGCCTGAACCCTAGCCAACTTTGCCGGAAGGTCGATTCGCTAACCCTAGACACCAACAACACTGACAACCAGAAGCCATTCGAGAGCGAGAAAGTGAACCATGAAAGAGAAAGAAAGTTGTCTGTATTTTGAAATCTGATTAGGGTTTTTGTCATTTGAATGAAGGGGGAATTTAGAGGCGGGTGTTTGAAATCCATTTGAATTTTGAAATTTGATTAGAGATTTGAAAGATGTAGGAATATGGAATTGAGGAAGAGAGTAGAGATTTGAAAATCAAAACCTCTTTTTCAAAATTCAAAAGCATCTATAAAGAGATAGGGCAGAAGGAAGGAAGAAGAACACATAAAGAGAAAAGGGAAAGATGGGTACGGAAGCGTGTATGGATTTTGACCAGAGTTTTGGCTTTTGTGTGGATTACAGGTTTAGTGAACCAACAGCTTACTTTGACCTTTCTTCTTTTGTAAAACTCTTAAACATAAAAATTGAAAAATCTATGAAATTACACTTAGGATTGGATTAAGGGGGGAGGCTTGAAAACTTGACACCTAGGATTGGATTAAGGGGGGAGGCTTGAAAAGTTGACACCTAGGATTGTATACTCTTCCTTTATTATATAGGAAGATCTCTCACATTACTTTGGTTTTTTTTTATGATCATTCTAGATGGCACATTTTGACACCTTAGAAAATAATGCCTTTAAATATTGAAGGCAAACATCACAATTACCAACTTCAAATAACGAGTTGGGTAAATTGGCCACGTAAGGCTTCAACTGTAGAGCTTAAGTACATCAATAAGAATTAATAATTAAATAGAAATAAGAAGAAGGAGTCTTTATGTCGCGTTACCGAGGTTCTCATTTAAAAAAAAAATACGTCGCCTGGGGCTTTACCAGGGCTAACTAATAAAATGCTCAGAGCTGGAAGTGATCTTAGAAACCAATCGCATTCCGGGAAAAAAATCCCAATATCGTATTCGCCTATAAGAAAAACAAAAATTGCGTTTTCATTATGGTCTTACAGAACGACAATTACTAAAATACGTTCGTATCGCCGGAAAGGCAAAGGCGATTTTCTCTCTACACCAATACATGCCCTAAAAAGAGACGTGACGCCTCACATATTACAATCTTAATACCAATACTTAAGTTTGACCCGACTTCTTCTTTAGCAGTCAAAAAACTTTTGTACACATGATGTGTTCTTCTCTAGGGCCAAAATAATCATTACCATTTTTAACATACTATTCGATGATTATCCTTTCATTTTCACCTATAATAACTTGTGTTTTCAAATATTTTTCTCTTTCTTTTGTTATTCATTAATATCTTCAAGGGGATTACACTTTGAGAGAGTGATGAAGTTATTGTTTTCAACTTTCAGGATTAGGTAGTATATGTTTATCTCTCCTCAAAGTAAAGACTAGATGGGGAAAGGTGTTATAACTATTGTGATTTAACGTGTATCTAAGGCCACACGGGGTGGTCCGTGATACCACCCCATCATGCGTTAAACAACAACGGAACACCGCCGCCGCCCGTTATATCACGCGTTATATTATTAACTCGTTATCTTGATAACGCGTGAAAGTCAAAAAAGGAACTGAAACATTTGACAGTTGGCTGACAAACACATTACTCAATGATTTTTAATTGGACCTTTCATTTAAAGTGAACTGAAACATTTTATAATTTTAAAATAAAAAATTAAAAAAAATTGGGAGTGATGGAATTGTATCACTAGTGACCACCCCCCCTACATTTCTATCACTAGTGATAGAATATTGAGTGATGACATGGCATGATTTGATTGGATAGTGGGAGTGATAGAAACTATCACTAGTGAACCATCCCTCCTCCCCTAAGTATGTATGTATGTTAAACGTACTAGTTATTGATTGTATTTATGTTATAAACTTATTTAATTAAACTATTTGGGTTAGGTGATTAATGAGTCTAAATGAGTTTAGCTTGGGAGGAAGCTAGGGTTTTCAACTTCCATGATAAACTTAACAAGTCTTTTCCCCACCCCATGTGTTGTTGGTGGCTGAGAAAAAAAGAGAAAGGGAGAGACTTGTGTGACCCAGAGGGAGAGAAAAGGAGTGTGTGATCGTGGCAATCGGAAAGAGAAAGAGAAGAGAGAGTTGTTTGATCACTAGGGTAAAGAGTTGATAAAGGGACACATATTGATTGAGGTTGGTAGTATGATCTAATCCCAAAACGATTCAAAGACTATTACGCAATTAGGCATTGGTCATGTGCCAGTTTACCCATGAGACGCGTGTCACATGCCGCCAAAGCGGAAACGCACGAGTGTAACCAAAAAGGTTTTTGGAGCATATGGTTAAGCAAACACTTTTATGACATAAATCGAAAGTTTACAAAATGTTTTTTACATCCCAAATACCAGGATTTTAATACAAGCCTACACTAGAAGGCTAACGTAAGACTTTTGCAAGGGCTCCGTATCCTAGCATGCATGCAACTCAAATGTAGTCTCCCACTAGGGTGAAATACTTGAAAAAAAATGCTTAAAAATGTCAACAAAATGTTAGTGAGTTCACAAGTTTGTTTCGCATAATAGAAACCCATACAAAATATTTGTACGAAAAACTTAGGACCAACTGAAGAACACTTCACAAATTATTTTCATGCAATTCATTGAATGAAAATACAGTACTCACCAGAGGACTAGCCTCATAAACCATTTTTACGCAAACAAGGGTATGAAAATCCAGTATTAGCCCGAGGATTCACCTAATAAACCATTTTCATGCAAACAAGGATATGAAAATCTAGTATCCGCCCGAGGATTCACCTCATAAACCATTTTCATGCAAACAAGTATATGGAAATCTAGTATCCACCCAAAGATTCACCTCATAAACCATTTTCATGTAAACAAGTATATGAAAATCTAGTACCCTTGCCCATAATACATGAAATCTCGTCCCCATGAAATATTTGGCAGCACAAATACTTCCCTGGACTCCCGTGATATTTAAATGATGTATATGGTAATAAATAGTATGCGTAGCCAATGAGAATTACGATGATCAAATCAATGCATAGCTAGGACACTGATGTATGTGCCGACATAAGTCCGTAACCAAACCACAAGCCCGTTATGCGGGTGTTCGTGTACTAACTGACACGCTTAATTAATCCTAATTAAGTGTAATGCAATAATGAATGTTTGTGATAACATTAGAGATAATGGAGTTGTGTCATCAGAATTAACCTGAAAATGTTGGATGTCAAATTTTTAACATGTAATGATATTGAAATAAGTTTTAGGTCTTATGTTATGTATCTAATGTGTAAATCAAACAAAAGTCAGTGCTTCTAAGTTTCTGGGTGTGACAATGATCTCAAGCATCCACTTTGTAGTCTAGGTTAGGGCAAAGAATGGCTCATTCTATACACACCCCCCCTCTTTCCTGATTATACCCCCTCTTGTGAGAGGAAAACTGTCGGTCCCACCTGTAAGTATGTGAGAGGAGAGGGGTGAAAAAAGTAAATAGAGGGGGTGTAGAAAGTAGCACCCCAAAGAATTCATCTATAATACTATCCATGAAAAATGACATGAGAACTGTTTGTGAACAGCTTTTCTAATTCCTTCCAATTTAAATTTAGCCCTATTTAACTAGGACTATCCTGCCCAAAGTCCTTAGCATGTTCCGGTAACTTGTTTACTGCATAAGTTAATTTGTATTTGAGTGCTTAATGACTAAATTTGTCTTTGAGTGTAATGACTAATGCGAAATCCAATCTTCATTTATAAGACCCATTATCTACTCAATAATTTATTAAATTTGTTTGAGTGTAATGACTAGGGATGTTCCCGAACCAAACGGACCTTTGTTCATGCTTGGCTCGTTTACAAATCAAACCGAGCGGAACGGCTCATTTAAAACCGAGCCTCAAATCAAGCGAGCAGTTTCCGGGCAGTAAATATTCCGAGCGAGCGTCGAGCGAAGTTCAAGCGATATGGACAACCATGTCGACCGATTTAAATTTGTTGAGAGAGATAGTGACAATGTTAGGTCTCAAGTTTTTATGTCTTAAAAAACAGGCATATTTCATGGCATATATTTTTCTTATGAATAACAATGTTGTGCCCGATGAGGCGATGATCATATTGCACGGACAATGACGTTGAGAACCGGAGATGATCGACTTAGGGTAACAGCATGAAACATTAAGGCGATGAGCAGACTGTCGTTTATCGGTTTAGAGTTAAACTTTTAGATTTGATATTAATTGTTTTATTGGCGTGATTTGGCTAGTACGTATAAATATAGTTGTAAATTTGGATATATAGTGGACCAAAATATAATAGAGTGGTATCTATAAACTACAAATTTAATTTATATTTAAGTATATATGTGTAGGGGAAGGTTCAAATGAAAACCACTTTTATTGTGAAAACTCGAAAACTAACTAAAAAAAGCCTAAAAAACACACACACACACAAAAAAATTTACAATTTTTTTTTATTAAAAATCGCTATTTTTTATATATAAAAAATATTTTTTTTCAAAAAAAAATTTGTAATACACATGTGTAATAATACACATGTGTAGTACACATACACATGTGTACTATAATTTTTTTTTGAAATTTTTATATATATAAAATTAGCGAAAATTGGTATGCAAAAAAAAATAAAAAAATTGGTATGTGTTTTTGGCTTTTTTAATTAGTTTTCGAGTTTTCGAGATAACTAGTGATTTTCATTTGAACCTTCCCCTATATGTGTATGTGTGTATGTATATAGGTGTGTGTATAATTTATATTTGTGTATATACATGTTTATATATGTATATGTATATGTAGGGCTGTAAACGAACCGAACGAACACGAACGAGGCCTTGTTCGTGTTCGTTCGTTAAGGAAATAAATGTGTTCACGAACGGTTCACGAACACTTACCGAACGAGATTTTATGTTCGTGTTCGTTCATTAAGGAAATGAGCGTGTTCACGAACGGTTCACGAACACAAGCGAACACAAATAAATTTGGCGAACACGATGAATGATAAAGGTGGATGGCCCGAAGAGTAGCACTAGAACTTGAATCCCTTATTATGGAACGGAGGTAGATCATATTCGTCGATGTAAATAATGAGAAAAGAAAGGGAAATTGTGCATAAACAAAGTGAAAAAGGGTTTTCTAGTTTAATTGTTAGGGTAATGATATAAATAAAAGTTTAATAGTATAAAAAATATAGATAAAATATATGAAAGTTCACGAACATAAACGAACGCAAATGAACGAATGTTCACGAACACCTTATCGAACGTTCACGAACACAATTGAACGAACGAGACCTTTGTTCATGTTCGTTCATTTAACTAATCGAACGGAATTTCTTGTTCATGTTCGTTCGTTTATTAAACGAACGAACATAAACGAACTTCCCGCCGAACGGTTCACGAACTGTTCGCTGAACGTTCGGTTCGTTTACAGCCCTATGTATATGTATACTAATTAAAAGTAATAATTCGAGCCGAGCCGAGCAGACATTTGCTCATGCTTGGCTCGTTTACAAACCAAATCAAGCAGAGCGGCTCGTTTACAACCGAGCATCAAATCGAAAAAACAATTTCCGAACGAACGGAGAGCTGTTTGAACAACCCTAATAATGACTAATGCGAAATGCAATCTTCATTTATAATACCCATTATCTAAATAACCCTAATAATGACTAATGCGAAATGCAATCTTCATTTATAATACCCATTATCTACTCAATAATTTATTAAATTTGGTTATATTCAATGAAATTACCAATAAAATCAATTTGTTACAAAATTAATGTTATAGTAAAATGTTATTTTCGTCCCTGATTTTTGCCACTTTTATGACTTTCATTCAACTTTTTTTCGCATTTGGGTACTCAAGGTTTCAAAATCTTGCAACTGACTAACTCCATCCATTTTTAACGTTAAGTTATGGACATTTTCATCTTTTTACATGTTTTTTCGTTTTTTATTAATTCAGAAACCCTAGTCCCATTTTTCTTTGCACCACCCTAACCACCACAACCGGCTGCTACCTCTAACCACCAACGACCACACAACAACGCATCTCCACCTATAGCCACCACATCTAACCACTCTACATTAGAGATCTTGGTTTTTTAATTGAAGAAACCATTTTGGTAACTTACTCTAAATATACATTGTTTATACTTAAAAGTCATTATGTATCGTGTAAAACCAAAACCACTTTGTAACTACCGATAAATATCTTGTTTATGTTAATGTAACAAAAATAAGTTATTCTTATCGGGGTCCATTTCATACTACAATGCATACTAAAATACATAGGTTAGCGAGCCCTTTTAATATAATAGCTACCTTATATCATTCACATGTCGACAAAAGTAAAAGGCCTTTTTCTAGACCAATGTCATAATCATGTCGATATTTTTTACGGTTCAATGACAATAAAAAAACAATTAATTAACGGTTAAAGTACTCATCAAAAAAGAAGTACTACAAAGGTTATTTTATTTAGGGGCTGTTTGGCAAGCCTCTTAATGAATCATTAAGAGGTTGGACCTCTTATTCGGACAGAGGTTAGCTGTTTGGTTGTGCCTCTTAATGGCAAACCTCTTAATGATTCAGTGCTGAATCATTCAGCAACTAGAACATGCTGAATGAAAAAAAAGACATGTGTTACCCCCTTTCACCCTCCCTCGTCCCTTTACCTCTCTCTCGATCAGAATTCCCGGCGACCGGAGCCGTGATTCCGGCTCCCCTTTCTTCTGTCCGGCTAGACACCCACACCCCTGAAACCCTCTCCCCTCTTGCATACAGCCGACCACCACCATGTACGGTGGCGGTGCGGCGGAGCTGGGTAACGGCATTAGCAGCATCAAACGCGGAGCTGGGTAACGGCATTAGCGGTGCGGCGGAGCTGCGTCACCCCCACCCCATCGTAATCATCATCATCTTCAACAGCGGCATCATCGTCTCGTAACACCACCATCACCGCTGCTGCCGCCGTTCGTTTAATTAGAGAGGAGAGGTCTGTGTGCGGCTGTAATCGAAGAAGAAAGAGAAGAAAGGGGGTCACCGACCACCGTCGGCTCCCCCGGTGTTCTTGCCGGAGCTCCGGTGTTCTAGAGAGAGAGAGAGCAGAGGAAGGGGTTTGAGAGCTTTTGAGTTTTGAAAGTCCAGTGTGTTTGTGATTTTCTTGAGTTTTGTAGTGTAAAAATGTAGACATTTTTATGTTTTTTTTGTTTTTGTGTAGAGGGGTAAAAATGTAATTTCACACGGTCATTCAGATGTGCAACCAAACAGCACTTTACTGGTTCAGCACTTACTGGTTCAGAGCCTCTTACCCATTCAGACCTCTTATTCATTCAGCACTTATTGATTCAGATGTTGCCAAACAGCCCCTTAGAGATTGAATTGCACCAAGATTGGACGGTAGTGGTCTATCAAAAAAGAAAGTACTACAAAGGTTATTTTATTTAGAGATTGAATTGCACCAAGATTGGACGGTAGTGGTCTAGTCGTAAAAAATGTAGCCCTATCCGTTATTTTTTTAAAAATCTATTGATTTAATTTAGAGTTAATTACTGTTTTCGTCCCTATGGTTTGTCAAAAATCACTATTTCAGTCAATTAGTTTAAAAATTGCGATTTCAGTCCCTATGGTTTCACTTTCGTAACTATTTCAGTCCAACTCGTAACCATTTCAGTCCCTGTACTTAACAGAATAATGGATTGAAATTGTTACGAAAGTGAAACCACAAGGACAGAAATGGTTACGAAAGTGAAACCATAGGGACTGAAATCACAATTTTTAAACTAATGGACTGAAATAGTGATTTTTGACAAATCACGGGGACGAAAACAGTAATTAACTCTTTAATTTATTACTGTAAAATCACGGACTGAGACTAATTGTAGTAGTTTAAACAATTCGTGGTTGTTTAGCGATAGGTATGCATCCATGTTTAATTACGCATTATAATTATACAACATATGTATATCTATTATTTTTCAGTCCATCAATATTATACTATTATTAAATAACAATTGTTAGCTAAAAGCTTTAGTTTTCACAATTTCATCACAATTTCTATATTTTATCTTCATAATTAACCTCATATAATGTTTGTTTGTTTATTATTATTATGATTCCATTATTAATATTATCATTAGGATCTTTATTTATTTTACTAAATATTATTTCAAATACTTTAATATCTTTTAATTAATTAATTTTAGAAACTAAACTTTTAGATACTAGGTTTGGGTTGGCGATGGTTTTACGAACAATTTTTTAAAAGGGATGAGCAATGAAAAAACTATAAAACTTCATATTACATAAGTGCAATATATGATATATTGCATAAACGCAACATATGATATAGAGTGTTCAGATTGTTTGATTTTCTCAATAAGAAATGGTTTTCTCATAATCTTCCTTTCTCTCTCTATACCGCTAAAATGAAAACCACCTTCAGTTGTAAGAACCGAGAGAACCACTTTCTAGCCATTATATCAAGAAGATGGATGGATAAGATTGAAAGTAACTAAAATTAATATTAAATAGATTTTATTATGTCTTTAATATTTTAATCAAAAAGGGTAGTTTAGTAAAATTACTCTATTTTGTCTTTTTGTCTATATTATTTTTTTATTACTTTTTTGTTTTATTATATTAATTTTTATTTTTTTAAAATAATTTTTTTATTATAAACATTTTAAAATTCAGATTTTTTTAACAAAGAAAATTTTTTTGCGCGCCGGTTTTTGCACGCTGTTCTTACGCCCGGCTTTTTCACGCATCGTTTTTTAACGAGTCGTTTTTGCACGCCGTTTTTTACGCTCGGCTTTTTCAAGCGTCGTTTTCTTAACGCGCCGTTTTTTACGTCCCGTTTTACCGCAGCATTTTTTAGGTCCCGTTTTTTTTTCGCGGCGTTTTTATGCGCCGCATTCACGCCTCTTGTTTTAAGCGCCGTTTATCACACGGTTTTTTACGTTTTACAACTTACGTAGAAAAAGTTTTACGTTTTACGTTTTACGTTAAAGTTTTTACGTTTTACGTGAAACTTTTTACGGTTTACGTTTTACGTTTTACGTTAAACTTTTTACGTTTTACGTTAAACTTTTTAAACTTTTAACGTTTTACGATTTACGTAAAACTTTTTACGTTCTACGTTTTACGTTCTACGTTAAACTTTTCACGTTTTACGATTTACGTGAAACTTTTTACGGTTTACGTTAAAATTTTTACGTTTTACGTTTTACGTTAAACTTTTTACGTTTTACGTCTAAGGGTTTAAAATTTTTACGTTTTACGTTAGAATTATTGATGTGATGAAACCAATCGTATTGGTGAAAGGACGTGCACGAGCGGAAGCTCATTACACGAATGAATGAAACCTGGCCTGTTACGGCTAGTACTCGAGGAGAAGACGATCGATCTGGGTTACGGATCGTTGGTTTGTGAAATGAAAAGAGGTTAGTAAAATGTTTAACTCATGTTGGATAGATATGAACTAGTATGACACGTGTATATATGTAAACTAAGTAATGCATGAAGTGAAAGCAATAGTAATGTGAAATGAACGAAATGATTTAAAGGTAACGTAAAGGTATGTGAGGTACAAGTAACTGTAGAAAACGTAGAGTAAGGTTAACGTTAGAGTTAAGCACGTAGGTGTGACTATGAAATAGTAGTTTTGTGGTGGTAACAAAACAAAAGTTAAATGTTATACAGAGTATGTAGAGAATGTAATTTTTAAGAGATGAGATGGAGATACTAGATCCATTAAGAATGGATCATATTAAAGGTTGGAAGAGTATGTGTATTGACCAGTTATTGACAGGTCAAGGAAATGAAAATGAAAATGATATAGGAAAGAATGATCAGGAAAGTATGGGCTTGTTTGGAAAAAGTCAATTGTTTGAATAGTTTATGAATCAAGAATGTATAGTTACCCATTATTATGATGTAATAGTTAGAGTTAAACATATCTGAGTATGTACAAAATTCAAAGTAAGGTCGTTTAGTCGACGAAAACGATATGAATGTGCAAATAAACAGAAAGAATGTTAATAATGAAATGTTGGAATTATTTAAGTAAACAAAAGGATATATTGCACATGATGAAGGAATATTTGAACGAGGAATAAACCACTAGCTATGAAGGTTGTTAGAAATTAGCGCTACTAGTGAAAGCGATACTAATAAGAACTCTGGAACGGGTTCTTGGAGCTAGAAGATTCTCATTAGGATGGGCTAGTGGTCGTATGGATGGACTAGAAGAAAAGATAATGTGTGTTCGATGAAAGTGAGAAAGGTTTCGGGGACGAAACCTCGTTTAAGGGTGGTAGACTTGTAACGCCCCAAAATCTGAATGTTAATATTTGTCGTATGTTCTTATGTGACACGTCATGAAATAAATAACTAGGCTATTTAACCTAGTTAAGGGTATGGTCAAAAGTATTAAATGATGAGGGTAGTGTCAGTTATGTTTTAAAGGTAAACCCGAGGGGCTAAAGTGGAACAAATGAAAGTTAAGTTATTAAATAACTAATCACACACACAAACACACACATACGTGTGTTCGAGAAGGAGCAGGAGGCTCCCATGGAGCCTCAAGCCCTAATTTCATCATTATGCTCAAATTGAAAGGCAAGATGACGCTTAAAATCATAACCGAGCATGGATAAATGATCACCATCACGAGGGGATCATAAGGTATGTCTTAAATCTAGGATTCGTGATCATGTGTAAAGTGGGTTATGTTCTAATCCATGAGTTTAAGTGGAATTGAGCATGAGTATGTGTTATAATCATCATATAGAACATGGATTATGAATGGTTTGTGCTAATTTGATGTTTAGATGTGAAACCCATTAGTTATGGTGATGAAGATGACTTGACTCATCACCTATGTCCAATTCTTGTGGAAAGATTGATGTATTTTGTGAGTATGATGAGTTGTTGTTAGATGAATTAAATGAAATGTGGTGTTGATATGTTTGATGCTTATGTGTGAGTGATAGGTGTTGATTAGGAGAAGGATTTGATGAGTTATGTATGAGTTTAGAAGATTCATGCATGAATTAGTTGTACGTTATGCTTAAAAGGTGGTACGCACACCAAGCGTATGATAAGATGTATATAGTGTCGTCCGTATAGTCGATTATGATGTTACGGGTATATGATGATAAGTCGATAGTTAAGTATGGTTAATAGTTGACTTTTGAAAGTCAACTAAGTATAAGAAACATGATTTGACTCGTTGTCGTAAATGTAGGTTGATGGGAAGTCGTATGGTACATGTTATAGCAATCCGTGTTAAATGTAATGACATGATGAGTTACATGAGTTTAAACGTATACGGATATGATTATATGAGTTATGTTTGTTAGAAATGATTAATGAAAGTTAAGTGTGAAATATGTGATTGATATGATTGTTATCATGTACGAATGCATATGCTAATAAGAGCGTGATCTTGATGAAAAGAGAGTATAGGAATCATGTCAAGACGGACTCAAGCATGAAAGGCTAACGGGTCAAGAAAAGGCGAGGAATCGGATACGAGCACGGACGCATAAGGTAAGTGATTTCCGTAATCACTTCTTAGTTCGATTAAGTAATAAAGTGTTTTAATTAATTAAACATGATGTTTGAGGTCAAATATGTGTTGAAGTCTTCCGTCGTAAATGACGGAATTAAAGTTGACCAAAATGCCCTTGATGGGTATTTTGGGGCAAACGATCTTAAAAATAGTTTAGAAACAAGTTATTCGATTAGTGTAATGTTTTGGACAAGTATGGAAGTGGGGAGTATGGTTTGGTTAGTCATAGACCAATTAATGCGCGAATACCCTTAACGGGTCAAAATAAGCATATGAACGCAAATGTGTTAAGAGGATGCAAGACATCCAAGAATTTAGTAATTTATGATAGACGTCACTGATATTATTATATTTATAAGAGCTTATGGTAAAACAACCAAGTTATGTTGATGAATGCATGAACGGGTCAAAGTTTGGTAAAAGGGTAATAAGCCGAAGAGTTAGAAGTCTGAAATTTTATTATGTTGGATGTTGGTTTTTAACTCCATTAGGTGGAGGATTAAATTACGGACGTGTAGGAAAAAGAATCGGGTAAAACGGACGTAAAATGAGAGAGTTATGCTCGTTTCCGTAAAATGAGGTCGTGCTGGGAATATGCAGCAATCAGCTGCACCTGTTCTGTGAAAACAGGGGCTTGGCGTGACGCCAAGGCCCCCCTTGGTTGGCGAAAATTGTCTTCGTGTCTTATTTGGTACCGGGAACTCGTTTAAAGGCGTTTTAAGCCACCTACGCCTAATTTAACTTATGTTTATGTGATCTTAAGGGTATGCACGTATGTAAATAGGTACGTATGTATGTTTATAAGAATGTGAACAAGTACGTGGATGTATGAGGGTATGAAGGAGAATAGGCATGTATGAGTTTGGTCTACTGCAAGTAGGGATGAATGTATGTATATATGTGTGATGTCATAACCGTACGTAACAATGTAGGTATGTATATATGTAGATACGTATAGAATGATTGAGATGTATTTATATGTAAGTATGCATGTAGGTTGGCATTTATGTGTGTATGTATGTATGTATGGAGATAATGTGTATGAAATTAGGTATGTATGTAAGTCTTTCGATACGATTAAGTGTTTACGTTGTTTATTCGTGTACCTGGAGTTATAAGTGAAATGCAGGAATAGCAAAGAAGTCTCACCATGGATGGTATGACAGGATGAGAAAGCTGGGATGTAAAGAGTTAACGAAACGAGAAGTAAACGTGAACAAACCTTGTATGTTTATAATGCGTACTAATGTTGTGAATTTTATGTGGTGAGCGCAGGTAGTACCAGTCATGAGGATATTCAAGGATTGGAGATCGAGGATCGAGTCACTAGAGAGATTGTATGGGAACGTTGATGTATATAATGTAGTAAACATAAGCTATGTTTTCAATTGGTAAATAAGAGGATGACGGATTTATGAGAAAGAGCTATGTTAAAGTTAAATTTTAAATAAGTTGAGGTATTTATAATGAAAGAAATTTTATGGTTCGTGTTTCCGCTGCGACTTTTGTCATGTACGATTTAGGGTCTTACAAGTTGGTATCAGAGCCCTGGTTTGAGGGAATCAAGTACGAGAAGGTAAGTACTTGAACTCAAACTTGTGTGCTCTTGAGATAAGAAATCCGTACAATCTAAGACTCGATCAAGATCCAAAGGTAAAGGCTAATGTAAGTATGTACTTATGTACACGTATAAAGAAACTGACGGTTTTGTATGTGCAAGGTAAGCATAGGTGTTTCAAGAGGATGATCCGTGAATGCAGTTTAGGATGAATAACTAGAACCGTCAAGAGGTAATAAGACAAATAGGCAAATGAGCCCAGGTACGTAAATTCGATATGTGGGTATGGGTAATAGTGAAATTCATTAAGAGAAGGAAAATGTTAAATGAAGGATAATGATAGTATAGTAATGAAGTACTGAAAGTGATACACGCGCCGAAACCTAAGTCTACGGACATAAGGTGACAATTACATGAAGGCACGAAACTACTATGTGGATTGTGTACCTGGCCAGTACACAAGAAACGTATGACGTTCGCGAGATCATGATAATTGTTACAGGTATGTCCGGTAGAGTTGGGTAGCAGGCGGGCGTGTTGGTGAAATGGGAAGTAAGACTCTCGGGAAATTGAGAGTACTATGTAAGAATGAAAAACATGCCTGATAAGAATGAAGAATGTTGAATCCGTGATTAAGTGCGGATCAACGAGATATGAATAATATGTTTGAATCCGTAAGACGGATTCAGGGAATGAAAGATATGAATGCAATGTTTGAATCCGTGAGACGGATTCAAGGATGAAAGGCATGGATGATATGTTTGAATCCGTGAAACGGATTCAAGGATGAAAGGCATGGATAATATGTTTGAACCCGCGAGAAGGATTCAAAATGCAGAAGTAATGAAAGGCATGAATGTAATGTTTGAATCAGTAAGGCGGATTCAATGAATGAAAAAGCATGAATGATGCGTCTGAATCCGTGAGACAGGTTTAAAAATATAAAAAGATGAAATTAATCCGTATAAGAAGATGTCGACAGTTTGACCTTGATTGAGTCGAACGGGTCATAGAAATAAGTATAAGGTAAAAGGTGATAGTATAATAGATGAAGTTCTGTATAAGTTACGTGTTAGATGTGTTAAGTAATTGGCTCTTAGAAGTCAGAATGATGACGGGCTGTGACCCGAACAATAACTTAAGTAGGGGCGGGAATGGTAAGTTGGTAAGAAATGTTGAAACGATGTAATAAGGTCTTTGCAAGTAAGCATGAATAGAAGGAAGTACAAACGTGTACTTCAGTTGGCGAAATGATTAATAGAATGAAAGGATTGCATGTAAGAAATAGAATGTGTGGTATGTTATAGCAGATACGTAGGAAATTGTAGAAGAGTTATAAGTGGGTAATCACCTAGTGTAATGAATGTTTGAATGACATATGCTAACCGCCGATGTTGTTGATGATAATGTTAGAATTATTGATGTGATGAAACCAATCGTATTGGTGAAAGGATGTGCACGAGCGGAAGCTCATTACACGAATGAATGAAACCTGGCCTGTTACGGCTAGTACTCGAGGAGAAGACGATCGATCTGGGTTACGGATCGTTGGTTTGTGAAATGAAAAGAGGTTAGTAAAATGTTTAACTCATGTTGGATAGATATGAACTAGTAT
This sequence comes from Helianthus tuberosus, assembly GCA_030545235.1. NCBI lineage: Eukaryota > Viridiplantae > Streptophyta > Magnoliopsida > Asterales > Asteraceae > Helianthus > Helianthus tuberosus. Next base: position 21,746,868 of record CM060383.1, read on the forward strand.
GACACGTGTATATATGTAAACTAAGTAATGCATGAAGTGAAAGCAATAGTAATGTGAAATGAACGAAATGATTTAAAGGTAACGTAAAGGTATGCGAGGTACAAGTAACTGTAGAAAACGTAGAGTAAGGTTAACGTTAGAGTTAAGCACGTAGGTGTGACTATGAAATAGTTGTTTTGTGGTGGTAACAAAACAAAAGTTAAATGTTATACAGAGTATGTAGAGAATGTAATTTTTAAGAGATGAGATGGAGATACTAGATCCATTAAGAATGGATCATATTAAAGGTTGGAAGAGTATGTGTATTGACCAGCTATTGACAGGTCAAGGAAATGAAAATGAAAATGATATAGGAAAGAATGATCAGGAAAGTATGGGCTTGTTTGGAAAAAGTCAATTGTTTGAATAGTTTATGAATCGAGAATGTATAGTTACCCATTATTATGATGTAATAGTTAGAGTTAAACATATCTGAGTATGTACAAAATTCAAAGTAAGGTCGTTTAGTCGACGAAAACGATATGAATGTGCAAATAAACAGAAAGAATGTTAATAATGAAATGTTGGAATTATTTAAGTAAACAAAAGGATATATTGCACATGATGAAGGAATATTTGAACGAGGAATAAACCACTAGCTATGAAGGTTGTTAGAAATTAGCGCTACTAGTGAAAGAGATACTAATAAGAACTCTGGAACGGGTTCTTGGAGCTAGAAGATTCTCATTAGGATGGGCTAGTGGTCGTATGGATGGACTGGAAGAAAAGATAATGTGTGTTCGATGAAAGTGAGAAAGGTTTCGGGGACGAAACCTCGTTTAAGGGTGGTAGACTTGTAACGCCCCAAAATCTGAATGTTAATATTTGTCGTATGTTCTTATGTGACACGTCATGAAATAAATAACTAGGCTATTTAACCTAGTTAAGGGTATGGTCAAAAGTATTAAATGATGAGGGTAGTGTCAGTTATGTTTTAAAGGTAAACCCGAGGGGCTAAAGTGGAACAAATGAAAGTTAAGTTATTAAATAACTAATCACACACACAAACACACACATACGTGTGTTCGAGAAGGAGCAGGAGGCTCCCATGGAGCCTCAAACCCTAATTTCATCATTATGCTCAAATTGAAAGGCAAGATGACGCTTAAAATCATAACCGAGCATGGATAAATGATCACCATCACGAGGGGATCATAAGGTATGTCTTAAATCTAGGATTCGTGATCATGTGTAAAGTGGGTTATGTTCTAATCCATGAGTTTAAGTGGAATTGAGCATGAGTATGTGTTATAATCATCATATAGAACATGGATTATGAATGGTTTGTGCTAATTTGATGTTTAGATGTGAAACCCATTAGTTATGGTGATGAAGATGACTTGACTCATCACCTATGTCCAATTCTTGTGGAAAGATTGATGTATTTTGTGAGTATGATGAGTTGTTGTTAGATGAATTAAATGAAATGTGGTGTTGATATGTTTGATGCTTATGTGTGAGTGATAGGTGTTGATTAGGAGAAGGATTTGATGAGTTATGTATGAGTTTGGAAGATTCATGCATGAATTAGTTGTACGTTATGCTTAAAAGGTGGTACGCACACCAAGCGTATGATAAGATGTATATAGTGTCGTCCGTATAGTCGATTATGATGTTACGGGTATATGATGATAAGTCGATAGTTAAGTATGGTTAATAGTTGACTTTTGAAAGTCAACTAAGTATAAGAAACATGATTTGACTCGTTGTCGTAAATGTAGGTTGATGGGAAGTCATATGGTACATGTTATAGCAATCCGTGTTAAATGTAATGACATGATGAGTTACATGAGTTTAAACGTATACGGATATGATTATATGAGTTATGTTTGTTAGAAATGATTAATGAAAGTTAAGTGTGAAATATGTGATTGATATGATTGTTATCATGTACGAATGCATATGCTAATAAGAGCGTGATCTTGATGAAAAGAGAGTATAGGAATCATGTCAAGACGGACTCAAGCATGAAAGGCTAACGGGTCAAGAAAAGGCGAGGAATCGGATACGAGCACGGACGCATAAGGTAAGTGATTTCCGTAATCACTTCTTAGTTCGATTAAGTAATAAAGTGTTTTAATTAATTAAACATGATGTTTGAGGTCAAATATGTGTTGAAGTCTTCCGTCGTAAATGACGGAATTAAAGTTGACCAAAATGCCCTTGATGGGTATTTTGGGGCAAACGATCTTAAAAATAGTTTAGAAACAAGTTATTCGATTAGTGTAATGTTTTGGACAAGTATGGAAGTGGGGAGTATGGTTTGGTTAGTCATAGACCAATTAATGCGCGAATACCCTTAACGGGTCAAAATAAGCATATGAACGCAAATGTGTTAAGAGGATGCAAGACATCCAAGAATTTAGTAATTTATGATAGACGTCACTGATATTATTATATTTATAAGAGGTTATGGTAAAACAACCAAGTTATGTTGATGAATGCATGAACGGGTCAAAGTTTGGTAAAAGGGTAATAAGCCGAAGAGTTAGAAGTCTGAAATTTTATTATGTTGGATGTTGGTTTTTAACTCCATTAGGTGGAGGATTAAATTACGGACGTGTAGGAAAAAGAATCGGGTAAAACGGACGTAAAATGAGAGAGTTATGCTCGTTTCCGTAAAATGAGGTCGTGCTGGGAATATGCAGCAATCAGTTGCACCTGTTCTGTGAAAACAGGGGCTTGGCGTGACGCCAAGGCCCTTGGCGTCACGCGAGGCCCCCCTTGGTTGGCGAGAATTGTCTTCGTGTCTTATTTGGTACCGGGAACTCGTTTAAAGGCGTTTTAAGCCACGTACGCCTAATTTAACTTATGTTTATGTGATCTTAAGGGTATGCACGTATGTAAATAGGTACGTATGTATGTTTATAAGAATGTGAACAAGTACGTGGATGTATGAGGGTATGAAGGAGAATAGGCATGTATGAGTTTGGTCTACTGCAAGTAGGGATGAATGTATGTATATATGTGTGATGTCATAACCGTACGTAACAATGTAGGTATGTATATATGTAGATACGTATAGAATGATTGAGATGTATTTATATGTAAGTATGCATGTAGGTTGGCATTTATGTGTGTATGTATGTATGTATGGAGATAATGTGTATGAAATTAGGTATGTATGTAAGTCTTTCGGTACGATTAAGTGTTTACGTTGTTTATTCGTGTACCTGGAGTTATAAGTGAAATGCAGGAATAGCAAAGAAGTCTCACCATGGATGGTATGACAGGATGAGAAAGCTGGGATGTAAAGAGTTAACGAAACGAGAAGTAAACGTGAACAAACCTTGTATGTTTATAATGCGTACTAATGTTGTGAATTTTATGTGGTGAGCGCAGGTAGTACCAGTCATGAGGATATTCAAGGATTGGAGATCGAGGATCGAGTCACTAGAGAGATTGTACGGGAACGTTGATGTATATAATGTAGTAAACATAAGCTATGTTTTCAATTGGTAAATAAGAGGATGACGGATTTATGAGAAAGAGCTATGTTAAAGTTAAATTTTAAATAAGTTGAGGTATTTATAATGAAAGAAATTTTATGATTCGTGTTTTCGCTGCGACTTTTGTCATGTACGATTTAGGGTCTTACAAGTTGGTATCAGAGCCCTGGTTTAAGGGAATCAAGTACGAGAAGGTAAGTACTTGAACTCAAACTTGTGTGCTCTTGAGATAAGAAATCCGTACAATCTAAGACTCGATCAAGATCCAAAGGTAAAGGCTAATGTAAGTATGTACTTATGTACACGTATAAAGAAACTGACGGTTTTGTATGTGCAAGGTAAGCATAGGTGTTTCAAGAGGATGATCCGTGAATGCAGTTTAGGATGAATAACTAGAACCGTCAAGAGGTAATAAGACAAATAGGCAAATGAGCCCAGGTACGTAAATTCGATATGTGGGTATGGGTAATAGTGAAATTCATTAAGAGAAGGAAAATGTTAAATGAAGGATAATGATAGTATAGTAATGAAGTACTGAAAGTGATACACGCGCCGAAACCTAAGTCTACGGACATAAGGTGACAATTACATGAAGGCACGAAACTACTATGTGGATTGTGTACCTGGCCAGTACACAAGAAACGTATGACGTTCGCGAGATCATGATAATTGTTACAGGTATGTCCGGTAGAGTTGGGTAGCAGGCGGGCGTGTTGGTGAAATGGGAAGTAAGACTCTCGGGAAATTGAGAGTACTATGTAAGAATGAAAAACATGCCTGATAAGAATGAAGAATGTTGAATCCGTGATTAAGTGCGGATCAACGAGATATGAATAATATGTTTGAATCCGTAAGACGGATTCAGGGAATGAAAGATATGAATGCAATGTTTGAATCCGTGAGACGGATTCAAGGATGAAAGGCATGGATGATATGTTTGAATCCGTGAAACGGATTCAAGGATGAAAGGCATGGATAATATGTTTGAACCCGCGAGAAGGATTCAAAATGCAGAAGTAATGAAAGGCATTAATGTAATGTTTGAATCAGTAAGGCAGATTCAATGAATGAAAAAGCATGAATGATGCGTCTGAATCCGTGAGACAGGTTTAAAAATATAAAAAGATGAAATTAATCCGTATAAGAAGATGTCGACAGTTTGACCTTGATTGAGTCGAACGGGTCATAGAAATAAGTATAAGGTAAAAGGTGATAGTATAATAGATGAAGTTCTGTATAAGTTACGTGTTAGATGTGTTAAGTAATTGGCTCTTAGAAGTCAGAATGATGACGGGCTGTGACCCGAACAATAACTTAAGTAGGGGCGGGAATGGTAAGTTGGTAAGAAATGTTGAAACGATGTAATAAGGTCTTTGCAAGTAAGCATGAATAGAAGGAAGTACAAACGTGTACTTCAGTTGGCGAAATGATTAATAGAATGAAAGGATTGCATGTAAGAAATAGAATGTGTGGTATGTTATAGCAGATACGTAGGAAATTGTAGAAGAGTTATAAGTGGGTAATCACCTAGTGTAATGAATGTTTGAATGACATATGCTAACCGCCGATGTTGTTGATGATAATGTTAGAATTATTGATGTGATGAAACCAATCGTATTGGTGAAAGGACGTGCACGAGCGGAAGCTCATTACACGAATGAATGAAACCTGGCCTGTTACGGCTAGTACTCGAGGAGAAGACGATCGATCTGGGTTACGGATCGTTGGTTTGTGAAATGAAAAGAGGTTAGTAAAATGTTTAACTCATGTTGGATAGATATGAACTAGTATGACACGTGTATATATGTAAACTAAGTAATGCATGAAGTGAAAGCAATAGTAATGTGAAATGAACGAAATGATTTAAAGGTAACGTAAAGGTATGCGAGGTACAAGTAACTGTAGAAAACGTAGAGTAAGGTTAACGTTAGAGTTAAGCACGTAGGTGTGACTATGAAATAGTTGTTTTGTGGTGGTAACAAAACAAAAGTTAAATGTTATACAGAGTATGTAGAGAATGTAATTTTTAAGAGATGAGATGGAGATACTAGATCCATTAAGAATGGATCATATTAAAGGTTGGAAGAGTATGTGTATTGACCAGCTATTGACAGGTCAAGGAAATGAAAATGAAAATGATATAGGAAAGAATGATCAGGAAAGTATGGGCTTGTTTGGAAAAAGTCAATTGTTTGAATAGTTTATGAATCGAGAATGTATAGTTACCCATTATTATGATGTAATAGTTAGAGTTAAACATATCTGAGTATGTACAAAATTCAAAGTAAGGTCGTTTAGTCGACGAAAACGATATGAATGTGCAAATAAACAGAAAGAATGTTAATAATGAAATGTTGGAATTATTTAAGTAAACAAAAGGATATATTGCACATGATGAAGGAATATTTGAACGAGGAATAAACCACTAGCTATGAAGGTTGTTAGAAATTAGCGCTACTAGTGAAAGAGATACTAATAAGAACTCTGGAACGGGTTCTTGGAGCTAGAAGATTCTCATTAGGATGGGCTAGTGGTCGTATGGATGGACTGGAAGAAAAGATAATGTGTGTTCGATGAAAGTGAGAAAGGTTTCGGGGACGAAACCTCGTTTAAGGGTGGTAGACTTGTAACGCCCCAAAATCTGAATGTTAATATTTGTCGTATGTTCTTATGTGACACGTCATGAAATAAATAACTAGGCTATTTAACCTAGTTAAGGGTATGGTCAAAAGTATTAAATGATGAGGGTAGTGTCAGTTATGTTTTAAAGGTAAACCCGAGGGGCTAAAGTGGAACAAATGAAAGTTAAGTTATTAAATAACTAATCACACACACAAACACACACATACGTGTGTTCGAGAAGGAGCAGGAGGCTCCCATGGAGCCTCAAACCCTAATTTCATCATTATGCTCAAATTGAAAGGCAAGATGACGCTTAAAATCATAACCGAGCATGGATAAATGATCACCATCACGAGGGGATCATAAGGTATGTCTTAAATCTAGGATTCGTGATCATGTGTAAAGTGGGTTATGTTCTAATCCATGAGTTTAAGTGGAATTGAGCATGAGTATGTGTTATAATCATCATATAGAACATGGATTATGAATGGTTTGTGCTAATTTGATGTTTAGATGTGAAACCCATTAGTTATGGTGATGAAGATGACTTGACTCATCACCTATGTCCAATTCTTGTGGAAAGATTGATGTATTTTGTGAGTATGATGAGTTGTTGTTAGATGAATTAAATGAAATGTGGTGTTGATATGTTTGATGCTTATGTGTGAGTGATAGGTGTTGATTAGGAGAAGGATTTGATGAGTTATGTATGAGTTTAGAAGATTCATGCATGAATTAGTTGTACGTTATGCTTAAAAGGTGGTACGCACACCAAGCGTATGATAAGATGTATATAGTGTCGTCCGTATAGTCGATTATGATGTTACGGGTATATGATGATAAGTCGATAGTTAAGTATGGTTAATAGTTGACTTTTGAAAGTCAACTAAGTATAAGAAACATGATTTGACTCGTTGTCGTAAATGTAGGTTGATGGGAAGTCGTATGGTACATGTTATAGCAATCCGTGTTAAATGTAATGACATGATGAGTTACATGAGTTTAAACGTATACGGATATGATTATATGAGTTATGTTTGTTAGAAATGATTAATGAAAGTTAAGTGTGAAATATGTGATTGATATGATTGTTATCATGTACGAATGCATATGCTAATAAGAGCGTGATCTTGATGAAAAGAGAGTATAGGAATCATGTCAAGACGGACTCAAGCATGAAAGGCTAACGGGTCAAGAAAAGGCGAGGAATCGGATACGAGCACGGACGCATAAGGTAAGTGATTTCCGTAATCACTTCTTAGTTCGATTAAGTAATAAAGTGTTTTAATTAATTAAACATGATGTTTGAGGTCAAATATGTGTTGAAGTCTTCCGTCGTAAATGACGGAATTAAAGTTGACCAAAATGCCCTTGATGGGTATTTAGGGGCAAACGATCTTAAAAATAGTTTAGAAACAAGTTATTCGATTAGTGTAATGTTTTGGACAAGTATGGAAGTGGGGAGTATGGTTTGGTTAGTCATGGACCAATTAATGCGCGAATACCCTTAACGGGTCAAAATAAGCATATGAACGCAAATGTGTTAAGAGGATGCAAGACATCCAAGAATTTAGTAATTTATGATAGACGTCACTGATATTATTATATTTATAAGAGGTTATGGTAAAACAACCAAGTTATGTTGATGAATGCATGAACGGGTCAAAGTTTGGTAAAAGGGTAATAAGCCGAAGAGTTAGAAGTCTGAAATTTTATTATGTTGGATGTTGGTTTTTAACTCCATTAGGTGGAGGATTAAATTACGGACGTGTAGGAAAAAGAATCGGGTAAAACGGACGTAAAATGAGAGAGTTATGCTCGTTTCCGTAAAATGAGGTCGTGCTGGGAATATGCAGCAATCAGTTGCACCTGTTCTGTGAAAACAGGGGCTTGGCGTGACGCCAAGGCCCTTGGCGTCACGCGAGGCCCCCCTTGGTTGGCGAGAATTGTCTTCGTGTCTTATTTGGTACCGGGAACTCGTTTAAAGGCGTTTTAAGCCACGTACGCCTAATTTAACTTATGTTTATGTGATCTTAAGGGTATGCACGTATGTAAATAGGTACGTATGTATGTTTATAAGAATGTGAACAAGTACGTGGATGTATGAGGGTATGAAGGAGAATAGGCATGTATGAGTTTGGTCTACTGCAAGTAGGGATGAATGTATGTATATATGTGTGATGTCATAACCGTACGTAACAATGTAGGTATGTATATATGTAGATACGTATAGAATGATTGAGATGTATTTATATGTAAGTATGCATGTAGGTTGGCATTTATGTGTGTATGTATGTATGTATGGAGATAATGTGTATGAAATTAGGTATGTATGTAAGTCTTTCGGTACGATTAAGTGTTTACGTTGTTTATTCGTGTACCTGGAGTTATAAGTGAAATGCAGGAATAGCAAAGAAGTCTCACCATGGATGGTATGACAGGATGAGAAAGCTGGGATGTAAAGAGTTAACGAAACGAGAAGTAAACGTGAACAAACCTTGTATGTTTATAATGCGTACTAATGTTGTGAATTTTATGTGGTGAGCGCAGGTAGTACCAGTCATGAGGATATTCAAGGATTGGAGATCGAGGATCGAGTCACTAGAGAGATTGTACGGGAACGTTGATGTATATAATGTAGTAAACATAAGCTATGTTTTCAATTGGTAAATAAGAGGATGACGGATTTATGAGAAAGAGCTATGTTAAAGTTAAATTTTAAATAAGTTGAGGTATTTATAATGAAAGAAATTTTATGGTTCGTGTTTCCGCTGCGACTTTTGTCATGTACGATTTAGGGTCTTACAAGTTGGTAACAGAGCCCTGGTTTAAGGGAATCAAGTACGAGAAGGTAAGTACTTGAACTCAAACTTGTGTGCTCTTGAGATAAGAAATCCGTACAATCTAAGACTCGATCAAGATCCAAAGGTAAAGGCTAATGTAAGTATGTACTTATGTACACGTATAAAGAAACTGACGGTTTTGTATGTGCAAGGTAAGCATAGGTGTTTCAAGAGGATGATCCGTGAATGCAGTTTAGGATGAATAACTAGAACCGTCAAGAGGTAATAAGACAAATAGGCAAATGAGCCCAGGTACGTAAATTCGATATGTGGGTATGGGTAATAGTGAAATTCATTAAGAGAAGGAAAATGTTAAATGAAGGATAATGATAGTATAGTAATGAAGTACTGAAAGTGATACACGCGCCGAAACCTAAGTCTACGGACATAAGGTGACAATTACATGAAGGCACGAAACTACTATGTGGATTGTGTACCTGGCCAGTACACAAGAAACGTATGACGTTCGCGAGATCATGATAATTGTTACAGGTATGTCCGGTAGAGTTGGGTAGCAGGCGGGCGTGTTGGTGAAATGGGAAGTAAGACTCTCGGGAAATTGAGAGTACTATGTAAGAATGAAAAACATGCCTGATAAGAATGAAGAATGTTGAATCCGTGATTAAGTGCGGATCAACGAGATATGAATAATATGTTTGAATCCGTAAGACGGATTCAGGGAATGAAAGATATGAATGCAATGTTTGAATCCGTGAGACGGATTCAAGGATGAAAGGCATGGATGATATGTTTGAATCCGTGAAACGGATTCAAGGATGAAAGGCATGGATAATATGTTTGAACCCGCGAGAAGGATTCAAAATGCAGAAGTAATGAAAGGCATGAATGTAATGTTTGAATCAGTAAGGCGGATTCAATGAATGAAAAAGCATGAATGATGCGTCTGAATCCGTGAGACAGGTTTAAAAATATAAAAAGATGAAATTAATCCGTATAAGAAGATGTCGACAGTTTGACCTTGATTGAGTCGAACGGGTCATAGAAATAAGTATAAGGTAAAAGGTGATAGTATAATAGATGAAGTTCTGTATAAGTTACGTGTTAGATGTGTTAAGTAATTGGCTCTTAGAAGTCAGAATGATGACGGGCTGTGACCCGAACAATAACTTAAGTAGGGGCGGGAATGGTAAGTTGGTAAGAAATGTTGAAACGATGTAATAAGGTCTTTGCAAGTAAGCATGAATAGAAGGAAGTACAAACGTGTACTTCAGTTGGCGAAATGATTAATAGAATGAAAGGATTGCATGTAAGAAATAGAATGTGTGGTATGTTATAGCAGATACGTAGGAAATTGTAGAAGAGTTATAAGTGGGTAATCACCTAGTGTAATGAATGTTTGAATGACATATGCTAACCGCCGATGTTGTTGATGATAATGTTAGAATTATTGATGTGATGAAACCAATCGTATTGGTGAAAGGACGTGCACGAGCGGAAGCTCATTACACGAATGAATGAAACCTGGCCTGTTACGGCTAGTACTCGAGGAGAAGACGATCGATCTGGGTTACGGATCGTTGGTTTGTGAAATGAAAAGAGGTTAGTAAAATGTTTAACTCATGTTGGATAGATATGAACTAGTATGACACATGTATATATGTAAACTAAGTAATGCATGAAGTGAAAGCAATAGTAATGTGAAATGAACGAAATGATTTAAAGGTAACGTAAAGGTATGCGAGGTACAAGTAACTGTAGAAAACGTAGAGTAAGGTTAACGTTAGAGTTAAGCACGTAGGTGTGACTATGAAATAGTTGTTTTGTGGTGGTAACAAAACAAAAGTTAAATGTTATACAGAGTATGTAGAGAATGTAATTTTTAAGAGATGAGATGGAGATACTAGATCCATTAAGAATGGATCATATTAAAGGTTGGAAGAGTATGTGTATTGACCAGCTATTGACAGGTCAAGGAAATGAAAATGAAAATGATATAGGAAAGAATGATCAGGAAAGTATGGGCTTGTTTGGAAAAAGTCAATTGTTTGAATAGTTTATGAATCGAGAATGTATAGTTACCCATTATTATGATGTAATAGTTAGAGTTAAACATATCTGAGTATGTACAAAATTCAAAGTAAGGTCGTTTAGTCGACGAAAACGATATGAATGTGCAAATAAACAGAAAGAATGTTAATAATGAAATGTTGGAATTATTTAAGTAAACAAAAGGATATATTGCACATGATGAAGGAATATTTGAACGAGGAATAAACCACTAGCTATGAAGGTTGTTAGAAATTAGCGCTACTAGTGAAAGAGATACTAATAAGAACTCTGGAACGGGTTCTTGGAGCTAGAAGATTCTCATTAGGATGGGCTAGTGGTCGTATGGATGGACTGGAAGAAAAGATAATGTGTGTTCGATGAAAGTGAGAAAGGTTTCGGGGACGAAACCTCGTTTAAGGGTGGTAGACTTGTAACGCCCCAAAATCTGAATGTTAATATTTGTCGTATGTTCTTATGTGACACGTCATGAAATAAATAACTAGGCTATTTAACCTAGTTAAGGGTATGGTCAAAAGTATTAAATGATGAGGGTAGTGTCAGTTATGTTTTAAAGGTAAACCCGAGGGGCTAAAGTGGAACAAATGAAAGTTAAGTTATTAAATAACTAATCACACACACAAACACACACATACGTGTGTTCGAGAAGGAGCAGGAGGCTCCCATGGAGCCTCAAACCCTAATTTCATCATTATGCTCAAATTGAAAGGCAAGATGACGCTTAAAATCATAACCGAGCATGGATAAATGATCACCATCACGAGGGGATCATAAGGTATGTCTTAAATCTAGGATTCGTGATCATGTGTAAAGTGGGTTATGTTCTAATCCATGAGTTTAAGTGGAATTGAGCATGAGTATGTGTTATAATCATCATATAGAACATGGATTATGAATGGTTTGTGCTAATTTGATGTTTAGATGTGAAACCCATTAGTTATGGTGATGAAGATGACTTGACTCATCACCTATGTCCAATTCTTGTGGAAAGATTGATGTATTTTGTGAGTATGATGAGTTGTTGTTAGATGAATTAAATGAAATGTGGTGTTGATATGTTTGATGCTTATGTGTGAGTGATAGGTGTTGATTAGGAGAAGGATTTGATGAGTTATGTATGAGTTTAGAAGATTCATGCATGAATTAGTTGTACGTTATGCTTAAAAGGTGGTACGCACACCAAGCGTATGATAAGATGTATATAGTGTCGTCCGTATAGTCGATTATGATGTTACGGGTATATGATGATAAGTCGATAGTTAAGTATGGTTAATAGTTGACTTTTGAAAGTCAACTAAGTATAAGAAACATGATTTGACTCGTTGTCGTAAATGTAGGTTGATGGGAAGTCGTATGGTACATGTTATAGCAATCCGTGTTAAATGTAATGACATGATGAGTTACATGAGTTTAAACGTATACGGATATGATTATATGAGTTATGTTTGTTAGAAATGATTAATGAAAGTTAAGTGTGAAATATGTGATTGATATGATTGTTATCATGTACGAATGCATATGCTAATAAGAGCGTGATCTTGATGAAAAGAGAGTATAGGAATCATGTCAAGACGGACTCAAGCATGAAAGGCTAACGGGTCAAGAAAAGGCGAGGAATCGGATACGAGCACGGACGCATAAGGTAAGTGATTTCCGTAATCACTTCTTAGTTCGATTAAGTAATAAAGTGTTTTAATTAATTAAACATGATGTTTGAGGTCAAATATGTGTTGAAGTCTTCCGTCGTAAATGACGGAATTAAAGTTGACCAAAATGCCCTTGATGGGTATTTTGGGGTAAACGATCTTAAAAATAGTTTAGAAACAAGTTATTCGATTAGTGTAATGTTTTGGACAAGTATGGAAATGGGGAGTATGGTTTGGTTAGTCATAGACCAATTAATGCGCGAATACCCTTAACGGGTCAAAATAAGCATATGAACGCAAATGTGTTAAGAGGATGCAAGACATCCAAGAATTTAGTAATTTATGATAGACGTCACTGATATTATTATATTTATAAGAGGTTATGGTAAAACAACCAAGTTATGTTGATGAATGCATGAACGGGTCAAAGTTTGGTAAAAGGGTAATAAGCCGAAGAGTTAGAAGTCTGAAATTTTATTATGTTGGATGTTGGTTTTTAACTCCATTAGGTGGAGGATTAAATTACGGACGTGTAGGAAAAAGAATCGGGTAAAACGGACGAAAAATGAGAGAGTTATGCTCGTTTCCGTAAAATGAGGTCGTGCTGGGAATATGCAGCAATCAGCTGCACCTGTTCTGTGAAAACAGGGGCTTGGCGTGACGCCAAGGCCCTTGGCGTCACGCGAGGCCCCCCTTGGTTGGCGAGAATTGTTTTCGTGTCTTATTTGGTACCGGGAACTCGTTTAAAGGCATTTTAAGCCACGTACGCCTAATTTAACTTATGTTTATGTGATCTTAAGGGTATGCACGTATGTAAATAGGTACGTATGTATGTTTATAAGAATGTGAACAAGTACGTGGATGTATGAGGGTATGAAGGAGAATAGGCATGTATGAGTTTGGTCTACTGCAAGTAGGGATGAATGTATGTATATATGTGTGATGTCATAACCGTACGTAACAATGTAGGTATGTATATATGTAGATACGTATAGAATGATTGAGATGTATTTATATGTAAGTATGCATGTAGGTTGGCATTTATGTGTGTATGTATGTATGTATGCAGATAATGTGTATGAAATTAGGTATGTATGTAAGTCATTCGGTACGATTAAGTGTTTACGTTGTTTATTCGTGTACCTGGAGTTATAAGTGAAATGCAGGAATAGCAAAGAAGTCTCACCACGGATGGTATGACAGGATGAGAAAGCTGGGATGTAAAGAGTTAACGAAACGAGAAGTAAACGTGAACAAACCTTGTTTGTTTATAATGCGTACTAATGTTGTGAATTTTATGTGGTGAGCGCAGGTAGTACCAGTCATGAGGATATTCAAGGATTGGAGATCGAGGATCGAGTCACTAGAGAGATTGTACGGGAACGTTGATGTATATAATGTAGTAAACATAAGCTATGTTTTCAATTGGTAAATAAGAGGATGACGGATTTATGAGAAAGAGCTATGTTAAAGTTAAATTTTAAATAAGTTGAGGTATTTATAATGAAAGAAATTTTATGGTTCTGTTTCCGCTGCGACTTTTGTCATGTAGGATTTAGGGTCTTACATATACCATTCATCTTACAAACGCCAAAAACCCCAAAACTTCAAATACACCTACTCAAAAACGCCATATTTTACTATATACCAATCATCTTAGAAAACGCCAAAACACTCAAACATCAAAGATTCCAAAAAATCGACGTTTCCTTCAGATACACTATTTCCTCAGTAAAACGCCAAAAATGGCAAACATCGTTTCTTGTATATTCAAAACTGTTCTACGCGAAGTTTGGCAGAATGCATTCTTCCCGGAGGTGCTGTGACTCAATAACATTTTGCTGCATGAGATGGACAAATCATAAACAAAAAGATGCTGGTGTCAGACTTATGTCATTTATTGTGTTTTGTTATTGATGAATATTATAATGGCATGAAGAAACGAATGACACTGATGAGTGATTTGAAGATACATATTCAAACAAAAAACTCACATCATTTTGTCTTTCCAAACGGCCACAAAAACACAAGCATGACAAAGTCAAACCGCCAGTGAACATGTTTCGAAGAAGAAAGAGACTGATGACAGTGAAGATTTGGAAGATGAATTGTTTCTCTTTTTATTTTTTTAATTTTCTTTTTCTGTTGTTTGTTGTCACACCCCCAAAATCCACATGCGGAGTACCACCGCTTGGAGGCGTGACTGACCAGGATCCAGCCACAAATTATACTGAGCATTGGTCAATAGTAAAAATGTTCACCAATCCACAGTAGTTAGTAAACATTATAGTCCGAAGTTTTAAAAGTTTAAGTTCAAATAATAGTTTAAGTAAAAATCGGAAGCATCAACCAAACAGTTTCAAAACAAAGTTCATAGTTCAAGATTATTTAAAACCCAACACATGGGCTAGACGACCACTACACATTCCCAAGCTGCAAGCTCCTGAGTCACTGGGTACCTGCAAAGCATGCAGTAGGGTATCAACAAAAATGTTGGCGAGTTCACGAGTTGTCCAGTTTTTAATTACCAAAAACTTGTTTCACCAGTTAATTTATCCGTTTATACATGCGATGGGGAGCTACCCCATAAGTAAGCGACGAAACTGTTTTTCCAATACCGAATACTCACTTAACCGTACGTTTCCGCAGTGCCCCGTTTGTCAATGTTCTATCATCATTGACGGTTTGCCAGAGTACATTAGTTCACTCCCGTTCCCAGTAACAAGGGTCGGTGTGAGGCTGGTTACACCTAAATAGCGCTATTAACTAATAACCCGTTCGCCAGGCCCCGACGACTAATCGGTATTAAATGGTAGGGACTTAAGTGATAGAGTTTCGTTTAGTGTTGCTTGTTGCATTACCGTATAAACAATAATTAACTAAGAGTCCCATTTAAGGGGAAGAAAGTAGGTTTGTATCCCTTACGCGGGGATAGCGTTGTTTAAGTTTCCGTTTCCCAAAACCACCGGGAACGCATGCTTTATTAGTTGTGAACTCACCTTGGGTTGCTCGGCAGATTAGTTTACTTGGTCAAGTATGCTGGTCACCACGTCCGGTTGAGGTTGAGGGTATGAAGAATCAATGAACCAACTTCCGGGTGACGATTTCGAGCTTGATCCGAGAGTCTTAGTGCTTCCGGTTGAATCCGAGAGAGAGATGAGAGGAGGTTTGTGGTGGTGTTCTAGGGTTTTAGTGAGAGAGAGAGAGTGTGTGTGTAGGAGAGTGTGTGTGGGTTACCCAAAAATGGCAAGGTTGGCTATCAACATAGGTTATATACTCGTTCCATGTTGGTGCACCCTTATGGGCTTTCGGGTGGGCTGAAGGAGGTCCACGGCCCAACCGGCCCATTGTTTACTGTTTACTCGAGACCGAGTGGTCTCGAGTCGTGGTCTTGGTGGTCTCGGCTCACCAATACTCTTATTCATATATATATACACAACTTATACATTATACGTACACATTATCGACACATAGCACATCAAGATAAATCACAACTTTCATTTAATATTATGTTCACGCAAATTCAATACAAGATGGTTGCTCGGGAAAACCCAGAGTGTCACATTTGTTATGTATTTTTCAGCTAAGAACAATAAAATACATTATATTAATAAATGCTAAACAATCATAATGATTGTGAAACGCCATAACGCAGTAAAACAACAAAAACTTCCAAACTATAATAAAAGTAATTTGGAGAAGTTTTATTAAAAGCTAAAAATGAAAAAAAACCCGCCAAAAAACTACTTAAAGCCATTAAAAACGCCAAACTTGGAAGATGGAACGTCTATCAGCCTAAAAACTCATAAAAAGCAGAACAAAAACAGTAAAAAAATACACACAGTAACTGAAAACACGGCTACTTTATTAATATCATTTATTATAAATAAAATCCCGCCTAATCTACGCGCCAAAAACATCCTATAAGAGAGACGTCTCTGCACAATCAACTGATCACTCACCAAAAACAACTCCATGTTTCCTAGAGACCATTCACTTTAAAACGCCAAAAAAATAGTTAAGAAAGCCACAGATGGGGAACCTCGTTTCTTCTATATTGAGTATTGTTCTGAATGAAGTTTCACTGAATGGATTCTTCTCTGATGTGGGTATCTCTATAAGCTTTTGCTGAATGAGATGGATAAATATTCATGAAAAAGAGACCGATGACACTGATATGTCATCATGTCACTTTGTTCTTGATGGATATATGGATGGCATGAAGGGATCAATACATTCGAGCAGGCGTTGATTTTCAACATGTCACTAAACAAGTATGTATCAAACCACAATAAAGGATGCCACAAAAAAAACATATTATAAAGACAAGCGTTATGTAGGAAAATAAGGATCTACATAAGGTATTCAAAATAGGTTCAAAACGCCAAAAGGTTAAAGTAGAAGAGGCTGATGACAGTGAAGATTTGGATGAGAAATTAGATTAGAATTTTAAATCTTTTTTTTTTCATTTTCTATTGTTTGTTATCTAATTCTCTGTTGTTTATTATCTAATTCTCTACTAATAAAAAATTGAGCATAAAACGCCAAAAACTACAAACACCAAAATGCCTGATAGTGTGAAAACTGTGAGAACGGATGCTAGCAAAGCACGTTGTTTCTATATAAAACGCCAAAAAATGCCAAACAAAGTATTACTGGAAAAAAACAACACTAATTGACAGATGAAATTGAACTAAACAATAATTGCCAAACAGTAAAATGAAGAGACGGTAACATTATTGCCAAACATTTATTATATTAAAAGCCACTACATGGAAAATTGAATTTGTTTATCTTTTCAAAACGCCATAATTGTCTGTCACATTATAGGCATGCATCCTACATGGCAAACACTTGATAGAAAAAAAAACATCAAGAAAATTACTGATGTTTTTTACATTATAGGCCTGCATCCTACTTGGCACAACAATCAAAGCCATACTTAGTTAAAACGCCAAAATGTTTACTATGATCCTGATCTAAAAACAATAAAAACGCGGTGTATTTGTTAAACGCAAAAAAAAAAATGGAAAGCCGATGTGACACGCGTTTAAAAAAGAATATAAAAGGACAAAAAAGCCCCTCCGCCCTTCTCTATGTCGCGTGACACGTGTTGGGCCAGGATGCGTTCTCACCGTTCTCACACTTTTGGGCGTTTTCTCCTGATCCCGTTCCTATATATATATATATATATATATATATATATATATATATATATATATATATATATATATATATATATATATAGAGAAAACGGTGGACAATGTGAGAACGGTGAGAACGCTTATGGATCGTCCGATCAAAACAATCTATGGACTAGATTGGCGCGGTGGCGTTTTCGTAAATAACACGAATTCTATTAAGTGGACGCGCTTCATTAAGGGTAAAAGGGTCTTTACACTTCTCTACCAAAACGCCAAACTAATGAATAAAACACCATTACAGGCCAAAACACATCCCTATATAAACAAAACATCTCATACATAAAAACACACCCCCTGAACCTGATACGCCATATTTTCTACTATATAACATTCATCTTACAAACGCCAAAAACCCCAAAACATCAAACACACCTACTCAAAAAAGCCATATTTTACTATATACCAATCATATTAGAAAACGTCAAAACACTCAAACATCAAAGATTCCAAAAAATCGACGTTTCTTTCAGATACACTATTTCCTCAGTAAAACGCCAAAAATGGCAAAGATCGTTTCTTGTATATTCAATATTGTTCTATGCGAAGTTTCGCAGAATGCATTATTCCCTGAGGTGCTGTGACTTAATAACATTTTGCTGCATGAGATGGACAAATCATAAACAAAAAGATGTTGGTGTCAGACTTATGTCATTTTTTGTGTTTTGTTATTGATGAATATTATAATGGCATGAAGAGACGAATGACACTGATGAGTGGTTTGAAGATACACATTCAAACAAAAAACTCACGTCATTTTGTCTTTCCAAACGGCCACAAAAACTCAAGCATGACAAAGTCAAACCGCCAGTGAACATGTTTCAAAGAAGAAAGAGACTGATGACACTGAAGATTTGGAAGTGAATTGTTTCTATTTTTATTTTTTTAATTTTCTTTTTCTGTTGTTTGTTATGTATTTTCAGCTAAGAACAAAAAAATACATTATATTAATAAAACGCCAAAAACTCCCAACCTATATTAAAAGTAATTTGGACAAGTATTATTAAAAGCTAAAAATGAAAAAAAAGCCAAAATCTACTTATAGCCATTAAAAAACGGCTAACTAGGAAGATGGCAAGTCTATCACCATAAAAACTCATAAAAAGCTGAGCAAAAACAGTAAAAATACACACAGTAGCTGAAAAGACGGCTACTTTATTAATATCATTTATTATAAATAAAATCCTGCCTAATCTACGCGCCAAAATCATCCTATAAGAGAGACGTCTCTGCACAATCAACTGATCACACACCAAAAACAACGCCATCTTTCCTAGAAACCATTCACTTTAAAACGCCAAAAAAAGATGGTTAAAAAAGCCATAGATGGGGAACCTCGTTTCTTCTATATTGAGTATTGTTCTGAATGAAGTTTCACTGAATGGATTTTTCTCTGAGGTGGGTATCTCTATAAGCTTTTGCTTAATGAGATAGACAAATATTCAGGAAAAAGAGACTGATGACACTGATATGTCATCATGTCACTTTGTTTGTTGATGGATATATGGATGGCATGAAGGGATCAATACATTCGAGCAGGCGTTGATCTTCAACATGTCACCAAACAAGTATATATCAAACCACAACACAGGATGCCACTAAAAATAAACATCTTCTAAAGACGAGCGTTATATAGGAAAATAAGGATCTAGATAAGGTACTCAAAACAGGTTCAAAACGCCAAAAAAGTTAAAAGTAGAAGAGGCTGATTACACTAAAGATTTGGATGAGAAATTAGATTAGAATTTTTAAATTTTTTTTTCATTTTCTATTGTTTGTTATCTAATTCTTTATTGTTTATTATCTAATTCTCTACTAATAAAAAAATTGAGTATAAAACGCCAAAAACTACAAACACCAAAACGCCTGATAGTATGAAAACTGTGAGAACGGATGCTAGCAACGCACGTTGTTGCTAATATAAAACGCCAAACAAAGTATTACTGGAAAAAGCAACACTAATTGACAGATGAAATTGAACCAAACAATAATTGCAAAACATTTATTATATTAAAAGCCACTACATGGAAAATTGAATTTGTTTATCTTTTCAAAACGCCATAATTGCATGTCACATTATAGGCCTGCATCCTACATGGCACAACACATGATAGAAAAAGAAATAAACATCAAGAAAATTACTAGTGTTTTTTACATTATAGGCCTGCTTCCTACTTGGCACAACAATCAAAGACATACTTAGTTAAAACGCCAAAATATTTACTATGATCCTGATCTAAAAACAATAAAAACGCCGCGTATTTGTTAAACGCCAAAAAATGGAAAGGTGAAGTGACGCGCGTTTAAAAAAAAGAATATAAAAGGACAAAAAAGCCCCTTCACCCTTCTCTATGTCGTGTGACACGTGTTGGGCCAGGATGCGTTCTCACACTTTTGGGCGTTTTCTCCTGATTCCGTTTCTCTCTCTCTCTCTCTCTCTCTCTATATATATATATATATATATGGCTCGGTTCAAATGTGAACCACCATGAGTTGTGACAACCCTAAGAACTCTTTCTTTCCGTGCGAGTTTGGCCAAATTTTTTTTGCACAAACGTAGATGAAAATATTATAAACACATCTGTAAAAAAAAGTAAAACAAATTGTCGAGTCGGTAGTTTTGACTGATGCAAGTTTTTTGTACGCGCTGCTGTAAATTTTGTACGAAGATAAATATTTTTTCAGGCCTTACGTAAATGTGTGTATGCGGCATTTAAAAAAAAATTCTGAAACAAGTGATTTTTTAATGCCTTTGAGAAAAAAAATTTGGAAAAACGTTTTGGATGACCTAGTTCTCACGGTTCTCACAACTCAAGGTGGTTCTCATTTTAACCCATCCCTATATATATATATATATATATATATATATATATATATATATATATATTGGGTCAGGATTTAGAGAGAATGGGGAAAAGTGTGAGAACGGTGAGAACGATTTTGGAGTTGACATGTGGCATTGATGCTAAATTACACTAAGGGGTAATATTGTCAAAAAAACCCACACACATGAACTGGGTGTGCGTATTTTGGCGTTTTCATCATGGCGTTTTCAAACTATGTGTTTATTATGTCTTGTTTATTATTCAATTAATGGCGTTTTAATCTATAATGTTATTACAGACATTTTCTATTTTTAATGGCGTTTTTCTGATTTTTCTGTTCCTCTCTGTGTTTTCTCAGAGGAAATTGCTTCCTCGAGTCAAAGGTTTTGCCCCAAAACTGGATTACCATTTATCATTCCTGACGTTAGTGAAGAAATAAAGCCCACAATGGACATGGTATTCACAAGCCTCGATGATTGTTATTCAATATATGTTAAGTATGCCAAGGCTTATGGGTTTTCAGTCAGGAAAGGGACTACAAAGACAAAATCCAAAGGTGTATTACATATTAAGTATTACTTGTGTACGAGAGCTGGGGTATATAAGGACAAGTAGGTTGATACGTTGGACCCCAATCATTTCTTACAAATGAAGGAAACTTTCAGTATGGAACAGTTAGCCAAGATGTATGTAAATGAAATAGTTTCATTACATGGTATTCCTTTATCTATTGTTTCTGTAGAGATAGCCGTTTTACTTCTCATTTTTGGACTAGTTTCCAAAAAGCAATGGGAACCAAGTTAAATCTAAGCACCGCTTATCATCCTCAAACGGATGGACAAAGTGAAAGGACAATTCAGACAATGGAGGATATGCTTAGAGCTTGTGTAAATGATTTCAGAGGAAACTGGGACGATCATCTACCATTAATAGAATTTTCTTACAATAACAGCTATCATACCAGTATCAATGCTGCACCATTCGAAGCACTTTATGGACGAAAGTGCCGAACTCCAGTCTGTTGGGCAGAAATTGGAGAAAAGCAATTGTCTGGACCAGAAATAGTACAAGAAACAACAGACAAGATCATTCAAGTTAAGGAAAGACTAAAAGCAGCACGCGATCGCCAAAAGAGTTATGCTGATAACAGGCGATAGCCATTGGAATTCCAACTAGGAGACAAGGTATTATTAAAAGTTTCTCCTTGGAAAGGAGTGATAAGATTCATCAAAAGGGGAAAACTAAGTCCGAAGTATGTTGGACCTTTTGAGATTATTAGAAGAATAGGACCTGTAGCATACCAGCTACAATTGCCAGAGGAAATGGCAGGAATACATGATGTATTTCATGTATGTAATCTCAAAAAGTGTTTAGCCGATGAATCATTAGTGGTACCTCTTAAGGATATAGAGGTAAATGAGAAACTTAAGTTTGTAGAAAAACCTCTACAAATTGAAGACAGAAAAGTCAAGAATCTCAAACACAAGAGATTAGTTCTAGTCAAAGTGAAATGGGATTCCAAGAGAGGACCAGAGTATACATGGGAGCTTGATTCAGAGATGCAGTCTAGTAGACCTCGAGGACGAGTTCTAAAACAAGGTGGGAGGATATAACAACCCTCCTAAAAAATTTTAGAACGCCCCTATACGTACTAAAATACACCCCGTATACGTAAAATGACCCTAAATACCTTTAATTTTATTAAAATTAAATAAAAACAATTTTTAATGGTCTCTGGCGGGGCGCGACAGAGCCACCAAAGGCTGTCACGGGGCGCGAGCGCCTTTACACCAGGTCGCACCAGATCGTGCGACGTGTTCCCACTCGTGTCGATGCTAGCCTGTGACTGGCCAAAGCTAGACCCTACTACCCCTACCTCGCGGGCCGCGAGAAAGACCTAAGCGGCCGTCGCGGGCCGCGACCCGCTGGTCGATCAGGACTATAAATAGGGACCTTCGGCTCTGATTTGAAGTCGCTCAAAAAAAACTGATTTCCTCTCTAAAATTCTGAAGTGTAGAAATTATATCGGGTATAATACCCACTAAAACAGAAAAGCTTTGCCTCGATGTAAGTATTATAACCCCCAGTTACATATTAGATACGCTGCCCGATCGATCTAGTGCTCCGTAACGGCTGTCGAGGCTCTGCCCGACGTAGTAGTTGGAGTTCTGCCTCGGGGAGGGTATAACTAATGTAAATTGGGTTACTGTATTAACGTGTGTGCATTGTTTAATTAATAGATTATAACCAGGAAGTCACAAGGAAATACCTAAATTAGCAATGTGAGTAATCTCCTTTTTGTAAACCTTTTTGTGAGCAATCCTTTCTTTTTGTAAATGGTTTTTACAAAACCTCAATTGTTTTACATTATAATGAGCAGTGATTGAGTATTTGTAACTCTACAATTATCGTCGGTATGTTGGGGTTTTGTATACAAAATTTGTTACTACACTGTGAGTAGTAACATAACCACAAGTCAGGATTGACAGTACCGTGGGTGGAAATTGAAGTAAGAATTGGAAACAAATATAATTGCGAGATCGCCCTCAATACTGTAAAATGATAAAACCTGTCTTGATTAAATTGGGATTCACTCACCAGTATTTCCCACTGACAAATGTTTTTAAAACGTGTTTCAGGTAACAAAATGTGAAAGCCAAATAGAAGCCAGCTGGAGAGCATTGAAGGCTTGGAAAATGTGGCTATAAAAGTTACCTAAATAAAGAACTTGTTTTATTTCAATAAAATAGGGTTTATCCCTATTAACAGTGTTGTAATATAAACTTGGGTTTTACCCATGTGTTTATTATTATAAAAATGTGGTATTTTTCTCTGATAAAATATTTCCTAACTACGGTCCTGATGTAAATTCCGCTGCCAAAATGATAAACACTGATACCACTGATAATGGCTCGCGACCGCCCGTTCCCAAGAGATAGGGGCCGGGGGTTGCGATAGAGAATGGTATCAGAGCTATAGCCACTGATTTGAGCCACAGAAGTGTTCTGCTGACATTGAAATTGTCAATTCTATTAGGAAATAATATATGTAATTGTGTGCATATGTGTATTATTGTTTTGTGTTATTTGACAATTTGTTAGTTTACAGTATGAGTGATCAAGGACCATCGGACGCCTATCGTCAATTGTCTAGTTCTCCTAGAGATGAAGGAACTTCTTCCCAGCCTACCCATTCGGGGTATTCATGTAACACCCGTTCTTATAAATCAAGATTTAGCGTATATTTTGCGAAATAATCATGTAATTAATAGTTTCATATACATCGGAAATACGGGTTTGTTAAAAACTTTTACAATTTAAGTGATATACATAATGTGATTTAATTCGCCGTTTAGAATAACGACAAAACAACGTTGCGGAAGCTTTGTGTAACGTGTGTTCGGTTCTTGCTCGATGCTTGATCTTCATCCGGAACTCTCGAATTTCACCTGTGATCAAAACCAACTTAAAGGCCAGTTTTGATAATTAAATAACTAATACAACGAGGAAATTAGGAAAATCCAACATTGATATCTTGATCCAAAACAATAACTCAATTCTGGCCTCCACCGTAACTTACGGTGGCACCGTAAGTTACGGTGGCCCCTATGTTAACAATTTCCTACCGTACATCAGTAGGCTAGCACCGTAACCAATTCAGCTCCACCGTAACTTACGGTGGCACCGTAAGTTACGGTGGCCCCTGCATTATTCATTTCCTTTTTTGCCGTTTTTGACACGAAAACTTACGTATCTTTTATTCCGCTTGTCCGTTTAACCTACCGTTTCTTCCTACGTGTTTGTAATTTGATTCTCCATCATATGGAGTTAAAATCCAACATCCAACATAAATAATTTTTGAGACTTTCAAGCCTTCGACTCGTTACCTTTTTATCGAATTTTACCCATTTATGCATTTTATCAAACAAACATATTTGTTTGATTCCTATATCACCTACACTTCTTCAAATAAATGTTATCTACCATTTTAGGTTCTAATCACAGGTTTATTACACAATTTAAACCCATTTTCACTCGTATGCTTATTTTGACCCGTTAAGGGTATTTTAAGCACATTAAAGCTTGAAATCGCTTTCATTCCCTTCTAGCATTGTGGTTCTACATTTCTTATCTAGTAACCTCCCACTACAACTATATATGTATTGGGTTTAATGTGGATATCTATATGTATTGGGTTTATTTACCTAGTGATCTTCATCACTTCAAGTAAATGCCAATTTCATGTATTATGCTAATTTAAAGTTTACTAGCGAAATTATGAAATCAAGCATAATGTAAGGGAACCGTAGTTACGTACCTTTAAAGCATACTTTTCAAGCGTGTATCACCTCCGGCTTGTCCACTTGACGACCCGGATTCTTTACCTATAGAGTTCCATTCACAACCTAATTTAGAACTCTTTTTATCACCAAAAATCGGACAATTCATTATAATATTCAAATCTGCGTTTTTGTCCGATCTTTAACGTTTTACTCCTCACTTAGGCGTTTTAACAAACACCTAGCGGGTCAGATTTTTACATAACCATTACTAGGTTCTTGGCATGTTATTTTCATCTACATCCACTTCAATTAACAAATCTATACTAAATTTTATCATGAGTAATTTCGGATTCACCACATGAATTCAGATTTCACTAGAATAAGAACCATAATTCTAGTGTTTATTTAGTTTCTACAAACTAACTAATCACCTTCAATGGTGATTATAAACCCCACAAGTATAATGCTAGATTTTAACAAGAAATCATCTAGGGTTTATCCCTAGATACCATATTACTTCTAATTCCATCCATGCAAGACATAATCAAGCTCAATTTCAGTTTTTCACAATTAACCTAGAACTTGAGATAAATCAAAATACTAGAATTTTGCATACCTTGTGATCCCTTCAGTGAGGTGATCACTAATTCGTGTTTAGAACTTGATTTGGGACTGAATTGAACCTTCAATTTGATCAAATTTGACATGCACTAGGGTTTGGTGGGGAGCCAGTGTCGCCCCCTGTGTTCTTGTTCGACCAGGACCTCAATTTGAGGTGTTTGGTTTTATTTTTTTGTTTTAAAACTAATAATAATAGTTTCAAATTTAACAACATTGGTCCCTCCCCTTTTGTTTAACTTATATCTTTGGCAATTTAACTTTATTCATGCTTTAAAACAAGACAACCAACTAATTAGGTTATTTATTTCCTAGTCAGTTTAGTAGGTTCGGGAAATCATAACCCGTTTTACTTTAAGTCCCGTTAAATCTCGGGCCTTTTTATATACTTTGCTTTCTCAAAGTATTTCCCATCTTTTTAATAAATATTAGATTTATTTATTTAAATCCTAATATTCACCGGGTTAATTTTTACCACTAACAGTATTTTACCCGTCTTTTAGTATTAACGTGGTTTGATTACCAAACCTGTTTTTGGGGTGTTACAAGTCTACCCCCCTTAAAGAGGTTTCGTCCTCGAAACCTTGCTTACATAGTTCATTGAGTTCTAAACTCCATGCGTTTGACCTGAGTAATCTCTTAAGCATTACTCATACTTTAACCAATTGTTAGTATTACCAGAAAATTTATGGTAATATCTTTTTGGTTACAGAACCTCTACGTACCTCATTCGACATGATGTAACTTGAAATAACGTAATTCCGTTATTTCTACTAGTTTAGTTAACTTAGTGATTTCCATCGCTTTTATATATTATCGAACTCTTGGTGAATCCGTTACCTTGACCCGTTTAAAGGTTTTTAATGAAATATTTCACTTTTTACAATAATTTCTGTTGTTTTCAGATTTATTTATTTGGTTCAGTTATACCGAATCCACTGCTTACAAGCAAACCAATTTTTATTGATTTGAATTACTGGCCTTAACCGGTCTTACTAACTAGACTTATTAGTCCCGTTACTTTTCACCGCTCGCTTGGTTATAATGTGATCTTACTTCACATTACATTTCCTAACCGTGATCATGTCACATCGTGTTTAGTTTGTATCAACCTTTCATTTTTTTTCGAAAATATCAGTTTTCGAATATATCGTCTTGCGCCTATCAGTGTCAAGACTTGAACCTTTCATGCTTACTATTCAAATTCCTATCAGAATTTATATTTGTAACAACGTTATTTCTTACTAAAATCGAAGTTTTAGTTTTAGGATCTTTTCTTTAACTTTTGTCAATTATCCATACCATGATATTGACAGTCCATAATTTATTCTTTTAAAATCTTAGTTTTATACGGAGAATCGTAACAAGTTCCCTTACCTCACACTATCGACCCGTAGGTTCCTTCACTTAACCCCGTAGGCTATTTCCTTAGGCTTTCACCTCTTTGAGGCGAGGCCCTTATGATCCTTTTACTTCACTTCATGACCCGTGGGTCATTTTGGCCTCGCAGACCTTTGCTCTAATTAATATCCCGTAGGTTATGATGATCCCGTAGATCATCTTTTATTCGAGTCTTTATTCAAATGTGTATACATTTATATACGCATATGGCGTTAAGGCACCCCTTCTTATGTTTTAGAATTATTCACCTTTACTTTTTGGATTTATTTTGACCTTGACCGTAGTCTAAGGCTACATTGTTTTCTTTTGAATTATCTTTCCGACTTCTTGACTTCTAACGTCAATTACACGTCAGTCTGCCCTACACTTACCGTTACCCGGTTCTTACCTATACTTCTTTACGTCCCATTACCCGGGTTCTTTTTTTATTTTAATGTTTTTAACATTTTTGTTTCGCTAGTTTGCGTTTTTCCTATATATATTCCTTTATGAGCCATCACGTAGGTTCATTAATGTTTCGCGCTTCCATTATTCGGTTTGCGCTTACTTGCACTACCAAGTTTTTATACTTTATTTATCTCGTTTGACTTGTTCGTGTGAAATTTCATCACTTGTGAACATCAAACTCTGTTCTTTATTCGACCCGTTCAACTTTAAAATAGTTGAGCGTAGTTATTAACATCTCTGTTTGCAATTTCTCATTGTCTTTTAGTCATGACTCATATTCCGAGTCTTTTAACTTTCTGTTTCGCGTTCCCGTCTCTTGGTTTACGCATTCTTTCCAAATCCTACCCATTCATCGGGTATCTTTACCGTAATCATTTTCAAGTAACCATTTTTATATGGTTTTAGACGTTATTTTAATTTATTTGGTCATCTTAGCGAGATCCATCGCTTTTATTCAATCGAGTCCTTTATTCTTTATTCAATTCGTTTGACTTGTCCATGTGAATTTCATCACTTGTGACAGTCAAGCTTTTATCCATATGCCTTAGCATTCCTATTGGTCGGTCTGTATTTTCTTTTTACTTAATCCTTGTCCCTTCTCTCGGGCTCGTTATTCTTACGTAATACGCTTCCGTCATCCGACTTACGTTTACGTTTACCATCAAACGTCTTACTTATTTGATTCATTTGGGTATCATTTAAGTTAGTCCCATTCACCCCACCCTTACTACATCGGACATAAATGTGTCCATCATAAGAAGTTCATGGTACCACGTGTTCACTACTTACTTGGCCAGAGTAAGCGATCAACACCTGGTATACATGACCTTTTTATAATTTTCACATTACACCCCATGTAAGTAATGTCTCTATTTATTTCTCTTGGAAACAATATCCTGGATAGGTATTCTATTCAGGTTTGTCCAAGTTTTCAATCTAAATCTGCAACTATCGATTTCTACGTATTGGTTGCATGTTTATATTCATGCAATAATTTAAACGTGCACCTGGTAAATGCTTGCCCCAACGGGCTTTTCTTGCCATTAGCCTTGTTCGCGACCATTACGCGATTTAGGTCCTTAATGAGCATGCTCTTCTTGTCATATCTCGGACCATTCCATCATCATATCCACAATTCGTTTGACTCTCGTCGTCTTCAAACGCGAGTGTCCTTCAATTAAAACATTCACAAAAGTTAGTAACATATACTTCAATAATCGCCCGTATTATAATACAAGGCTTTTTCTACTATACGCGTCAATGCACGTATTTTCGTCAACTATATCATTCATTTCAATTGGGGTAACGTGTATCACACGGTAGCCCTATGTGTTGTTTACAACACTTTAGCATGCTAAACTATTAACATACGTGTACTTACCGGATTTGCGATCAAGCCTCGAACCGAACACCAATCTTTATTAAGAGCATAAGGTTTAAGTCCAAGCATAGTTTTCCCACCATACTTGAATCTCTTAAACCAAGGCTCTGATACCAACTTGTAACACCCGTTCTTATAAATCAAGATTTAGCGTATATTTTGCGAAATAATCATGTAATTAATAGTTTCATATACATCGGAAATACGGGTTTGTTAAAAACTTTTACAATTTAAGTGATATACATAATGTGATTTAATTCGCCGTTTAGAATAACGACAAAACAACGTTGCGGAAGCTTTGTGTAACGTGTGTTCGGTTCTTGCTCGATGCTTGATCTTCATCCGGAACTCTCGAATTTCACCTGTGATCAAAACCAACTTAAAGGTCAGTTTTGATAATTAAATAACTAATACAATGAGGAAATTAGGAAAATCCAACATTGATATCTTGATCCAAAACAATAACTCAATTCTGGCCTCCACCGTAACTTACGGTGGCACCGTAAGTTACGGTGGCCCCTATGTTAACAATTTCCTACCGTACATCAGTAGGCTAGCACCGTAACCAATTCAGCTCCACCGTAACTTACGGTGGCACCGTAAGTTACGGTGGCCCCTGCATTATTCATTTCCCTTTTTGCCGTTTTTGACAAGAAAACTTACGTATCTTTTATTCCGCTTGTCCGTTTAACCTACCGTTTCTTCCTACGTGTTTGTAATTTGATTCTCCATCATATGGAGTTAAAATCCAACATCCAACATAAATAATTTTTTAGACTTTCAAGCCTTCGACTTGTTACCTTTTTATCGAACTTTACCCATTTATGCATTTTATCAAACAAACATATTTGTTTGATTCCTATATCACCTACACTTCTTCAAATAAATGTTATCTACCATTTTAGGTTCTAATCACAGGTTTATTACACAATTTAAACCCATTTTCACTCGTATGCTTATTTTGACCCGTTAAGGGTATTTTAAGCACATTAAAGCTTGAAATCGCTTTCATTCCCTTCTAGCATTGTGGTTCTACATTTCTTATCTAGTAACCTCCCACTACAACTATATATGTATTGGGTTTAATGTGGATATCTATATGTTCTGAGTTTTACCCCTCGGATTACTATTTTACGGCAAAGACTCATATAAAGCCCTTTGACCCAAAAATTTATGTTTTTCACTATCTAACTTATCCTAAGCATTGATATAATCATAAAACTTATTTCCGAACCATCTTTAAGGGTCGTTCGTCCGAATTAGCTTACAAGGGCAATTTGGTCAATCTTCATCCTTCTTTAACTACAAGGGTCCTTTAAATACTTGATTGACTCAAAAACCAACCCTTTTAACTATAATCTTATTTATAAACCCATTTGCTTCTAAATCACCATGAACATAATTCAATTTATTCGGTTTACCTTAAAGATAACTGAATATCTACACTTTAACATTGTCTAACTCTTATAGAACTCCAAATTCTACATAATGAGTTGTGTTATTATACATACCTGGCTCGGATCAATATATTGACCCGTTTTAATACCTTGTCTTAGTAACCGCTAAACAATAGCGATGTACTAATCCATTTGCTATTTATTCCTATAACATGTAACTCGACAAACCATTAGACAATATTGTCAAAGGGTGATAATTTCACCTTTTGACCCGTTTATTTACCTAGTGATCTTCATCACTTCAAGTAAATGCCAATTTCATGTATTATGCTAATTTAAAGTTTACTAGCGAATTTATGAAATCAAGCATAATGTAACGGAACCGTAGTTACGTACCTTTAAAGCATACTTTTCAAGCGTGTATCACCTCCGGCTTGTCCACTTGACGACCCGGATTCTTTACCTATAGAGTTCCATTCACAACCTAATTTAGAACTCTTTTTATCACCAAAAATCGGACAATTCATTATAATATTCAAATCTGCGTTTTTGTCCGATCTTTAACGTTTTACTCCTCACTTAGGCGTTTTAACAAACACCTAGCGGGTCAGATTTTTACATAACCATTACTAGGTTCTTGGCATGTTATTTTCATCTACATCCACTTCAATTAACAAATCTATACTAAATTTTATCATGAGTAATTTCGGATTCACCACATGAATTCAGATTTCACTAGAATAAGAACCATAATTCTAGTGTTTATTTAGTTTCTACAAACTAACTAATCACCTTCAATGGTGATTATAAACCCCACAAGTATAATGCTAGATTTTAACAAGAAATCATATAGGGTTTATCCCTAGATACCATATTACTTCTAATTCCATCCATGCAAGACATAATCAAGCTCAATTTCAGTTTTTCACAATTAACCTAGAACTTGAGATAAATCAAAATACTAGAATTTTGCATACCTTGTGATCCCTTTAGTGAGGTGATCACTAATTCGTGTTTAGAACTTGATTTGGGACTGAATTGAACCTTCAATTTGATCAAATTTGACATGCACTAGGGTTTGGTGGGGAGCCAGTGTCGCCCCCTGTGTTCTTGTTCGACCAGGACCTCAATTTGAGGTGTTTGGTTTTATTTTTTTGTTTTAAAACTAATAATAATAGTTTCAAATTTAACAACATTGGTCCCTCCCCTTTTGTTTAACTTATATCTTTGGCAATTTAACTTTATTCATGCTTTAAAACAAGACAACCAACTAATTAGGTTATTTATTTCCTAGTCAGTTTAGTAGGTTCGGGAAATCATAACCCGTTTTACTTTAAGTCCCGTTAAATCTCGGGCCTTTTTATATACTTTGCTTTCTCAAAGTATTTCCCATCTTTTTAATAAATATTAGATTTATTTATTTAAATCATAATATTCACCGGGTTAATTTTTACCACTAACAGTATTTTACCCGTCTTTTAGTATTAACGTGGTTTGATTACCAAACCTGTTTTTGGGGTGTTACAATTCAGCTGACACAGAGGAAGAGATTTTCATATTCAAAGCGCAATCCGAAGAGCCATTCCCTACCAAAAAGAGAGGATAGTTCTGTCGGGGAGCTCACGAGCGTGGGAAAAGGATGAGAAAGTTACAGCAGCAGAGAGCTTTAGCAGCTGCAAATAGGGAGATGAATGCCTAGACCCAGGATATGATTAATAGACGATTGGCCAATTTCCACATATTAGCTACCACTGCCGCAGACCCAAACTTACAACAAATCATTGCACCACAGCCACTACCCTTGTTTCCAACTCAACCCATGGAAATAAAACCGAATCCAGGAGACCAGATTCCCTTACCTGTTTTCGACCCAAACGAAATCCCTAGAGTCCCAGCCCCAAATCCTCTAGATGATGACCCATGGTTTGACAACCATAGGGATTATCGAGAACTCTACCCACAGGAGGAGCCCATACAAAACCCAGTAGCACCTTACCCAAACCTTGACCCTCTAGATCCATACTGGGATAATGACCAGTATATTCGGGAAATCCTAGAGAACCCATACCCATACGAAGAACCGATGCCCAAGTACCCTGTGACAAATGGCAAATAACCGGAAATTCCGTAGAGTCTAATACTATTCTTAGTATATAATCTCATGCAATTAGCGTAATTTAATTACGTAACTGTGTCGTACATTAGACGACAGTGCTAGGACAAGAAAACAATGATATAACATATGTTGGTTTTCGTCGTATTGCGAAACCAATTAAACAATGTCCTAAAAGTGTTGGTAAAAAGTGTTGCGCGCACTATTCACGGTTACACTATTCATGCCAGCAAAACGGTGAAAACAGAGAGAAACAAGGAAAAACGACACACGGATAACATAACTGAGTCCGTTTATATAAGAAAACACTAATATGAAAACATATCTTACAAAGATACAAGACTTTCCGGTACAATGCCCTAATCGCTAAATCGTCCGTTTCACTAAAAATAAGACAATTTTAACTCGTCCAAAATAATAATTTAGCATTTCCGGGACTCCGGAAATATGAAAAATGATGACAAACATATGGAAACAATATGAGAATATTAATGGGGTTTCCGAAACCTAAGCTTTCGACACTGCGTTGCAACCCCCACAACTTGTCCGTTTCTGCACCGACAAGCTAATAAACGACATTTTCGACATCGAAAACAACCAAATGAAAGCTTTGGTGAACTAGTTAAGCTTATTTTTAGATTCCAAATCCCTTTATAGATCTCTTGGTTGCGGATTTACAACTTACGGAAAAACTTCGTCAGTAGGAATTAAAAGTGCTTTTATCGAACCGACGACCAAACAGAAGTCGTTTAAGATATCAAAATACCATTTCTACTAGTTTAGTGAATTTGTTAATAATAATTAACATTCCGAATCTCTAATTACCTCCTAATGGTTAAAGATTACCCCTAATCACCATACTTAGCCTAATTACCAAAATATCTACATGTTTAAGACATTTTTATAAAAATGTTACACTTTACCCCCCCCCCCCCCCAACAAACTTATGAACATTTTTATGAGGGTCCCACATGTCTTCAACTTGCCAAAAATATCTAGATATTTATCTAATTACATGTGGTGAATTAATGGATGAATAAAGTCATGGTATACTTATCTAAAATAGATATTTTCCATCATTCTTACACCATCATTTACACACACTTAAGAACCCATTTTTCCTTCCAAAAATTCAGCCATATACACCCTTAAATCACCTTACTTTCAAGCTTATTCTTGATGATCAAGTTGTACTTCTATGGAGCATAAGAAGTTCTAAGGCACCTACAAGTTAAAGCAAGCATTTTCATCCATTCAAGAGCTTTCTACCATCAAGATCATCATCTTCTTTGTTTCTTTATCATCATCGAGATCATCCCTAGCCACAAGTGCTAGAAGTGAGCTTCTAAATCTATTTTTCATACTTATTTATGTATATGATGATTTAAGAACATGATATAACTAAAAGAATCATACATAATAATATGAAAATACAAAGAAGCAAAATAATAATCATGATCTATGTTTGTTTATGTGGTGATTTGAGACTTATTACTTGCATATTTGATCTTGTCATGATGATTAGCATATGAATAAATTGTTAGATGATGTTTAAATACATGATTTAACAAGTATACATGTTTATGTTAAAAGGGTTTTTGTTAAACATAAAGTTTATATGGATGATCATAATCTATGGTGTTGTTAAAGTATTTAGTGTTTTTCATTAAAAACAATACTTCTACAAGATTATGAAAACAAACATACAAGATGGGATTTTTGTAAAAGTGGATGAAACTAGAAGTAAGCATGGATTTGAACTAGTTAACATATGTAATGATCATACCCAAAACCCTACATGATTTGATTTCATCTTGATAAGTTTATGTTATAAAATCTCATATGTTTTTTTTATTAAAGATGTTATGAGTAAATTGATGGTAAATTTGAAAAGAAAATGATATGTTTACTAAACACGACTAAGTGCTTATTACAAAGGTTATATGGCCAAATTTTCTTAAAATTCATATGTTAACAAAACTATAATTTTTGGCTAAATCTTTACAAGAATAAAAAGATTGTTAAAGAATGGTTTTTGAATAAAAGCAAAGTTAGATGAATATATATTTTTGAGAAAATATATATTTGCTCATTTAACAACTTATGTGCAATATGTGATACTTGGTGTATTAGTTATATGTAACAAAACTAGGAACTTGAATTTAGTATAACAAATAAACACAAGATACATTATAATCAAAGTCTTACAAGACTACATAGAAATACGCCTTAAAAACGAGTTACGGACGATCCGAATAATCGGACACAAATTATGGTCAAATCGGACGACGAACGAATCCATAAACATATCGCCAATCCGAGGAGTTACTACGACGCTTAGGCGATCTTTCGACGCGAATACATATAAATCACCGACAACAATATCCGGATGTTTTGAAACTTATAAAAATTATTATGTTAACTTATACTTAGTGATTTTTATAAAAATTACTAGATATGTACAAATGGGTATATTTTACAAATGGGCTTAATTTACAAATGAGTATATTTTACAAATGAGCTTAATTTACAAATGGGTATATTTTACAAATTGGCTTAATTTACAAATGGGCTTATATTACAAATGGGCATATATTTCACAAATGGGCTTATATTACAAATGGGCCTACATTTCACAAATGGGCTTATATTTACTAATGGGCATATCTTCCTAAATGGGCTTAACATAAATACATTGGCTAAGCCCAATATCAAAACTCATGGGCTAAGCCCAATACCAAACATATGGGCCAAGGCCCAATAACATTAAGCCCAATACTATTTAGGCCCAATACTATTTAGGCCCAATACTATTTAAGCCTAATACTATTTAGGCCCAATACTATCTAGGCCCAATATTATTTAGGCCCGATACTATTTAAGCCCAATACTATTTAGGCCCAATACTATTTAAGCCCAATACTATTTGGGCCCAATAACATAAATTCTTGGGCTAGGCCCAATAACATTAAGACATGGGCTCGCCCCAATGACATGAAAACATGGGCTCGGCCCAATGACACAATTTCCGAAAATACAAGTATACAATTGATTCATACAAGACACGAAATCAAGAGGACTAGATCCGATGATACAACTTACAAGATACAAGATTACATATATATATATTTGGTGAAATATATATATATAACAGTTTAACAATTCGTACATCTAATTCAAAGTTCAACGAATAACAAAGACTTGTACACGGGTCATTACAAAGTCCGAAGTGTCTAACAAACATAGAACGTTTGTAGGTCGTGATACAATTCAAGACAATGCAAGTGAGGTTACAATTACATACAGTTACGGATGCAATTCTGTGAGTTCATGTCCCCTTTTCATCTTAAATACTTTTCAAGCTTTACAACTATCGGGGAAAATACATGTACAATAGTATGATAAGTCAAGGAATGAAACACCTTAGATCATGTGCGAAATTAGGGCCATAACTAAAGCACCATTAATCCAAGTTTGGACCAAGGAACAAAAGGGTTAGATCTAATGGGTTTTGGCGAGCCCCACTCATGGCCATTCGTTTGCTTAGGAGTGCTTTTGTTGCCCTACGACATGGTGTCGATACAATTAAAATCGTCTAGGGTTGGATTGCTTCCTATTTCGTCACACATATTAATGTCCTTGCAAAACATTAATGATCACGATTTCATTGACGTTTTTCATACTACATTTGATACAAATACAAATACATCTCACATTTTATAGATACATCTTATATCAAGTTTGGATACAATTACAATTGAGACAAATACATATTACATACTGTTTTGATACAGATACATCTTATACAGCTAAACTGCATGAACTCGCTCAACTTTTGTTGATGTTTTCAAACTTACATGTATTTCAGGGAATTAGTGGACCAATGCAAAGATTTCAGTTCAAAGAAAACAAGTATCAATACTCCATGCCAACTATTGAAGGGTTTGCCTGTTATATACCGCCTCTTTGCGGTGATACAGTGGTCAAAGCCTTGACATTTTTAGACTTACATTTGATGTATGAAACAATGACAACTTATTTTCATTTGATGGTTTGTAAACAATGTACTTAAATTATGTTGCGATCTTTTGAACAATTATGACAATGGCATTGGAGCATGTTTTATTCATTTAGTATGTTTACTTATATCGTTATGCAATGAGAACCGAACAGATCACACTTCGCGCTTCCGCTACGAGTGGGTGTGACAGTTTGGTATCAGAGCTTCGATTGTAGTGAACCAGGATTCTTTCTCGAGTCTAGTCTACAATCACTAGGGAACCTCTCACGAAAAAAATTTATACAAGAACGAGAAGTTTTCATTGCATAAACATTTTTCAAGGTCCACTACAAACAAAAATTCATTTCATAAAAACCAAGCAAGGACATTTCCATGGGTGAAGTCTATGAGAGATAGACGCATTACATTAACAGACTATGTGCCTACAATACATTACATTATCAGTGCTTATACAAGATAGACACATTACATTATTGTCACACCCCGATTTCCACGTGTCACCGGTGGGCCCGGTAGGGGAGTATCATGACGTGGTTGGTAACATAATAGTCAAACAACACAATATTTAAATGCACAGCGGAAGCAAAGTATAGATTCATTTCAACCAAACAATATTGTAATATTAAGTATCACAAGTAGTCGAATGTAAATCCACAGGTAGATCAAAATAAAAAGAAACAATGTTCAACAGTCTATGACATCCAAGCTTGCGAGACTTATTGTGGATGCTAGGAGAAGAGCCAGCCTATTACGCGTAGTACCTGCACTTAACCTTTTTGAGAAAATACGTCAGTTTACACTGGTAAATACAATCAACCGACTCATCTTTAAAGGCACAAGGCACAAATAATATTTTATAACTTGGGATAATTATTAGAATATAATTCTTGTAAAGGGTTTACATGTTTCTTATGCGTTCAGTAGCCCGGGTCGAGCCGGGTTAAAGATCAATAGACACACCACATTATGTATATGAGACACCGACGGGCGTACGCCTACGCCCCGTGCTTAGGTCGTGGCCATTTCGTAAAATGATGCCAGGGATATCCGGGACATGGTCATTAACCCCCCCAAAGGCTTTAAGTAAACAAAACAATTTAAATGAGACACTTCAATACTTTAACCATCATACAATTAAAGATTCAATGCCCGACCAAGCGGTATTTTATATACCGTACCCCAAGCCCGTATAGGGAAAATAAGTTAAAAGTATTTACCTGAGCAAGTATAAATCAAAATCAGCGAGTGCAAGTATCTTTTACCGGGTCTCCTATTCTGGAAAGAAGGTTTATAATAACCTATTAGAATCCTAACGGGTCTTTAGTTAAGCTTAAGCTTAGACCGGTTAGTTTTAAAGATACGGTTCGTACGCGCGATTAAGCGAAGACCGGATAGAATGTGATTTAGACCCGACAAGTTTGAAGACTTGCTTAATATGGGTATATTATACACATTCTGGATTTTGAGATAAAACCGATAAGGTTTGACCCGTTTCAGCTAATTTATGTAAACTAGTTACATAAACCGAACCGAACGCGCATGAAGCGTAACGGGTAACCATAAGAGTCCTAAACAGGTTTCCTAAGTTAACATGCCTTAAATATGTTGTGATATCAGTAGGATACCTTTCATCATGCCCAAAACGAGTTTAACCTATAAATAAGCCCCGTAGGGGTATTTTGGTCATTTTAAAGATTTTAAAAGGGATTAAATAAGCTTCTGTGATCCGGGTCTGAATAAATCAGTAAAATAATTTATTTTAACAGGTTACCTCAGTTGGTAATAAGTCTTATGTGACAAAATGGTTTTAAACTCAAACTATGCGTATAATACGCGTATAAAGCCGTTTTAAGCGACGTACGGGTTAAAATAGGATTCTGAGTTTTCTGATCAGTTAAACAGGTTCAAAACACTACATTTATTATTTAAAATCAGTAGCAATTGGATTGGTATCAAAAGGATTTGTAAAACTCATTTTATGGCCTAAAAGGGTATATTCGGTATTTACCGAATTAAGGCACCAATCCTAGCTTATGATCAGTTTAAAAATAATTAAAAATCTTCAAAAATCCCAAAATATTATATTACATCAGTGGGTAAAAGGTTTGGTGTCAAAAATTGGGTTTAGATAGGCTTTACGCTAATGACGCCGTTTAATTACTAAGAAGCGTTCTAATTACGTCATTAAGCATAACTCCTAATCTAGACCTCCAACTGATGTGAAAATTTAGGGACATGTTTTATAATCAGTAACAAAGATTATTGTACTTTCACATTTCCAAAATTCTCTTTGTATGGTCATAAGGGCATTATGGTCCATATTTAAGCACTTAACGGAAACGTCGGACAATTAAGGATTTAAGTGGTATAAACGCAGAGGATTATACAATCATGTAACTAGGTCCTAATGGAACTTTAAGGCATGTCTAAACCTATCAAAACCGGGTCAGAACTGAAGTCAAAGCAAAAGTTAAACTTTTGCGTCTTTCGGTTCCGAATCGGTTCAAAACAGAAAGTTGTCGAATCA
The DNA here is from genome assembly GCA_030545235.1 of Helianthus tuberosus. NCBI lineage: Eukaryota > Viridiplantae > Streptophyta > Magnoliopsida > Asterales > Asteraceae > Helianthus > Helianthus tuberosus. Next base: position 21,785,708 of record CM060383.1, read on the forward strand.
AACAAGCTTAGACAAGTTCTTATGCTTATTATCAGGTTATATGAATGATAAAATAGGTGATACGCCTTTTACATCGTTAATCATGCGTTAAATCGAATATTACATTTCTGTTGACTTTTTCTAAACATCTTTGACTCGACAAATGACCTAGTTAGGATGGGAATCAGTGGGTGCCCTTTTAAGGGTTTAAAGCCCACATAATTACCAACTTATAACTACCTTAAGTTTTCCTAATCGCTGGACCATTAGCGATTAATCGCTAAGTCAAACCGTAATTACGACGGTTTGACTTTTAAGCTATAAACTAATTAAAACTTAATTAAGAAGGGTCAAGGGTACTTACACAAGTCCTATGAACGATTTATGATGCTTGAAGATGGTCCTTATGCTCCAGAACTTGATCAGTTGGTGAAAGGAATGAATGAACTCAAAAGTTGCAAACCATGGCCCTTATATATGAACTTTGATTGTCCAAGATCATGCCATCTATGTCTATAATTGTTCCAAGATGTGTACATGTGCCTTTTAGAGCCTAAATACCAGTATAGGAAGCCCATGGTATGCCAAAATGGCATTTGAAGTCGGTTACAAGGCTGGACAGGCACCTGTCTGTTTTTTTTGCAACTGGGCATCGCACGCGGCCCGCGTAAAGGTCTTCATGATCTTACGCGGCCCGCCTTAGACATGGGTTCAGGTTTTCAATTTCTTGTTTATTGCACTTTCAGTCCCCGGTCCTCCTAAACGTCGCTTTCACTTTCATTCTTGCATTTTAAACCTTTAAAATTGACATTTAGGGGCTTTAAGACTTATACCCACTTTTTGAAGTCCCTGGCCACTTTGTGTTTACCCGAAAAATCCTAAATTTCCATGTTGACGCTTCTAACCCCTCGCACACGAATTTTATCATAACTTTCTCATACGATAACGAAACTTGGTGAAATTTTTATGGTGCATTCTAGTGAGCATAATTAATCGTTACAAGGCTTCGGGTTTGCTAAAAGGTCACTCAGAGGTATATCTTAAACATGTTGACACATTCAACCCCTGTAGTTTGTAATCTCTCACTTTCTTTCATAATTCGCTTCGTATGATCCATGATCCATTCGTTTAAGGTTATAAACATCATGTAGGGTTATTGTAAAGTATATTTATTCATTGTTGACATTTTGAACCCTTATATTTACATAGTTTCATTGTTTGTCAACTTTAGTCCCTCGAAAGTATTCTTTCATACGTTCAAAGGTTATGACACGTGTCAACACATTATAGGACGTAAATTTTCGAGGTGTTACAATTATCAGTTTACACATCATAAACAGTTTACAAGTTCAGCATATACAAATTCAACTTATGCAAGATAGAAATCCTTGTTAGATAGGATTTCATGTGATTATATATATATATATATATATATATATATATATGATTTATTTATATATGGGTTGTACAAAATATTTTGCCAAGAACAAAATACCTTCAACTTCAAACTCTATTATTATTCTTTACTCGCACGATGAAAATATCGACCTCACGTCTACTGCGGAGCTTATGGTGAACATGATTCCTAAGTGAAATCGTAAACTTAATTCCGTAAAATATGGTTGTTTTCTCACGAATGCTGAGATGCCTGACCATGATAATGACGACGAGGCAGAGGTGGTAACCTTGGACAACAACTCCATTAGTGGGACGAGATCCATGTGACTCATACTAATCAAGGTTGGTATACTCTTGCCCCTACAAGGAAAATGAAGTACGCATCTTGAAGGTGCCCCTTCAGTTGTTATTGTTACAGATTCTTTCCATTTCTATTTCATCTAACGTCGTGCCGTTCTGCGAGTAATGACAACAGACGTTGACACGTGAACTATCACGAAGGTCCCTCCTATGTTGAAGGTATATTGACAATAGTGTTTCCTCTCTTACTGATCGGCTGCTTTGTACGAGAGAACGCTAGGGTGACCATGCAAGGCAATTTATTATTACGGTGGCCAACGTAATAACAACTTGTAGTGCATGGGAATTCTGGTGGACTCTGCGGGCCAAGCTAATGATCACTATTCGTTCAAAATTCTTAAGTTATTACTTGAGATTCAATTCTTCTTATCTAGTAGAACACGAACTGGGGTGGTTAGTATAACACCCTACAATACAATACAATACAATACAATACAATACAATACAATACAATACAATACAATACAATACAATACAATACAATACAATACAATACAATACAATACAATACAATACAATACAATACAATACAATACAATACAATACAATACAATACAATACAATACAATACAATACAATACAACACAACACAACACAACACAACACAATACAATACAATACAGGAAGATGACACGTATTTGTTCACACCTAACATTCGATTTATATCGTGAGACGGTTGAGACTATTCATGTAAACAAACAAAACTTGTTAGCCACTCATGGAGGATTTTCCTCAACATTCAAAAATTCTGGCACATGGGTTGGTTCCATGGTGCCTATGACACCTTACTTTACCTTATCATATTCCACCTTATCATATTTATTGGAAATGGATACAACAAATTCCGTCGCTTGACATTTGTCTTTTCCCAAGGGATGGTATGGCATGAGCCATGCTGCAACTCCCTCATTGCATTCTATTCAACATCTTTGGAGATTCTAATAATCTTGCTAGAGCTCATGAAACTCAAGCACTATTACCATAATTGTCACATGGACAAGTAAGACAAAGGATTTTCTCTACTTAGGACGATCGAGGTCCATAGAGTAGGGAATACATATTATATGGACGAAGACCACTGGTTGGTTTCCCCTCCTCAACGAATTATTTTTCTTTTTCCATTTAGACATATGACCAATACACGCAAGAGGCGTTACACCTTTTGGTTTTGGTTATCCACATTATCATTTATTCAAACATGTATGAACAATGCGGTTTTGAGGTTTCCATTACCGATTGATTGCATTCTTCATTCTTGGGCACGTGATAGACTTTATTTATCCAAATACATGTCTAGATTCTTTTAATAGTGTGTATTAAAAGGATCATGGCGCCAAAAGAATCAAATGTTTAAGTCAAAAGTTATGTGTTGAAAATCATTGCTTTTACACAAGACATGGTTTATACATGACATTGTTACGCAAGACATTGTTATACATGGCATTTGACGTTGGTATACACAAGCATTTTTGGTGGTTATTTGTAAGTGATGAGACGTGTGTAATATGATAAAAGCATGGTGGATACGCCGCTGGTACTTCCTATATATAAGTGCTTATATTATATTGCATATCGTGGTGTTATTCAAACCTCTTCGACAAAGACAAGACATAACATTTTTGCACAAGACACGACATCCTCTACACAAGACATAATATTCTATTTCAAGACATGATATATTTATACACTGCATTTCTATTGGTTATTTATTTAACCATACATCATTTTTTTATATCATCTGATTTTCATATGATTTTATAAAAGAACTCGATCATAACTGGAGCCAATGTTGATGGTTACACTTGATGCTTTCACGGTCTCTCAACGGTTGTTCCATACTGGTTAACACCCGAATTCAAACACACTGAGTGTTACATTTCGGGTTTAGCCTCGGAGATCCGAAGTATGACCGCATCATCCCTCCCTACCTCGATCACTCAAACAATAACTCTCGCCATGAGATAAATGAAGGCAATTGCTGCCATAAACGATTTTGGCACCAGGATGTATGCTGGTAACTTGCCGAAATCCTAAATGCGACAAGTGAGACGTTCATCATGAGGGTAATTTCAAAAGCGCCAAGAGTAGCAGTGTGCTGATACCGGGCGCAAAACAAAGGCTAGTAAGACGATAATACTTAAGAATGGATCAAGCTAGTGAATAAGTGTGTGTGTGGTTAGAACTATGAATACTCCACAAAATCCCAATGAAGTCATGAGTACGAACACTCTACGATCATCATGTATCAATTCTTTTAATACCAACACCGAGCTTAGCTAGTGTCTTTAGATGTTAAGCATATACTCGAAGTAGAGTCATGTTAGTTAGACACACATGACCCTATCAAGTTAGCTAATGGGGAATTAGCTGAGACATGTCAAATCATTAAGGGTCACCGGTACGTATCCTATCAATCAACATTTCACATCCATATTATTTGATACCATTGCCGATTTTTAGCTTTATCTCAACATTTCACATACATAGTTTCATGGCTAGTGACGGGATTGTCCTAGCTACAATTAGGGATTGGGTTATCCTACATCTAAACATAGGGATTGGGTTATCCTACATCTAAACATAGGGATTGGGTTGTCCTCTACACCAGTACAGGGAAGTCCTTACTACATAGAATTCAAAATGTACTTGGCCTAGAGTCAAGTAAGCTAGACGTCTCCTCATTCTATAGAATTGGCAAACGGTAAACTAGCCGAGTCAGGAGCAGAAATTTCATATCGATCTCTTACCCATTGAGTTGGGTATTTTCGACGTAGTGGTTGGCATGGATTGGCTATCCAATAATCGAGCCGAAGTCTTCTGTCATAAGAAGATCATTCGCTTACCACTACCGAATGAAGATACACTTGTTATCCATGGAGAGAAGCGCAACACATCATTGCGGATCATCAATTGCATGAAGGCACAAAAGTGCTTACGAAAAGGTTGTACTGACTTCCTAGCACAAGTTGTCGACAAGAAGGCCGTTGGGCCGCAGCTGACAGATATTCTTGTGGTAAAAGAATTTCCTGAAGTCTTTCCTGAAGACTTGCCAGGACTACCATCATATCAACAAGTCGAGTTTCACATCGACTTGGTACCGGGAGCCGCACCCGTAGCCAAATCTCCATGTCGATTAGCACCTTCTGAACCTTGTAGTTGACCAAATAAGGATGTTGTGAGTTCATAACCCCCACTCTTTACCATTATACATCTTTATAAAGGTTTTGGGGGTGGAAAGACATGCAAGTTTTGCAAAAATGCACAACATTTCGATGAATGAAAATTCATATTTCTAAACCATGTTACAAATGAATTTCCAACTAACTCAAATGGTTTATGAAAGGCTCTAGCTTCTACTCTAAGATAGACTTACGATCAGAGTATCATTAGTTATGAATTCAAGAGGAAAGCATACCGAAAACGGCTTTTAAAATTCGTTATGGTTATTACGAGTTTCTCGTTATGCCTTTTGGTTTAACGAAAGCAACAGTGATCTTCATGGATTTAATGAATCGTGTGTGCAAGCCGTACCTCGACAAATGTCATAGTATTTATTGACGACATATTAATATACTCACGATTGACTGATGAACACGAACAACATTTGAGAACCATTTTGGAGCTACTAAGGAAGGGGAAACTATACGCGAAATTTTCCAAGTACGGATTTTGGATTCGCGAGGTACAATTTCTCAGGCATGTAGTGAACGAGAAAGGCATTCAAGTAGACCCAGCTAAGATTGAAGCAAATGAGAATTGGGAAGTGCCCAAGACTCCAACTGGAGTCCGACAATTTTTTTGGGATTAACGGGATATCATCAGAGATCTATTGAGATTTTTTTTAATTACTCAATTGCTAAACTCCCTCACCCATAAAGACAATAAATTCACCCCAATCGAAAAACAAGATATAACATTACAACTTATTCTTAAGATTGGTGCATAGCATTTTACAATCTTATCATTATTCGACGATACTGAAGACTTTGTTGTAAACGATGATGCTTCGCATCAAGGATTGGGTTGCGTACTCGTGCAACGTGAAAAAGTTATCGTGTACACGTCGCGCCAATTAAAAAGTTCACGAGAAGAATTATACCACTCTCGACCTTGAGTTAGGCGCGGTGGTATTCGCTTTAAAAATTATGGCAACATTATTTATATGGTACTCAATGCATTATTTTCACGGATCATAAAAGTCTTCAACACATATTCAACCAAAAAGAATTAAATATGCATCAACGATGTTGGGTTGAATTGTTGAACGACTATGATTGTGAAATAAAGTACCATCAGGGCAAGGTGAACGTTGTAGCTGACGCCTTGAGCCGCAAGGAGCGAGTTAGAACACTGAGAGTTCAAGCATTAGAGAAGATGATTCACAAGCGCTCAAGGAAGAGCATATTCAAGCAGAAACACTTCGAGGCATGAAGGAACAATTAGTGCCGAAAGAAGATGGAACTTTATACCTTATGGGTCGAAATTGGGTTCCATTCTTTGGCGGCCTTCGAGATGATATTTTGAGGAAGCACATAGGCCTAAGTATTGAAAGAATACTATTGGTGGCCTAACCTCAAAAGTGATATCGCGACTTATGTCGGAGAATGCTTGACTTGCGCGAAAGTCAAAGTCGAATAGCAAAATCCCTCGGACTTGTTACAACAACCCGAGATTCTCGTTTGGAAATGGGAACAAATATCGATGGACTTCATTACGAAGTTACTCAGGACCTCATGCGGTCATGACATGATTGGGTAATCATCGATAGACTAACAAAGTCCGCACACTTCTTATCGACTCGAGAGGAGGATCGTATAGAGAAACTAGCGGAACCCTATCTCAAGGAAATAGTGGCTCGTCATGGAGTACCTATTTCAATCATCTCTAACCGAGACGGTCTTTTTGTTTCAAGAATTTGGAAATCCTTTCAACAGGCCTTTGGATCTCATTTGAATCTAAGTACGGCCTTTCATCCACAAACTGACGGCCAGAGCGAACAGGCAATCCAAACACTCGAAGATATGCTTCGTGCATGTGTTATGGATTTAGGCGGCAGTTGGGATACTCATCTACCTTTAGTTGAGTTTTCCTACAATAACATCTACCATACTAGTATACAGGCTGCACCATTTGAAGCTCTTTATGGTCGATAGTGTCGCTCTCCGCTATATTGGGCGGAAACTGGCGATAAACAGTTAATTGGTCCGGAATTAGTCCAAGAGACTACGGATAAAATTTTTCAGATCAGAGACTGTATCAAGGCGGCTCGCGATCGACAAAAGGGCTACGCAGACAAGAGACATAAACCATTATCTTTCGAGGTCGGAGACAAAGTCTTGTTGAAAGTCTCGCCTTGGAAAGGCGTAGCGAGTTTTGGTAAGCGTGGAAAGCTTAACCCACGATAACATTGGACCATTTGAAATCTTGAAAAAGATTGGCATCGATGCATGCAGGCTGAAATTTCCAGACAAACTTAGTAGTGTGCACGACACGTTTTATGTGTCGAATCTTAAAAAGAGTTCAACACAAGAAACAGTTATCATTCCTGTGGATGAGATTCATACTAATGACAAACTCCAATTCATTAAAGAACCTGTTGAGGTCATGGACTGGAAGGTCCAGAAAACATGGAGGAGTCGTATCAAATTAGTAAATGTACGTTGGAACTCTCGACACGGGCCCGGGTATTTACATCAAAGCCAAATACCCTCACCTGTTTGAGTAGTCTCCTGCAAAGGATGACTCAGTTTGAATTTCGGGACGAAATTCTCAATAACAGGGGGAGAATGTGACAAATGGCAAATAACCGGAAATTCCGTAGAGTCTAATCACTATTCTTAGTATATAATCTCATGCAATTTGCGTAATTTAATTACGTAACTGTGTCGTACATTAGACGACAGTGCTAGGACAAGAAAACAATGATATAACATATGTTGGTTTTCGTCGTATTGCGAAACCAATTAAACAAAGTCCAAAAAGTGTTGGTAAAAAGTGTTGCGCGCACTATTCACGGTTACACTATTCATGCCAGCAAAACCGTGAAAACAGAGAGAAACAAGGAAAAACGACACACGGATAACATAACTGAGTCCGTTTATATAAGAAAACATTAATATGAAAACATATCTTACAAAGATACAAGACTTTCCGGTACAATGCCCTAATCGCTAAATCGTCCGTTTCACTAAAAATAAGACAATTTTAACTCGTCCAAAATAATAATTTAGCATTTCTGGGACTCCGGAAATATGACAAATGATGACAAACATATGGAAACAATATGAGGATATTAATGGGGTGTCCAAAACCTAAGCTTTCGACACTGCGTTGCAACCCCCACAACTTGTCTGTTTCTGCACCGACAAGCTAATAAACGACATTTCCGACATCGAAAACAACCAAATGAAAGCTTTGGTGAACTAGTTAAGCTTATTTTTAGATTCCAAATCCCTTTATAGATCTCTTGGTTGCGGATTTACAACTTACGGAAAAACTTCGTCAGTAGGAATTAAAAGTGCTTTTATCGAACCGACGACCAAACGGAAGTCGTTTAAGATATCAAAATACCATTTCTACTAGTTTAGTGAATTTGTTAATAATAATTAACATTCCGAATCACTAATTACCTCCTAATGGTGAAAGATTACCCCTAATCACCATACTTAGCCTAATTACCAAAATATCTACATGTTTAAGACATTTTTATAAAAATGTTACACTTTACCCCCCCCCCCAACAAACTTATGAACATTTTTATGAGGGTCCCACATGTCTTCAACTTGCCAAAAATATCTAGATATTTATCTAATTACATGTGGTGAATTAATGGATGAATAAAGTCATGGTATACTTATCTAAAATAGATATTTTCCATCATTCTTACACCATCATTTACACACACTTAAGAACCCATTTTTCCTTCCAAAAATTCAGCCATATACACCCTTAAATCACCTTACTTTCAAGCTTATTCTTGATGATCAAGTTGTACTTCTATGGAGCATAAGAAGTTCTAAGGCACCTACAAGTTAAAGCAAGCATTTTCATCCATTCAAGAGCTTTCTACCATCAAGATCATCATCTTCTTTGTTTCTTTATCATCATCGAGATCATCCCTAGCCACAAGTGCTAGAAGTGAGCTTCTAAATCTATTTTTCATACTTATTTATGTATATGATGATTTAAGAACATGATATAACTAAAAGAATCATACATAATAATATGAAAATACAAAGAAGCAAAATAATAATCATGATCTATGTTTGTTTATGTGGTGATTTGAGACTTATTACTTGCATATTTGATCTTGTCATGATGATTAGCATATGAATAAATTGTTAGATGATGTTTAAATACATGATTTAACAAGTATACATGTTTATGTTAAAAGGGTTTTTGTTAAACATAAAGTTTATATGGATGATCATAATCTATGGTGTTGTTAAAGTATTTAGTGTTTTTCATTAAAAACAATACTTCTACAAGATTATGAAAACAAACATACAAGATGGGATTTTTGTAAAAGTGGATGAAACTAGAAGTAAGCATGGATTTGAACTAGTTAACATATGTAATGATCATACCCAAAACCCTACATGATTTGATTTCATCTTGATAAGTTTATGTTATAAAATCTCATATGTTTTTTTTATTAAAGATGTTATGAGTAAATTGATGGTAAATTTGAAAAGAAAATGATATGTTTACTAAACACGACTAAGTGCTTATTACAAAGGTTATATGGCCAAATTTTCTTAAAATTCATATGTTAACAAAACTATAATTTTTGGCTAAATCTTTACAAGAATAAAAAGATTGTTAAAGAATGGTTTTTGAATAAAAGCAAAGTTAGATGAATATATATTTTTGAGAAAATATATATTTGCTCATTTAACAACTTATGTGCAATATGTGATACTTGGTGTATTAGTTATATGTAACAAAACTAGGAACTTGAATTCAGTATAACAAATAAACACAAGATACATTATAATCAAAGTCTTACAAGACTACATAGAAATACGCCTTAAAAACGAGTTACGGACGATCCGAATAATCGGACACAAATTATGGTCAAATCGGACGACGAACGAATCGGCCAAGGCCCAATAACATTAAGCCCAATACTATTTAGGCCCAATACTATTTATGTCACACCCCGACCACGTATAACATACAAAACGTGGCAGAAAACGTCGGGGAGTGTTGTAACAGAATTAATTGTTTCATAACCATGGCATTCAAAGTTGTATTTTATTTATAAACATAAGAGTTACATTGTCTTAAACAGGAAATAAAGAGTTCAGAACATAATTAAACTAAGTCTATCTTCATTTTATGTCTCTAAGGCACAGGTCCGCCCTAGTGTCACGATCATCATCCTATGCAAAAGCTCCTGAAAACACATGTGAAAATAGGTACGTCAGCATAAAAATGCCTGTGAGATACATAGGTTTTGTGAAAATAGGATTCATGACTTAAGTTTAAGAAAATGTTGTTTAGTAAAAGTCAGTCATGAACCTTGTAAATTGTTTTGTTTTGTAAGTCATTTAAAAAGCGATAAGATCAAATGATATGTATAAATAAAAGTATAATGTATGATTAAATGTATAACCAAGTAAAATGAGTTGTATAAAGTAAATTGTTTGTAAACCAAAGTCTTGTGAAAATCGTGTTACTTGTGTAAAATGTATAAGTCCAAATTGAATGATTTAAATAACGCTATGATATGTAATGTAATACAAACACTTATATATAGGAAGTACCAGCGGCGTATCCACCATGCTTGTATCATATTACTCACATCTCGTTACTTAAGTCACTTAAACAAACCATCAATGTAATAAGTCTATGTTTAAACCAATTGTCAAAAGTCCTTGTATAAGCCATGTCAAATGTTTAAAAGTCCAAAAGTAGTCAAGTAATGTGTAACAAATGTTATGTATTGTAAGTAAAGTATTGTCACATAATCCAAATGTAGAAATGTACAAAACAAAGTATTTTGAATATATCAAAAAGTTATGTTTTGCAAAGTGAATGCATGTTACATTGATACAAACATTTATGTGGTAAGTTAACGCATATATTCAAGCCTTGAGACAGTCGGATAACCCTTTTAGTCAAGGTTATCAAAAGAAATGTTTTCGGATTCAGTCATTCCTTACATCCAAACAAACCCGAGATGTCAGGAATGGGATTTGTCAAGTCCTATGGTACCAGTACTTACTACCGAGCGGCGTAGCTAATGTTAATGAACGTATATAAGTCTCATTTGTGCAAACCAAATGTTATAGCAGTTGTATACATGTCATATGAAAACAATGTACTAAGTATGCTAAGTTAACATACAAAGCAGAAAAGTCATGTAAATCAATGTGCTAGCATGCTATCAGTCAACATACATAGCAGAAAAGTAATGTAAAACAATGTACTAAGTACACACACAATGGGCATACATGGCATGAAATGTAATGAAATCATGTACTATAATGTACTAACGAACATAGCAGGTATATGATGTGAAAACAGGAAAGCAGGAAAGTAACAAGTAGGCACATGTGTTCCACCCCAAAACAGTTTGAAAACAGTAAAAGAGGGGTCTATGTACTCACTTGAGATTGCTCAGAAGTCCTAAGATAACCACCAAGCAATGCTAGAGATCTCGGAATCAAACGGCACATATTATAGGTAACTATGTTAATAAACCGGACCTATATCGGAGGATCGGATAGAATGAGGGCTCGTAAACCAAATGAGTATGGGAACTCATGTAGTATGGTTTAACAAAGCCTACATACTAAATGAAACCTAACCTAAGTGCTTACGACCCATTACGACCCGTCTAGGTAGCTTATGCTACTTTAACGCGTCGTTCGCGTAAAACGTGTTCGGAATGCCTAACTAGTCCTATGATAAGTAAAATATGCCTTAACATGTCTAATATTGTTACCAAATCAGTTTAGATACCAAAAGTTATGTTACATATGCTTAAAATGAATTTTGGCGTCAAAAGGGCATTTTGGTAATTTACCTAAGGCATATAAACTACCTATCATACAACTACTTAAACGAAGCGACCATAAGGTATAACCTCGGAAGGTTATTCCCTATATACTATGGTCACCTAATGTGTTTGGTCGGATCCTAATGATCGACCAAATGGGTCGGGTTCGAAAGTATAAGCGATTGTTTAGATCGCTTACCTTACGACCCTATATAAGCACTAAACTAAAAGTGACGAGCTAAGCATGTTAAAACATGCTTAACTAAGTTTAGAAAACAGGTTTGGTATCAAAACAAACGGTTTTGATACCTAAGAGTAGTTTGGTTACAAAATACGCAAGAATACGCATTCTGGCCGAAACTACGACTCGTCACTGAGCCTTGATAACGTGGTAATCAGTAGGTATAGTCACTAGGGACTATAACCATCGTGATCACGCTCACGTTATGAAGTTCAAACGAACTTTGCATCGACCATAAACTGGTCAATGCAGAAAGTCAAACATAGTTCGACTTTCGGACTAGAAAAGCGATAAAAGAACGAAGGAACACTTACAAAGGGTCCCCGCTAGTAAATCTTGATCGAGTAGCTCAGGTATGAAGTGATTTGCTTCAACTTAGAGCACTTTTGATCAGATTTGTGAGGAATGAGGTGAAAATGTGGTGGGTATTTATAGAATTCTTTGAACCGTTAGGATCGTTTCTTGAATATCGTGCCTTAATCTCACCCGTACACTTGTCGGAATGTTGTGGTAGCTCATTTTGCCCCCACCACAAGAGTTTGACATGTGGCCTTGGCCTTTGGGGTGTTTGAAAGGCTGTTTGCAGCTGTTAATACACTGAATCTGGTCTGGGAGCCTGACGCGGGCCGCGTAAAGGATCACCCTGGGCTTACGCGGGCCGCCTGGGTGTCCTGATCAGAAACAACTTTCAGAAATGACAGTTTAGGTCCCTGTTGTGGTTTAAGGCCATTTCCGACATGTTTAAGGCCCGTTAAGCCAACGTTAAGGCCCTAAAATGATGCCTAAACATTGTGGACATGAAACATGCTCAAAAATATGTCGGATGTCAGTTCGTTTGGTCGTACGATCGCGATGTTCGCTCAATTACGACGGAATGCGCATAAGCGCGAAAAACGATCCAAATGGTGTGAAGAATGGATTTTTCTCATGCCAAACACTAAAATAAAATATTTTAGTGCTTACATAAATTTTTGGATGTCCGGATGTATTCAGAACGTAAGTTATGCGCGGAAATGCAAACTTGTGCACTTTTTGACGCTTTTAGTCCCTGAATGACCCAAAAGTTTATTTTAGCACACCGAACCCATCAAAGCCTATTTCTAAGCTATATAAAGGATATTTAAGGTTTGTTTAACTTATGGTCATTTTCCGGAATGTTCGTTACTGTTCAAATCGGCATACTTTCGCAGTTTGTCAATTTAGTCCCTATAAGTGAATTAACTTGTTTTTGCCATACCAAAGCCTTCAAAACTTATTTCTAAGTTATGTAAAGGTTATTTAAGGTATGTTAAGTATATGTTGATGTTCCGGAGTATTTTTCGCATTAAACTGATTACGTTTACGCACCAGTTTGCGTATAACTCTCCAGAAAGTGATATAGAGTTTGAAATTGAATAAAAGTCAAAACATGAAAAATGTAAAACACAAACACACAAACATTGGGATCAAATAACATTTTTTTATTGATAAACGAACTGTTCATAATGATTACAAGCACAGATGTTACAGTCTCCCCTACTTGTGGAAATTTCGTCCCGAAATTTATTTAGAGGAAACTCGTGGGAATAGATGCGGATACTTTGCCTTCATTTGATCTTCGCGTTCCCAAGTAAACTCGGGTCCACGTTTAGCTTCCCAGCGAACTTTGACCAAAGGAATGCGCTTGCGTTTAAGCCACTTGACTTCATGTTGGTGCATATTTGTGACAACAGCTTAGATTTGGTCTTTGGATATCTTGTAATTAGTAAAACGATAAACAGTTAGCGGGTTTAGCTTTGTAATAGTTAATTAAGAGTGATTGGGCCAAACCAAACCCACATATGGGGATGGTAGGCGAAATGGGCCTAGCCCATGACCTAGCCCATGTGCAAAGCTTTGTCCTATATAAACAAAGCTTAGCATTAGGGTTTAGGTTGATCTTCCAATCTTCTAATCACTCTTGGAGAGAATTCGTGAAAGACAAAGGCTTGGACGGATTTAGGATCTTGATTGATTGTAATCGTTTGAAGATAATCAATAAAGATCGGGTTTAAAGTGATTTTCTGTTTCTACACGTTTTTCTGTGAAATCTGATCTAGAGGATTCCGCACTCTAGGTTAGATCGACGATTCTGTTACGATCCGCACGGCTCACGGGACCTACACTTCACGTTCCATGATTTCCACTGGCTTCTCAACAAATTTCAGTGTTTTATCAACACGAATTTCGTCAAGTGGTATGTGGAGGTTCTCATCAGCTAAACACCTCTTGAGATTGGACATGTGAAAGGTTGGATGAACATTTCCAAGTTCAGGAGGTAACTCAAGTCTGTAGGCTACCTTACCGATTCTCTTGACGATCTTGAATGGTCCAACGTATCTAGGTGCAAGTTTTCCTTTCTTTCCAAATCTGATCACACCTTTCCAAGGTGAGACCTTAAGTAATACACGATCACCGACTTGAAATTCCAAGGGTTTGCGTTTTGGGTCCGCGTAACTCTTTTGACGGCTTCTAGCTGTCTGAAGGTTATCACGAACTTTCTTGACCTTATCAGATGTCTCTAAAATGAGGGCAGGTCCAGTAAGTTGAGCCTCGCCGATCTCATTCCAGCAGACTGGTGAACGACATTTTCGACCATAGAGAGCCTCGAAAGGAGCCATTTTGATGCTGGTGTGATAACTGTTGTTGTAGGAGAATTCAATCAACGGAAGATGTGAATCCCAACTACCACCAAAGTCGATCACACAAGCTCTAAGCATATCCTCCAGAGTCTGGATTGTTCTTTCAGATTGACCATCCGTTTGCGGATGATAAGCCGTGCTCAGATTAAGTTGGGTCCCCATAGCAGATTGCATGGTTCTCCAAAAATGAGAAGTGAAACGAGCATCTCTGTCAGAAATGATGTTCAAAGGAACACCATGTCGAGCTACAATTTCATCCACGTAGATTTTTGCAAGTTTGTCAGCAGAAAAATCCTCACGGATTGGCAAGAAATGCGCTGACTTAGTAAGACGATCAAAAACTACCCAGATGGCATCATGACCTTTCTTTGTGCGCGGAAGTTTGGTAATGAGATCCATAGTAATGTTTTCCCATTTCCAAACTGGGATATCTGGTTGCACCAATAAACCCGAAGGACGTTGATGTTCAGCCTTTACCTTAAGACAAGTAAGGCATTTTGATACATATAAGGCAATGTCTTTCTTCATACCAGGCCACCAATACTGAATACGAAGATCCTTATACATCTTATCTGAGCCAGGATGAACAGAATAGCGAGACTTATGGGCTTCATCCATAAGCAAGGTGCGAAGGTTATCTAGGCTTGGGACCCACAAACGGTCCATGAAGTAATATGATCCATTGTCCTTCAGTTCCAGACCAGGTGTTATGTGATAGGGAAATTCCTTATCCATCAAACCTTGTGAAACACAAGATTGTTGAGCCTGAGAAATGCGTGCTTGGATATCGGATCATGCTTGAATAACAGATTGAACATGAACACAATGAAGCTTAGTACGTTCCTTACGACTCAATGCATCGGCTACGACATTCGCCTTACCAGGATGGTAGCGAATTTCGCAGTCATAGTCGTTTAGAAGCTCAACCCAACGTCGTTGCCTCATGTTGAGTTCTTTCTGATTGAAGATATGCTGAAGACTTTTGTGGTCCGTGAAAACCACACATTTTGTACCGTACAAATAGTGTCTCCAGATCTTAAGAGCGAAGACAACTTGACGTGATGTCGTGGTCACAATCAAATTTAATCCAATTACTACTAAATAGATAGTGGTAAGTGGGTATCGAACACAGGGAGTTTGTGGAATGTATGTTATCTAAGTGTATATCTAACTTGACTAAATTAATCTAATTGCAAATAAAATAAATTCAAGAGTGGGTTTGATTGGTTGATTTTTAAAACTAAGATTACTATTCTAATTGCAAAATGGAAGTGTTTTGGTTGTAAACAAATTAGAGACGAGTGACCATCTTTAGTTTCCGGTTTGCTTCAACATTTGTGCTATCATTCACTAGAAAGAACTACATAGACATAGTTCATGTGCAATTACTTGTTGTGATAAAAGGGAACTAAGTACTCAGATTACTAGAACGTGAGGTTGTTACCCGATGACCAATTGACCCTTACCCGATCCTAGTTCTACCCATGATATCTCGATTGCCAACGGCACCAAGAACGTATGGTTTCAAAATAGAATAATCATAAGCATCAACAATTTACAAGCAAATAAGAACACACCATGATAAGCAATTCAATAAAGAAGAAATTGTTATTCTAAAAATATAAAATTCAAGCATAAAGACTTACAAAACCTTCCACCAAAGATGATCATAGAGTACTTAGCCACTCATGGCTTGAAACAACATCATCACCAGAGTATTATTGTTCATCAAGATCAAAGCAACAAAACTAAAGATTAAGATAGTGTTCTTCAAGCTCTAGTCTCCAAAAGTTGCTCCCAAATCGTTCCCCAACAAGTTGTAACCGAAATCATATGATAAGACACACTTAAACCCCATGAAAATGACAATTAAATGCATAAGTTACAATTTTGGATCAGTCGGCGCCATAAGCTACGCCAGATGGCCGTAGCTTATGGCAAGCAGTGGGTCAACAGGTCAGATCAGTGACGTAAGCTACGCCAGAGGGCCGTAGCTTACGGCGGCCAGCATTTCTTTACGGCATCTACACTCTGTCTTACGGCGATGTCATTTTGAAAGAGATGGGACCGTAACCTACGGCCAGATGCCGTAGGTTACAGCGCTGAGCTTTGTTTCTTTTCTATTTCTTCACTAAATCTTCACTTCTTTCACTCTTTGACTCCACCAACTTCTAGCAACCAATCATGCCTTCTAAAACCCGCATTTTGAGCACTTTAGCACCTGCATCATCAAACATAGAGTGGTTATCAAGTTCAAGCAATTAACCGAATAAAGCATGGAATGTGCATATATTTAGACCTTTTAAGGGTTGTCCTACGGACCACCCGTCACATCCCCACACTTACCTGTTGCTTGTCCCAAGCAACCTATTCAAAAACTATTTTCAAAAATACGCGATCAACATAAACCAAGCACAAACATGTTGTCCTTTTACCAACCCTTCTTAACACCCAAACAACACACCCCTCGCTATATCTCTCCTCTTGGCAACAAGTAAGCACTAGCATTTGTAAACTAGACACACAAAGGCAAACGGGTGATTGCACAACTATAGGCTTGTACCTAAATCGGTCCTCCTCCTACAAGTGCCAAACATGAATGCAAATCAAAGGGGCTTTTAAGGTTGTAACGAGGCTAGGCGCATGGGTAGGAAATGGAATATATATGAAGTAGCGAAAACTTAACCCGATCTTTTATTACGCAATGAAACAAACTAGCAAATACCAAACTTAAACTACTATGTACAAGACAACTAAACATCATTTCTTTTTTTCTTTTTCATTGTTTTTTTTCTTTTCTTTTTTTCTGATTTTTTTAGACTAGTAAACATTCAACATAACATCAAACAAGATTACATACTACTAAACAACCAATAGCACTATAAGACCGGGTTAAGTCGGGTAAAATTTTAAGTAACTAGCTAAGGGGTAACAAACGATAGGCTTTTAGGCACAAAATTGGGCAACTAAATGTCCAAACCCCCGCCCCTCTCGCAACCATGCTCATATATATAATTAATGAGGTCCAACCCCCCAAATCCCACACTCGCACTCAACAAGACGAGGCTACCTAATTGCCCTTATCCTTTTTACATTCACATTCAACTAAGGACTCAAACCGTATTAAGGCACAAGTTCTAATGCACCCCCACCCGTTGCCACTCTCATAAAAAACAAGTATTATTTATTTACATGTGTGGCTTTAACTCTCACCAAGAACAAAAAGGTATTAAGGGTTGCCGGTGCATCATTTGGGGTTAGTCCAAGGTGTTCAAATTCTCACAATGTTTTGCTTGATTTAAAAATTTTCAAAAACTTCAAAATTTCCCCCATCCCCACACTTGGGATACATTGACCCCAATGTACGGTTTTAAGAGGATTTGATCGCTTAAACTCTTAAACACCAACTAAAAGCTTATACACTCAAACTACAACTTTCTTTTTGGTATTTTTCATTTTATATTTTTTTATATTTTTCTTATATTCTTAAAAACATCAACACCACCAACTAGTACAACCCAACACAAAACATCAAACTAATACACCCCAAACCTCCCAACCATAAACAAAAGCAAACAACTAACTACCAATATTTCAAAGCTAAAGAACACACCAAGACTAAGGAAAGAGTACATTGACCTGGTGAAGTTTGCCACAACAGATGTTGTAGATAATCCGACTTCCTATCACCACCTTCACCCAAATATCCGTACATCTTCCCCACACTTGAATGTCGCCATGGCCCTGAAACATAGAAAGATAAAAACAGCAAGATCAATATAAAACCCCGGGTTGCCTCCCGAGCAGCGCTAAGTTTCAAGTCTTCAGCCAGACCAAGCCACCCCCATTTATGGTGGCTCAAAGAATCGGTTCCTGCCACTTCCATCACTACATCGTGCCATTGCGTAGAATGCATCCGTCCCGTTTCGACTCGATGGGTAATCTAGTGCACTCCTGCTTGAACCCATATGTTTTTCTTCACGGTCCGGTGGGTGCTTTTTTCTCATTCTTTGAAACACATTTTTCATACAATCACTAGACTCACCACCCTTCCCCTCAATGGACTCATAACTAATCACTCTAGTTTGAACATCAAAGGACAACTTACGCTTCTTTTCGGTCATGGTAATAATCCTGTCTCTACAATTAATTTGAGCATTTGCTGTGTATAGAAACGGTCTACCTAAAATTACCCTTTGTTGTGCTGCCATTTTGGTAAAAGCATAGTCTAGAACTAGAAAATCCACCAGGTATTCAAACTCTCCCAACTGAATCTTAACATTCCTAACCATTCCCCGTGGACGCCTCCAACTTTCATCCGCCAAGCTCACCATGGTGTCTATATCTTCAAGCGGACCGAAATCGTACATGTCATATAGCTCACCCGGTAACACACTCATGCTCGCCCCATAATCCAACAATGCATGAGGAATTTTTAGTTTCCCCACTCGGATAGGCACGATTGGCGCTCCATACTCTTTATCATTCTCGATTTCGGCATCTTTTTCCAAACCTGCATTCACTTGATACTAAGAAGTTAGCAATGTTTCATTAAATTTAGTACTAGGAACGGTGCTTACCACATTGATATTAACACTTTTAATGTTTTTGGGATTTATCACCGTGTCACTTGGTAACTGGCCTTTTGCTTTCTTCAATATCGCCACTTCACTTGCAAGTTGACCCATTTGGGTGGTCAAAGTTTGAATCGCTTTATCACGGGCCTCGTCCTTTTGCATCCGAACCTCATCACGTTGATTCATTCGTTGCATTTCAACTTGCATCGCCTTCAACATCTCCATTACTTCGTTTCCACCCGAAGAGCTTTGACCCGTTTGATATTGCCTTTGAAATCCTTGGTTTCCTTGGAAATTCGGGTTAGCTTGATTTGAAGGGTTCCCATACCGAAAGTTTGGGTGGTTTCTCAACCCGGGGTGGTAAGTGTTAGAATTCATATTATAGTTTCTACCACCCCCTCCTTGACCTTGTACCGCATTAACTTCTTCATATTGCCCTTCCACCATTCCTTGGCAATTTTCAGCAGCATGACCTATTTCATTGCAAATAGCACAAACATCATAAATTTGGTTAGAGGTTTGCACATTACCATCATCTACCGCATGTACTTGTGTTCGGGTAACGGCCGGTCGTGCTCTCCTTGATGCTTGAGCTTTCCTCTTTGAAGTAATTGCCATTTGCTCCAAGAACTCCCAATCGTCATTCTCGTAATTTATGCCAAAAGACCCATTTATAATGGACATTAAATCACGAGCATCTTCGGCACTCAACCCCTCGTGGAAGGCATTCATCAACTCCCAAAGTTCAATTCCATGATGAGGGCAATTTTTGATCATCATGTTGAAACGCTCAAAGGCTTCATGAAACATTTCGCTTTGTTGTTGTTGAAAACTCCTCAACCCCTTCCTTGCATCATTGGTCTTTTGGGCGGTGTAAAACTCATCTAGGAAAATTTATTGCATTTCCGCCCAAGTATAAATAGATGCCGAAGGCAAAGTGTAGAACCACTTCTTTGCCTTATCCTCCAAAGAAAATTGAAACAGGACTAACTTGACATCATCGGCCGAAAAACCTTGACTCCCAAGAGTATTGCAAATTGAGTCATAGGCCTCCAAATGGAAATAAGGTTCCTCCGTTGCTAAACCCTTATATTTCGACAAACTTTGTAGTGAATTAGTCCTTACTTCAAAGGTTCTTCCTTGGTTGTTGTGAGGAATAACCACCGGTGAAGGATTATGAGTAATCGCCGGCCTAAAATGCGCTTCAATACCCCTCGCATGTTCTCTAAGATGCCTTCTCGGTACACCAAACCGACCCCTTGGACGAACAGGACCCATTGGTCTTGGTATATGCCCTTGTGGTGCAAATGGTTGTTGAATTTGTTGTTGTGGCATAGGTGGGTGTTGAATTGGCCTTTGAAATTGTGGTTGTACATTCTGTGGACGAACTTGTTGCAATGGTATAGGGCGTTGCACTGGTGGCCCTTGTGGCCTCGGCCTAATGTGTTGTGGTATGAGTTGTTGTTGTTGTGGCATTCCACCAACACTTGCCATCCCTTGAGGTTGGCCTTGCACATAACCAAAGTCTCCTTGGTCCCCATCACCCATATATGCATATCCTTCTTCTTCGTAACCCTCAAAATCCTCATATCCTTCTTCGTATCCATCTCCTCCTATACCCGAAGATTGCCCAAACGGAAGAGTTGAATATTGAAAACCCGACTGATTCGATGGTCTAAATGTAGACGTAGCATGAACGACAGTTGAACCTTGTGGTAATGTATAGGTTGAGGATGATTGACCTGAAACTGAGAAGAAATGGGAAAATGGTGGAATTGTGGTAGAAGGATTAAAGGAAAATGTAGGTTCTTCTTGAGTGATAATGGGTTGTGTGGTGTTAGTTGGTGTAACATTATGAAGTAAAGTAGATTCGGTAGTAATGGTTGGGATGGTGGTATTCGGTGACGGTTGTGTTGATGATGGTATAAAAGGTGGTACAGGTTCACCCGTAGTGGGTAGTGGTGGTGGTGGATCCATGTATCTCAGTGGTGTAATCGGTGTAATTGGTGTTGTTGGTGAACCGCTAATTGTGTTTTCCCTTAACAAAATTCTGTTTGCTCGCAAAGTTCGTTCGATTTCTGGATCAAATGCTAATGGTGAAAGCTTGTGAGAGCTCCTAGTACGCATGCACCTGTCAATACCTGCACACTAACACACCCAGCATAAACCAGAAAAAAATAACAAACTTAAAACAATAAAAAATAACACACGTTGCGCACTACTCCCCGGCAACGGCACCAAAATTTGATGCGATGTCGTGGTCACAATCAAATTTAATCCAATTACTACTAAATAGATAGTGGTAAGTGGGTATCGAACACAGGGAGTTTGTGGAATGTATGTTATCTAAGTGTATATCTAACTTGACTAAATTAATCTAATTGCAAATAAAATAAATTCAAGAGTGGGTTTGATTGGTTGATTTTTAAAACTAAGACTACTATTCTAATTGCAAAATGGAAGTGTTTTGGTTGTAAACAAATTAGAGACGACTGACCATCTTTAGTTTCCAGTTTGCTTCAACATTTGTGCTATCATTCACTAGAAAGAACTACATAGACATAGTTCATGTGCAATTACTTGTTGTGATAAAAGGGAACTAAGTACTCAGATTCCTAGAACGTGAGGTTGTTACCCGATGACCAATTGACCCTTACCCGATCCTAGTTCTACCCATGATATCTCGATTGCCAACGGCACCAAGAACGTATGGTTTCAAAATAGAATAATCATAAGCATCAACAATTTACAAGCAAATAAGAACACACCATGATAAGCAATTCAATAAAGAAGAAATTGTTATTCTAAAAATATAAAATTCAAGCATAAAGACTTACAAAACCTTCCACCAAAGATGATCATAGAGTACTTAGCCACTCATGGCTTGAAACAACATCATCACCAGAGTATTATTGTTCATCAAGATCAAAGCAACAAAACTAAAGATTAAGATAGTGTTCTTCAAGCTCTAGTCTCCAAAAGTTGCTCCCAAATCGTTCCCCAAAAAGTTGTAACCGAAATCATATGATAAGACACACTTAAACCCCATGAAAATGACAATTAAATGCATAAGTTACAATTTTGGATCAGTCGGCGCCGTAAGCTACGCCAGATGGCCGTAGCTTACGGCAAGCAGTGGGTCAACAGGTCAGATCAGTGCCGTAAGCTACGCCAGAGGGCCGTAGCTTACGGCGGCCAGCATTTCTTTACGGCAGCTACACTCTGTTTTACGGCGATGTCATTTTGAAAGAGATGGGACCGTAACCTACGGCCAGATGCCGTAGGTTACAGCGCTCAGCTTTGTTTCTTTTCTATTTCTTCACTAAATCTTTACTTCTTTCACTCTTTGACTCCACCAACTTCTAGCAACCAATCATGCCTTCTAAAACCCGCATTTTTAGCACTTTAGCACCTGCATCATCAAACATAGAGTGGTTACCAAGTTCAAGCAATTAACCGAATAAAGCATGGAATGTGCATATATTTAGACCTTTTAAGGGTTGTCCTACGGACCACCCGTCGCAACTGCACCCAACTCAAGATCATGAGTGGTGTAGTTTTTTCTCATGTATCTTCAACTGCCTCGATGCATATGCTATGACTTTGTTCCTTTGCATCAGAACACAACCAAGACCCAATTTAGATGCATCGCAATAAACGACGAAATCATCATTGCCCTCAGGCAAGGTCAGAACAGGCGCGTCGCAAAGCTTCTGCTTCAAGTTTTGAAAAGCTTCCTCTTGTTTGAATCCCCAATCAAAGGGTTTGTTCTTCTGAGTTAGAGCAGTTAGAGGAACTGCAATCTTCGAGAAGTTCTCAATGAAGCGGCGGTAATAACCCGCAAGTCCAAGAAAAGAACGAACCTCAGTAGGAGTAGTAGGCGTATCCCAATCCTTAATCGCACTGATCTTGGAGGGATCTACATGGATACCTTGTTCGTTGACAATATGTCCTAAGAATTGAACCTCTTTAACCAGAATTCACACTTGGAGAATTTGGCGAAAAGTTGCTCTTTCTTTAGGAGTTCCAAAGTAAGACGAAGGTGTTGCTCGTGATCAGCTCGCGTCTTAGAGTATATCAAGATGTCATCAATAAAAACAATGACGAACTGATCCAAATAAGGCTTGCAGACCCTATTCATTAAGTCCATGAAAACAGCAGGAGCATTAGTCAAACCGAATGGCATGACTGTGAACTCATAATGCCCATATCGAGTGCGGAACGCTGTCTTGGGAATGTCTTCTTCATGCACCCAAAGTTGATGATATCCCGATCGCAGATCAATCTTTGAAAAATAAGAAGCGCCCTGTAACTGATCAAAGAGATCATCGATGCGAGGTAGGGGATATCGATTCTTGATGGTAAGCTTGTTAAGCTCACGATAATCGATACACATCCTAAAAGATCCATCCTTCTTCTTGACAAAAAGAACGGGAGCACCCCAAGGTGAAAAGCTAGGACGGATAAAACCTTTGTCAGAGAGCTCCTGAAGCTGCTTAGACAACTCTTGCATCTCAGACGGTGCAAGACGATATGGAGATCTGGCAATGGGATTTGCACCAGGTACGAGATCAATACGGAACTCGACTTGACGTGCTGGAGGTAGACCAGGTAAGTCTTCAGGGAATACTTCAGAATAATCCCGAACAACAGGAATATCTTGAATAGACTTACCCTTGCCTTTATCTGCTGTAACATGTGCCAAGGCCACATAGTCCTTTCGCAGATACTTCCGAGCTTTAAAACAAGACATGAGCTTGAGACCACCAGAAGGTTTCTCACCCTGAACCTGTAGGATCTCACCTGTCGAAAGCGGCACACGAACAATCTTCTCAAAACAAACTACCTTTGCGCGATGCTTGGCTAACCAATCCATACCCACAATAACGTCGAAGCTTCCAAGTTGCATAGGCGTGAGGTCGATAGGAAAAAGATGGTCGTTAAGATTCAACTGGCAGTTGTGAAGAACAGAATCAAGAACAATGGGTTCACCACTAGCAACTTCTACTGTCAAAGGTTTACCTAGTTTCGTTCTAGACACTCGAAGCAATGGCTCAAAAGATAATGACACAAAACTCTTATCGGCACCCGAATAAAAAAGAACAGATGCAGGCTGATTATTAATAAAGAACGTACCGTTCACCACTTCATTGTCTGCCTGTGCCTCTTGTGCGTTCATGTTGAAGACTCGACCTCGAGCCTGAGCCTGATTCTGATTTGGATTCTGATTCTGGTTGGCTAGTCTTGGGCACCGGTTTCTGTAGTGGGTCAGATCCCCACAATTGTAGCATGAACCAGGAGGGAAATGAGGTCGTGCAGCTTGACCTTGTTGCTGAGCAAGAGGCTGAGCAACTTGTTGGGCTTGGTTATGAACGACCTGATTCTGGTTAACAGGAATGCGACAAGTAGCGGCAAGATGGCCAATTCTCCCACAGTTAGTGCATTGACGACATTGGAGATGTGGTAGATGATGGCCGTTACACCTGTTGCACAAAGGTGCAGTGCCAAGATATGGCTTCTTGGCTAGTGGTTGCGCAGGCTGATTTGGTGCAGCTTGGGCCTGTGCAGTAACGGCATAGTTTTGAGAAGCCTTTCGCTTCCTTGAACCCTTTGAGGAACTAGAATTCTTTCCATTCTTGTTTTGACCTTTCTTGATATCCCCCTTGTCAGATGCCTGCTTCTTACCCTTGTCACCCTTTTTATGCAGCTTTCCCTTTCGAACCTGCGACTCAGTCAATGTCGCTGCTAACTTGATTGCCTGATGGAGTGTGGCAGGGTTACTACCAGTAATGATGTCTTGCACTGAGTCAGGTAGGTCGTCGATGTATCTTTCGATAGCCTTGTCGAGTGGGGTAACCATTGTTGGGCAAAGCAGACTCAACTCCTCAAACCTGTCAGTATACGCCCTGTGCTCGCCACTGTCTTGTTTCAAGTCATCAAACTCTTTCTCCAAAGCTCGCTGTTCATGACGAGGACAGAACTCCCTCATCATAAGGGCCCTAAGTTCAGCCCAAGTTTGTGCTAGAGCAACTTCTGCACCACGGTCTCTCATAACCCCGTTCCACCATGTGAGAGCCCTCTTCTGAAACACACTCGTAGAAAACTCGACCTTGCGATTGTCAGGACACTGCACGTGGCGGAAAGTATTCTCAATGCTCTCGAACCATTGAAGAAGCCCAGTCGCTCCCTCAGAACCACTAAACTTGAGTGGTTTAGCCGAGTTAAAATCCTTGAATTTGCATGGACCATTGTTGTTGTTGTTGGCTTGGTTCCATTGAGCAAAGAGGTTTGGGAATTGAGCAGCCATTTGCTGCGCAATGATTTCTGCCAGTTCGGCAGTCGCTATCTGGTTTTCGCGTCGAGGAGGCATTCTAAAAGAGGAAACATGAAAGGAAACGAGTGAGATGATTGGATGAAAAGAATGAGATGAAACAAAAATTGACAACAACAAAGATGGTGGTCATTTGTTCGCATCACAAAGCAAACAAACGACACACAGTGACTAATCAAAGTAAATGGGTCAAAAATAATGTATCGCGAAGACATGCTCGCCTATAGGTGAACACTCACCCCAAGAGTTCCCAGGTAAGAGTGACTGGTCCGATTATGTGGATTTGTACGAACACTCTAGCCTTAGACAGAAAACCCAGGGTACAGGCATTCACTCTTCCAGTTTGCACGTGTTCACATTATTTAAAACCCAAAACCTTGACGAGATTTTGAAAACTCAAAGGGGTTCAAAACCTTATAACAGAGGGTTCAAAACCTTACAATAGAGGGTTCAAAACCTTGTAATAAATCATTCAAAAACAGAAGATTGTTTTTTTTTTTTTCAAAAATCGTTTCGGAAAATTTGGTTTTTGTTTTGATAATCACCTAAGGATAGGTGATGTGCACGTTTTAAGATTTAAACACAAGATAACTTGTGTTAGGGTCCTAGAAAGGTTATAGTCTAGGTCAAAGCATTACTAATAACCTAATTCCCTATAACCATTGGCTCTGATACCAACTCTTCTGTCACACCCCGACCACGTATAACATACAAAACGTGGCGGAAAACGTCGGGGAGTGTTGTAACAGAATTAATTGTTTCATAACCA
The DNA here is from genome assembly GCA_030545235.1 of Helianthus tuberosus. Classification (NCBI taxonomy): domain Eukaryota; kingdom Viridiplantae; phylum Streptophyta; class Magnoliopsida; order Asterales; family Asteraceae; genus Helianthus; species Helianthus tuberosus. The sequence goes on from CM060383.1 coordinate 21,812,029, forward strand.
TGGCATTCAAAGTTGTATTTTATTTATAAACATAAGAGTTACATTGTCTTAAACAGGAAATAAAGAGTTCAGAACATAATTAAACTAAGTCTATCTTCATTTTATGTCTCTAAGGCACAGGTCCGCCCTAGTGTCACGATCATCATCCTATGCAAAAGCTCCTGAAAACACATGTGAAAATAGGTACGTCAGCATAAAAATGCATGTGAGATACATAGGTTTTGTGAAAATAGGATTCATGACTTAAGTTTAAGAAAATGTTGTTTAGTAAAAGTCAGTCATGAACCTTGTAAATTGTTTTGTTTTGTAAGTCATTTAAAAAGCGATAAGATCAAATGATATGTATAAATAAAAGTATAATGTATGATTAAATGTATAACCAAGTAAAATGAGTTGTATAAAGTAAATTGTTTGTAAACCAAAGTCTTGTGAAAATCGTGTTACTTGTGTAAAATGTATAAGTCCAAATTGAATGATTTAAATAACGCTATGATATGTAATGTAATACAAACACTTATATATAGGAAGTACCAGCGGCGTATCCACCATGCTTGTATCATATTACTCACATCTCGTTACTTAAGTCACTTAAACAAACCATCAATGTAATAAGTCTATGTTTAAACCAATTGTCAAAAGTCCTTGTATAAGCCATGTCAAATATTTAAAAGTCCAAAAGTAGTCAAGTAATGTGTAACAAATGTTATGTATTGTAAGTAAAGTATTGTCACATAATCCAAATGTAGAAATGTACAAAACAAAGTATTTTGAATATATCAAAAAGTTATGTTTTGCAAAGTGAATGCATGTTACATTGATACAAACATTTATGTGGTAAGTTAACGCATACATTCAAGCCTTGAGACAGTCGGATAACCCTTTTAGTCAAGGTTATCAAAAGAAATGTTTTCGGATTCAGTCATTCCTTACATCCAAACAAACCCGAGATGTCAGGAATGGGATTTATCAAGTCCTATGGTACCAGTACTTACTACCGAGCAGCGTAGCTAATGTTAATGAACGTATATAAGTCTCGTTTGTGCAAACCAAATGTTATAGAAGTTGTATACATGTCATATGAAAACAATGTACTAAGTATGCTAAGTTAACATACAAAGCAGAAAAGTCATGTAAATCAATGTGCTAGCATGCTATCAGTCAACATACATAGCAGAAAAGTAATGTAAAACAATGTACTAAGTAGACACACAATGGGCATACATGGCATGAAATGTAATGAAATCATGTACTATAATGTACTAACGAACATAGCAGGTATATGATGTGAAAACAGGAAAGCAGGAAAGTAACAAGTAGGCACATGTGTTCCACCCCAAAATAGTTTGAAAACAGTAAAAGAGGGGTCTATGTACTCACTTGAGATTGCTCAGAAGTCCTAAGATAACCACCAAGCAATGCTAGAGATCTCGGAATCAAACGGCACCTATTATAGGTAACTATGTTAATAAACCGGACCTATATCGGAGGATCGGATAGAATGAGGGCTCGTAAACCAAATGAGTATGGGAACTCATGTAGTATGGTTTAACAAAGCCTACATACTAAATGAAACCTAACCTAAGTGCTTACGACACATTACGACCCGTCTAGGTAGCTTATGCTACTTTAACGCGTCGTTCGCGTAAAACGTGTTCGGAATGCCTAACTAGTCCTATGATAAGTAAAATATGCCTTAACATGTCTAATATTGTTACCAAATCAGTTTAGATACCAAAAGTTATGTTACATATGCTTAAAATGAATTTTGGCGTCAAAAGGGCATTTTGGTAATTTACCTAAGGCATATAAACTACCTATCATACAACTACTTAAACGAAGCGACCATAAGGTATAACCTCGGAAGGTTATTCCCTATATACTATGGTCACCTAATGTGTTTGGTCGGATCCTAATGATCGACCAAATGGGTCGGGTTCGAAAGTATAAGCGATTGTTTAGATCGCTTACCTTACGACCCTATATAAGCACTAAACTAAAAGTGACGAGCTAAGCATGTTAAAACATGCTTAACTAAGTTTAGAAAACAGGTTTGGTATCAAAACAAACGGTTTTGATACCTAAGAGTAGTTTGGTTACAACATACGCAAGAATACGCATTCTGGCCGAAACTACGACTCGTCACTGAGCCTTGATAACGTGGTAATCAGTAGGTATAGTCACTAGGGACTATAACCATCGTGATCACGCTCACGTTATGAAGTTCAAATGAACTTTGCATCGACCATAAACTGGTCAATGCAGAAAGTCAAACATAGTTCGACTTTCGGACTAGAAAAGCGATAAAAGAACGAAGGAACACTTACAAAGGGTCCCCGCTAGTAAATCTTGATCGAGTAGCTCAGGTATGAAGTGATTTGCTTCAACTTAGAGCACTTTTGATCAGATTTGTGAGGAATGAGGTGAAAATGTGGTGGGTATTTATAGAATTCTTTGAACCGTTTGGATCGTTTCTTGAATATCGTGCCTTGATCTCACCCGTACACTTGTCGGAATGTTGTGGTAGCTCATTTTGCCCCCACCACAAGAGTTTGACATGTGGCCTTGGCCTTTGGGGTGTTTGAAAGGCTGTTTGCAGCTGTTAATACACTGAATCTAGTCTGGGAGCTTGACGCGGGCCGCGTAAAGGATCACCCTGGGCTTACGCGGGCCGCCTAGGTGTCCTGATCAGAAACAACTTTCAAAAATGACAGTTTAGGTCCCTGTTGTGGTTTAAGGCCATTTCCGACATGTTTAAGGCCCGTTAAGCCAACGTTAAGGCCCTAAAATGATGCCTAAACATTGTGGACATGAAACATGCTCAAAAATATATCGGATGTCAGTTCGTTTGGTCGTACGATCGCGATGTTCGCTCAATTACGACGGAATGCGCATAAGCGCGAAAAACGATCCAAATGGCGTGACGAATGGATTTTTCTCATGCCAAACACTAAAATAAAATATTTTAGTGCTTATATAAATTTTTGGATGTCCGGATGTATTCAGAACGTAAGTTATGCGCGAAAAATGCAAACTTGTGCACTTTTTGACGCTTTTAGTCCCTGAATGACCCAAAAGTTTATTTTAGCACACCGAACCCCTCAAAGCCTATTTCTAGGCTATATAAAGGATATTTAAGGTGTGTTTAACTTATGGTCATGTTTCGGAATGTTCGTTACTGTTCAAATTGGCATACTTTCGCAGTTTATCAAGTTTAGTCCCTATAAGCGAATTAACTTGTTTTTGCCATACCAAAGCCTTCAAAACTTATTTCTAAGTTATGTAAAGGTTATTTAAGGTATGTTAAGTATATGTTGATGTTCCGGAGTATTTGTCGCATTAAACTGATTACATTTACGCACCAGTTTGCGTATAACTCTCTAGAAAGTGATATAGAGTTTGAAATTGAATAAAAGTCAAAACAAGAAAAATGTAAAACACAAACAAACAAACATTGGGATCAAATAACATTGTTTTATTGATAAACGAACTGTTCATAATGATTGCAAGCACAGATGTTACAATTTAGGCCCATTACTATTTAAGCCCAATACTATTTAGGCCCAATACTATCTAGGCCCAATACTATCTAGGCCCAATACTATTTAGGCCCAATACTATTTAAGCCCAATACTATTTAGGCCCAATACTATTTAAGCCCAATACTATTTGGGCCCAATAACATAAATTCTTGGGCTAGGCCCAATAACATTAAGACATGGGCTCGCCCCAATGACATGAAAACATGGGCTCGGCCCAATGACACAATTTCCGAAAATACAAGTATACAATTGATTCATACAAGACACGAAATCAAGAGGACTAGATCCGATGATACAACTTACAAGATACAAGATTACATATATATATATTTGGTGAAATATATATATAACAGTTTAACAATTCGTACATCTAATTCAAAGTTCAACGAATAACAAAGACTTGTACACGGGTCATTACAAAGACTGAAGTGTCTAACAAACATAGAACATTTGTAGGTCGTGATACAATTCAAGACAATGCAAGTGAGGTTACAATTACATACAGTTACGGATGCAATTCTGTAAGTTCATGTCCCCTTTTCATCTTAAATACATTTCAAGCTTTACAACTATCGGGGAAAATACATGTACAATAGTATGATAAGTCAAGGAATGAAACACCTTAGATCATGTGCGAAATTAGGGCCATAACTAAAGCACCATTAATCCAAGTTTGGACCAAGGAACAAAAGGGTTAGATCTAATGGGTTTTGGCGAGCCCCACTCATGGCCATTCGTTTTCTTAGGAGTGCTTTTGTTGCCCTCCGACATGGTGTCGATACAATTAAAATCGTCTAGGGTTGGATTGCTTCCTATTTCGTCACACATATTAATGTCCTTGCAAAACATTAATGATCACGATTTCATTGATGTTTTTCATACTACATTTGATACAAATACAAATACATCTCACATTTTACAGATACATCGTATATCAAGTTTGGATACAATTACAATTGAGACAAATACATATTACATACTGTTTTGATACAGATACATCTTATACAGCTAAACTGCATGAACTCGCTCAACTTTTGTTGATGTTTTCAAACTTACATGTATTTCAGGGAATTAGTGGACCAATGCAAAGATTTCAGTTCAAGGAAAACACGTATCAATACTCCATGCCAACTATTGAAGGGTTTGCCTGTTATATACCGCCTCTTTGCGGTGATATAGTGGTCAAAGCCTTGACATTTTTAGACTTACATTTGATGTATGAAACAATGACAACTTATTTTCATTTGTTGGTTTGTAAACAATGTACTTCAATTATGTTGCGATCTTTTGAAAAATTATGACAATGGCATTGGAGCATGTTTTATTCATTTAGTATGTTTACTTATATCGTTATGCAATGAGAACCGAACAGATCACACCTCGCGCTTCCGCTACGAGCGGGTGTGACATACCCTGACCTGATACCAGCACCCTCACCACCCATGAGTACCGAGAATGTCCAAGAACTTCGCACCTTTGGTAAGGAGTTGTTAGATGAGAGTGAAAAGATAAGGCAAATAGGGGAGAGGCTTGTTTGGAAGTACGACGAGCGTAATATGCAGTATTGGATGGACCCCCACTAATAATAATAATAATAATAATAATAACAATAATATATATATATATATATATATACGTGTAACTTGAAAAAAAAACCCACTAAGATAGATAATCCAATATCTACTGATGCATACTGGTATTGTATTTTAAATTCCAGTTGTGATTTGTATTAGATGCATAATATATAAAATAGAGTAAATGATGTGCTAAATGTGGTCTATAAAAACTACTAACCTAATCTAGACACAAGCTCGATTTATTTAATCTCTTATTATTATTATTTGAACTCAAGCAAAAACTCATATTTTCTATCATTTTCCGTATTAATTTTTGCAAACTTCTTTATTAAAAAGACATCTTTTTATTTTTATTTTTTTTATTTTTAAATTTTTAATTTTTATGACTCAAGACTCACTAACTAAGACCTAAACGACAGTTTCCCATCCCCACACTTAAACTCTACATTGCCCTCAATGTAGGATGGAAACCGACTCAAAAGACTAAAAATAAATAAGAAATAAAAAGACTAAGGGCATAATTGGAAAGGACTTAGCTGGTTATATAACGCGTAAGCTCCCATTGTCTCGTCCAATCCAGCTCGATCGTATAGCATTTCATTCGCGATCGGCTTTTGACACTGACTGGTATACTTGGTAAATGCCTGATATTTGATCAGCAGCTCCAAAATCACCCGAATGGAGATTGAGTACGGGTGGTACATATCCAAACCTGCATTAACAAAAACAAGCAACAACCAAAGCAATACCGACTCGAAACTACTAAATTAGACTCATGGTACAAAATAAACGACTCAAAATACAAACTCTACAAACCTCCCAACACTTGAATTTAATCAGGAGGTTTCTCCTTTATCCAACCTCGGTCCAACCCGTTTAATTCCACCCGTTCCTTATTATTAATTAAAATTTTAATGGTGGAATTTATAAACCGTTTAAAATTCTCGAATGGGTCGGACCACCAATATTTAAACTTACCTGGACCAAACCTGATTCGAGGCATGTAATGAGAAGAGTGGTGTCGAGTAGACTTCAGCACTTCCATCTCATTCTTCCTTCGGTACCATCCCCGAATCTCCGCGAAAGGTCTGTCCAGGCTCCTTTTTGCCTTCTCCAGTGTCTTTGATCGTGGTGGGCGTCCATCTCCTGGTTTCTCCACGGGCCGGCTATCAAACTCCTCATCCGCCCGCTCCGCTGCTGAGTTTGGTGACTCTTTGAACTCCATAGTCGGCTTCTCCATCAATAATGCTTCTAATTCAGTCAAATCTCCGACTGGGTCAAATCGCTCTTCATCTACGAGAGTTGGTAAACCACCCAACTCGTCACCAAACTCCTCCTCCCATGATAGAGTATGATCATCCCCCACTTCTGATGCGTCAGACATGTCCCATATCGGGTTATTGGGGTAACAACCATCCTCATAATCGTCCATACTATCGGGAGGTTGCGCACCTTCTTCCATCGGAGTGGTGTAGTCAGCCATCTCTAACTCGGCCTCTTCTACTACCCCCTCATCATCACTCCAGAAGCTATCGTCGATATTCCATGGCGTGGGACACCAATGGCTGGAATTAGCGACCTGTTGAACTGGAGGTGGGACTTCAATGTCCATTATCATCTCTGGCTCTATATCCGATAGCTCTGGGTCGCCTTGAAGCTCTTCAACTGCTTCATCATCCTCTTCTTCTCTTCCAGCGCTTTCTTCGCCCTCCAACGGCGTATCCTTATCACTAGGCTCGATGGTATATATCATCTCGTCATTCGTAACTCGATTCAAATTCCAATCATCATCCCAGTATATACCTCGTATAACCGAAGGTATTGACCAACGAAAAGCGATCGGACAATCTTCATACCTGTGCGGTCCACCGCAGCCCTGACACTCCGGATCCACTTGTTGAATCCTGCAATTC